>SJOL01008423.1:159060-191596 GCA_004794785.1 Opisthorchis felineus
AATTATGTAACATGTGCATACATGAGGATATGTAGTGTCATCAGAAATTATCGGTCCGTTTAGTGCGGAACAAATGAGGATAAAGTTCACGTTGAAACTAGAACAAATCGAAGAAAGGAGAAACCTGTGATGAAGATGAAGGATTCACAAAAAGCGAGATCGCGAGATGGAAAATGTGGTCATCAGAATCCTGAATTCCACTGGAGCCTTGAAAAATTCGGTGGATTTGTTTACTAGAATCAGTTCAGGTTACTCAGAAGGCAAACTGACTGCAATCAGCAATTTGAATATTTGCACAAAATGGCGTTCTTCAACCTCTTTACGCGGTGAATGACAGTTTCTCGTATAAGGATGAGCACTTTGAGAAACCAGTGTAAAATTATTAGCAGAGATCACAAAAATTCGCAACCCAAAAGGTCAGTAGCTTTGCTGGTATATTGTAGGATGTCGCATTCTTGTTTTGTCAGGAAGGTCAGATTTCTGAAAGTGACCCCAGCACGCCGGGAACCTACTGAGACCCTAAAATTCCACCAAAATCTCAACAGGGAAGCCGGCAAGCATCCAGGCCAGTCAATCACTCGATCACTTCATCACAAAAGCGGATGAGTGTTCAGACACGCCACAGAAGCACGACCGAATGTGATCAGCGTTCAGGCACTTCATAGAAGCACGATCGATGTTGATGGGTGTTCACGAAAGCCTATCAGACAGCCTGGATCAATGTCCAAAAGTGCCCTTTAAATAGCGCGGGGCCGTTGTAACTCTTGCACTCGCACGCGCTCGCTTGCTGCAATAAAGCTGTTGTGTTCCTTGTCGGTGAGTTCTTTTTCTGGCACCAGGCACTGCAGTGGGAACAGCAGTCAGATATAACAGTTTGAAATCACAAGGCAATCGTTTTTTGAACGCTAAATTTCCCTGATCGTGATGCTCACCAAGTGTGCTTACTTGCTTTTTTGGATGTCGAAGCCATGGTGACACATTTTCCCTATCGGTGTACTTAAGGTAAAGCCATGAGTTTACAGTGTCACTCGCATAAAAAAGGCGGTGCTTTTCGGCTACTTGCAACATGATCTGTCAGCATTCTAGGTAACAAACCCGGTAGTTTCAAACTCCTTGATGTACAGTCAAACAAAGCCACCGCAAGGTTGTATTAAGCAGGCCAAAACGTCTGAAAAATTAACCAGTAATTTGCCAAAATTTGTGTAACAACTAATAGTGATCATGAAAGACCCAAACATGTGTGGATTAATCCTTTCAAAACGAAGGTAGTTCGAAGATACGTTACGTTGTATTTTTATTCTAATGACACTACGGTCTTACACGGAATAATTAATTTAGCCAGCATTTTTTGTCCGGGGAGTCAACGCCAGAAAAGAGAAGCTAATTTGCACAAACTGTGAAGAAACAGGCACTTCGTTGATGAAAAATTTAGCATATCTGATTAGTGACCCATTTTACTTTAGCTTGCGGGCGTCCACCCAAATTTGTCTTCGAGATATACCTACTTCAGTTGTGCAGTGTGTCAGATCTTTTCGGTCTGACAGAAAAATACCTCCATCTTTTCCGGTGTAGGTGTCACGAAAAGGATTGCAAATGGAACCAGTAGCCCGCAGCTGCTAACCAGTCTTGGAAGTTCCCGTCTACCAACACATGAATTTCAGTTGCGTGGGTATGATGCGGAGTGGGTTCATTGGTAACTTATGGTGGGGCACCTATTCTATAGACAATTCGTTATTGCTTGGAATACACCCAGAGGACTTTTGTCAAATTCTCGATGCAACAAACGTAAATACCTTAGTGCACTGCCCGAAATACTACACTAATGCTTTCGAAACAAGAAGCATTGGCTACAAGTTCCGCCTCCCCGTTTTCTTGACGCCTTTCCGTTTTCTCCGCAGTATGTTCTGAGTTCTCGAATAGACAGTGCAACCTGGACACAAAAATTATCCTGCAGGGCATCCACTTCATTCGCGATTTTAAGATGCTAAGTTCCAAAAAAACATTGCAAACGGGGTGATCGTCCGTGTCGAAAAGACACGTTTTTAAAACAACCATCAATGAGAATCTGCTGTTGGGCCTGTTGCTCAACTGGTGTCGGTAATGATCCCACAAAAATGCCCAGTAATGGATCACGGGTTGTTCATCAACACACTCAACCATAGGTGTCAAAGTACGGATAAAGTCGACCGAATAGAAGCCCTGCACCAACACCCATCGTGACAACTTGATGACCAGACGTCTCTTCCGAATCTTGGTAGCGAAGTAACGATAACCTTAGCGAAATACATTCATTTCAGTACCAATATGATTTTGACAGAAGACTCACCTGGAACGCAGCTAAATCTCTTGTTTATGATGTTGTCAAGAGTTTTCAGCAACCTTATGAGTAGTGCGTTATATTTATACAACGATAAGCTCCCAAAATAATTTTTGCATGAGATATCACCATGTGTGTTGAACGTCATCATCAGATTTTTGTGATTAAACGACAATGATGGTTATGGTGACGCTGGCGGTCTTACAAGTGAAAAGAAACTTCTGGTGTCTGGCAGAAGAATGCGACTGTTGTTGCCTGAACCGACATTTTCCACTTGCATCTTGTTTGGCTGATTTCTCGTCTTGTCGAAAACTGGGCAAACCACCAAACGAGAGTTCAAGTGGCTTCTCCTCGTCTTCTAATGCAGCAACTTTCCGAATTTCTCTGGATTTTTATGAGCTACACATTGCTGATAATTCTGAATAAGGATTAAACCGCTGCACAATTCTTCCCACATTTTCGCGATAAGTTGACTTCATATGCAGGAAATCTCAATTAAGATAGTCTCAAAGAGTTCAGAATTTACCTTTCGTTGAACTCTCAATAAAGCAACCTTAATTTTTTTCTCTAGATCCTGACCAAAGTACGGATTTTCATGAGAACCAGTGGGTAGTTTGGAATGGCAGCCCTGAAGCTCACAAATGAGATGAGTATCGAACAAATCTACCACGAGTTATACCCTGCGGAGAAACAGTACAGCCTGAAGAGCGAAACACCGTGAATAATCACTTAGAAAATGAGATTTTCTGGTGGCATTGCTTGGGTTTTGCTTCCTTTAAGAACACACAAATCGAATGTGGTTGATACTCTTGGTAACGTTACTACGACAAGCAACTACTGGCTGATGTTGGAGACCGCCCCACCGCTCTGCAGTGTCGGATTTGCTTGATATACACGACTTAACTATTGAGCTATTGCGAACTATTCTACACAGGAACACCAATTTTGTCACATCAGCAATCATCAGGTTCAAGTGGTCCTACATTTTTATCAATCTTTTCCCCTACTTGATTTCATTTTACAGTTTCCGGACAGATAATTTAATTTCTGCCTCGAATGAGGTGCAAGAGTAATTGGAAAACAAAGCACGAACCTCAGGTTTGTTACGACGGCTTTGCAGTTTATCTGTCAGCGGATTAGTGTGCTACAACACCGATAAAAAAGACAAATGTTTCATTTGGCACACATGTTCATCTAAGAGGAGCCAGAGGAAACCGTAATAACAGTATTTTTTCAAGCACCACTGCAACACTTTTCGTTTTGGAATGTACAAGGATGCTTGAAAAAAATTAACATTCAGTTTTAATAATATTAAGAAGAGTTCAAATTCAAAAAACAGTAGACTGGTACAATCAACTAGAGTGAAATTATTTTTGTAAATGAATTGATACTTAGAATGACCCGATCGAATGGGTATTAGCCAAAATTCGCTGAGCTATAGCCGTCAGCGTCTAGATTTGCTTTTCAGGGTTAACCCATTAAACAATATCAACATTTTGCTGAACTGTCAGTCTCAGCGTTGCCACCAGGAATACGGTTGGAATGTATCAAACTAATTGTCAAATGAAATATGCTAGACTCTTGAGAATAAATACGTGTAGTTTTGTGGAGATTTTATCCTGTCAGTGAAGCCAATCTGTGCTGAAAAGCCGAGAAACACTGTACAGCTGTTTCATCCCTATTGGGAATCATGAGCAGTGCACATCTCGCGAAAATCCGGAGAGTCTCGAACCCGAGACCTCCTGGCTAGTAGTTTGAACACAGTGCTTCTCGGCTTTTTGGCATAGATTGGCTTCACCTACAGGATGAAATCTCCAAGAAAATTCCCAAATCTCCTCACACTACCAACAATAGATGCATGTATAAGCGTTGTGATCTGAATTCTCGAATTCGATACAATACTAGCAACCTTCTCAAGATTATTTCGCGGAGATTTACATGAAACTGAAAGCTCTGTTTTCAGCCTCAGCAGACGGGCATAATATCCAGAGGCTCGACCGAACATGCTCAGTAAAGTGGGCTTTAGGAGTATATCTTGGCTCAACTGAATACGTAATTGCTTCTGTTGAAGACTAGATGGAGTTCATGATATTCGGCACAATATTTATAAACTTGAGCGTAGTATGCTTTTGTTTCCCCCTAACATCCATTTGAAAGGTTAAGAACAGGTGAACACAAACATTGGTTAAAGTGTGTAGGGTTTAAGGATCTTCACTAAAGCCAGACCTCTTCGTGTCCACGTTCATCTTTATTGAAGACTGTGCGGTGAATATCGTTCAGCTGTGGCGTCCTTTCGTTGCTAACGGAAGGAGGCACGAGGGCTGAGATACTGCCAGGTTGGTCAAGCCCTAGACAGGAACAATCGAGATGCAGAGGTTGGGTTCTATCCAGGGACTTTCCGGTTCGTAAGTTGGCGCCTTAACCACTCAGCTTTCTCGAGCCCATGCGGTGAATAAGATACCTATTTTTGTAAGACTGCCAAACCTTTGAGCAAAAGGTGCGATTTTATTTCCCCAGGATTTATAAACCTTCCTTAAATTATTGTTATGTGGGCATTTTCACAGTCTACTCAAGTAATGTCATTTAAGAGTATCGATGAGGAAGCTACCTGCATGACAACAATACATTCTACTGTTCTACTAAAGGGGAATTTCACGGAACCACTGTGAATCTAATTAAATGTGAGTTATGATAGATTTTTTTGGCAAAAAACCGACCCTACAGGAAAAAGCAAAATCCAAAGTGTTTCATTGTTGTTCGTTCTTTGAAAACAAAAAGTCAACACCAATTTGGTGAAGAAGGAATCGAAGACGTAACCACTGAACGACTATTACGTGGTATGTTTTTACTCACTTATCATGATGAAAACTGTCGAATAGTAAGCAAACATTTTGAGAACTTGCTAGTTAAGAAAAACCGCGTCATACCTCATTACGATCCGTCCGCTTGTTTCCAAACAAACTACAAGGTTTTTTTCATGTTTCTGAATGAACCTTACACAGAATGAGAAACACTGACGTGTCTATTCGTGACAGCCGTAAGACAGGCTGCCAACACTGTCTACCAGTTGTCAACACTTGCGCAAGAGGCAGTCATGAAATGAAATACGCTAACAAGGACAAGTGTTAAGCTCGCTTCTGTAGACATTCGGGCAAACTGATCAACTATTTACAGTTGAGTTTGAAAATGGAATCACACAGTGACATGTAATCGATCGTCAGGAAGTCCATGGCGCCACAAACGAAGAAGAAACAAACAGTCGCAGATGGTATTGAGAGGAATTCATTCATAGTATTTGCATCCATTTCACCCGAAGGGTTAAAAGCTCGCAAAAGGGGAAGCCCATCAATACTTCATATCTTTCTGCGTGTTAGAATTTGGTAGCAGGAAATATCCTTTCCCCAGCAAGAAACTAGAACAATAGTTTCTTGAAGAAGCTTTCAGAAGGAAGATAAATGTGTCACAATGGCTTGTTTCTGGGCTAAAAAATGGTCCCATTTTCAACATACAGGTCAGCGTGGATCTGCAAACTAAACTTCTTACGGGCAAACGGCAAAATCACCGGGGATAAAGAGTTATAATCTATTCCTGGAGGCGGACAGTTCAAGTACAAATGGCATGGGCGTACGCGCACCTTTGGGGTCGGAGTCGAACAACCGAGGTCTCTTTGCTCCATCCGTGCACAAATAATTAAGGTCCTTTTTAAATCGATTGGTAGAACACTCGCCCAGTAGACTGGAGATTGGTGGTCCTGGTTAACAGTGAGGCGCCGAAATTCCTATTTCAAGGCTTGCCACATTTTCAGTCGTCTGTAAAAACTACTGCATGTGTCGGGATGTAAAAATGTTTACGGTATTTTCGATAAAAGTCTAAAAATCTACTCACTTATATGAGTGTATGCGTCCGATCTCTTCGTCAACAGATTTCCATTCCCTTCTTCCCTTCAGTTTGTAAACCACTACCGTTTGAGCAATCGAACATTGTCTGGCGACGAGTTGTCTCACAAATACTACAGTGCACCCTCCAAAGTGGGTAATATATCGATTTTTTAAGACTCCAAAGCAAGGGACAAAAAGTTTATCGGTTCTGTACAACAGATGTCTTACAAATGGTTAGTCATAAGAATAGTATCACAGTCTCGCACGGCACAGATGCTATGCTCATTAGATGGCTACACAGCGTAATTTGCACATCCGCAGAGAAGCGCTGTTACCATTTGCTTCACTGTGGTGGGGCTGGTGACTGCTATTTTGAACACCTCTTCTGTGCCAGCCGCTATTTGTTTCCTGCCAGTTTCGCTTTTTATCCCGCTAACCCAAACTCCGGTAAGCAGTACTTATCTCAGTCTCAACTGCATGGCAAATTTTGCACACCCGTCAATTTGGGTTTGGTAAACACGACAGCATTTGTTGATATTGTGCCACAGAATGTGAACTTGTGAGCTTATAGGACGAAAAACATGACTGCTTCCTAATATCATTCGCTAAATAAGTTCAATGCTTGGGAATATTCCCACTGTAAACTGACCCAATTCTTCAGTTATTCTTTTGTTATGTTTATGGGAGAAGAAAACGAAACACTTGCACAACCCATAAGAGTTTATTGAACCTTGTAATTCGGCAATTTTTTGGAAATAACCTCAATGTGTTCGTTTTTTAATCAACGGTCTTATGATTGCAACACTGTTAAACGTAAGTTGAACGCACGTATCTCTTACGGTCGTCGGATGACTCAGTCGTCACGAGTTGGATAGTTTTCGCTACTTTCTCAAACACTGTCATAGTTCGAGGCTCTCGCTGGAATGCTTACTTCCCGCCAAAAAACAGTGTTTGAATATGGTAACCACGCTGACAGAAATCGAGCTTGAGTCGTGAAATTGAGGCAAGCAAGCAAAATGAACACATGCAAAAAGCTTTGATAATGTCCCAGTTAGTGAATTTGGGCATGTCACGGAGGTCGATTCCCACGGTAGAATTACATATCTAGGATCTAGGATGTCATCTACGAGTCTCCACAGACAGCCGCTCAGACAACTAAATCATTACCCGGTCTTTGTCCCACTTTATTAAGGCCGGGAGCAGTCAGCAATTTTACCATACCATGGGAAATCACAAAAAATGGTAAACAGAGTATTCCGGGTATAAGAAAACAGAAAATGTGATGTGTGATCCAACCGGTTTTTATTGACTGGCAGAAATTGCGCATCGAATGAACAACCCTCAAAGCAACATCTAAAATCCTACATTACATGCATCAACAAGTGACGAAGCTGAACGAAGCTTTAGGACCGAAGATCCTAGTTTAGAATATCCTAACACAGTTTGGCACAAATGAAGCCAACTGGGAGTTCTGTGAGCAGAATTGCAAAAGCAAGCCTACCATTTTCCATCACAAGAAGTGTATGATAAGTTCAGCACATCGCAATTCCAGCCGAATTGACTGTTGATTAGCCCTGAATATACATAGAACATGGGCAGCCCATTGTTTCGCTTGACGTACACTGGTATGAATTGCGGATGAATCCGCATAGCACAGTTATGCATCTGCTGATCAGGAACGTATGATGAACGGCGACATTTCAACCTGTTCCAAGTTTTTCCCTATCAAGAATCTTTTTTAAAATGACTAGGCCTCGATGAAGAAGACAGTATTATATGTCATATAATGCCGCTCATGCGGCCAATGAGAACACCCCGATGAACTAAATTCAATCTGTCTTTTATGTTGATTCTTATTGCTCTCGTAAAGTGTACAATGGAACAGTACGCTTGATAATCATCTCGGCATAGCTTTTGCTACCAGAAAAGCATCTAAGCTATTAGGAAGCCTTGCCAATTTTAGTCACAATATCTACACGGACTGTTTAGTAATCTATGTATATCTTGATAGGCATGTGAGAGGCTGAACCCTTTTACGGAGATTGGAACTCCCAACTTGCTGCCTGCTACAGGAAGCCCGCTAAATCGTTTCGCTCCAGATTACGCAAGCTTCTTGAAGCAAACAAAACCCTCTGATAAATAAATTCATAGGAAACCAATTTTGTGGTAAAGTACAGTTTGTTGATTAGTATTACGACACAGTTCTGCGATTGATGCTGTAAAATTTAGGTACAGAAATTACGTGAGTAAAAACCAAATAACAAAGGCTCAGTTGTCCATATCACGAGAGTGCGGCCAGCTGGTTTATTCTGCCAGCTAGAAAACATCACATAGAGTAAAGAAACAGATGAGCGGCTTAGACCGACCAAACATTTTTTGTGTTCAGGCGCGTGAAAGTCCCGTCAAATTGCGCTACGATAATAAACCGGGGAATATGCAACATGGGTGTAATGCGTGGAATACAATAAAAACAGCAGATTCGCAGCCTTACAGTAATAATTCCTGGAGTAAGGTTTTTCACTAAATTGCTTGCTAGCAACAGCTCAAGCGAATAAAAGCATTACTCAACAGTTTGAGGGAATGTGCGATGTGGCCAGTATCCAACAAACGTCAAGACATTGTGTTTCTCGCATTACAAGAATCAGGTTTCTGCAGCCGCTTTGGGATGTACTCACTGATTTGTGTTTCGGCATGCATCACCTTTCGTATTACATATTTGAATGCGCAGTAACAATTGGTCAGGCAAAAACTGAAATGGCATGTACAAGCAGTGAATCTTTCTTCGTTCGTTGTCGGTACACGCAGTGCCCCTCAGTGAACAATATTCACCTCAGAGTACTTGGAACACACCATCACATTTAGGGTGTTTATGTTTACCAACCCGGTTTGCTGAGTACTTTGCACCTGCGCAAATGAACTGTACTGTTCCATATGACAACGAGGAAAAACATCTGTATGATTGAAGTCAGAGTGTAGTCAATATCAGAATGGATAATCTGTACGAAATGAACTCAAGTATGTACAAACCCCAGACTAGCTCCGTTTTAAAGCTGACTTGAGGAGCCTCAATCTTTGTAGCCTCCGCCTTGCAAAGCACTTTTCTGTGGAGTTGAAATTTTCACATAATTATCGTGATACCTTTTGTGGCAACTTCCTGTTAATCTTGAGCATAAGTCAAACCTGGCGGGGCAATTCTCAAATGTCTTTTCTGCCACGCCAGTTACACCAACGTGCCATGAGTCCTTTAGATCAAAGATTTCGTCAGCATCTGATTAGAGGTGACCGCATTGTGATAAGGAACGACGGATGATTTAGGTTTGGTCCTCTCAGATTAGTGATGTTTCGTGTGTCCAGGTTCAGTCAGTACCGACATCTGGGCAAATGCGAGGACCGGTTTTGAATGAATGATCGAAACTCACGTTAAACCTACCTACCTCGTAATATGATAAGCACCGTAATTTCAATGTCATATGGCTTGGCAGTTTGGGAGAGTGACTTTTGGCTGTTTTTGGGGTTACACCACTAGGCTCAGATTTATGCCTGAATCCCCGTTTCAACTCACTTCGCATAACTGCGTTCGCATTTTCCGATCATTATAAGAGCCTTACATTTAAACTTACGCGGTTTTGGGAGACATACATTGTCAGAGAAGCCTCGACAAAAAAATAACTTTTCAAGTTATCTAGTGGAGAATATCATCGGCACGTTTCGAATTGAGGTTTTTAGCACAAAGCGACTCACTTTAAAGAATCCCTTGCATCCTTCACAGGTGCGCACCCCGTAATGTTGACAAGCGGCGCTGTCTCCGCAGACAAGGCACTGCTGGTTGAAATCCACATCAACTTGCTTAACGGGCATCATACCAGAAGAGGTCGGAAAAGTCGGAACTTTGCAGCTCATAGCTCGGGGTAGGGCAGGTGAACTGGTAAGCGGATCAGAAGATGAACTATCACTTGTCATGTGTCGTTGTTCAATCGGGCTGGTTGCACTGGATGGTCGTCGGTAAGTGAGGGAACTCAGATTGTAAGAAAGACGTTGCTTTGCGTCGAAATCAATATAGTATGGGGGAAAATCCTGTGAAGGTTGCGAACTGGGTACATGAATTGAAAAGTCTACTGGTGGAAGTGCATTGCGTGAGATAGTGTCGGAATGAGCATTATTTGTGCAGTAACGTGATTGCAGAGCCTGCATCCCATGCTCCAACTCAGTGCGATTTGATAGATACCGTTGTAGATGGGGTAGTTCACCCAACTCAGAATGATAACTGGTAGATTCGCTGTCCGAAGAGGGCTTAGATATGTCAGATTCATAGTGTCTGGAAGGTTTCGTATCTGTGTAACAAGGATTTACAGTCCTTTCTCCGTTAACTGAACGAAAAGGTTCTTTCGGCAAGTCCAAGTGAGGTCCGACATCTTCATACAATGATTCGGACGAATAAGGGAATAGGTGAGGTGCTTTGGCAGAACCCTGTTCATCTAGTTGGTTTTCCATAAAATGGTGTAACGCCTGTGCATCTGAGGCATGGCCTTCTCGTTGAAGGTAGCTAGCCAACAGGGCTTGCTGCGCTGCTAGGTAGGATGCATCCATTCGAGACTGGTGGGATTCATTATAAAGGGTCGCAGGGAAAATGGATGCGGAAAGATAAGACAGAGGGCTCAGAGTAAACCGATCGTGAATATGTTCCAACCCAGGTTGAGGGGCGGGAGAAGAAGCTTCCCAACTGGGTTCTTGCCTAACCGAATCTGCTGGATAGTAACTTGGGGGCCTGGGCTCACTGACATAGTTGAGTGGTGCGTACAACAAGTTTGTTGTTGTTGTTGTTGCGTGTTTGTCAGAGTAGTCTGACAGTGTCGCTTGTTTACGTACTGGTTCATTGGAGTTGTCATGTGGCGTGCTTGGGATTCTGGAATTAATTGGATTATTGGCTGAGAATGTTAGGTTAGATGCAGATTGCCACCCAGGTTCAGAATCCATGTTGGATAGAGCAACACGATCTTGCGTGTGAAACAGCTCTTCTGGACAGTTTGTCTTTGCATATAGTCTGTTTCTTGCAAACTGTTTATTACTATTTACGATTGAATCGTCAGTGTGTGTTCGTTCTTGTTGGTAATATGTACCTGCATGTGAGGCAGTTTTAAACAGACTTTCGGACCGGGTCAACTGGTTTGACGTGAATGCACTCCTTCCAGGCCCACTTAGTCCATTCGACTTGATCTCCGAAACAACCATCTTTTCGACCTGTTCACCATTTGCACAATCTGAGTGCAACACTGGGTGGCAGTGCTGTTCATCGTGTGCCTGCTGTTTCATGCGGGCATCGCAGGGATTGCTATTTTGTTCAGAATTAGCCGTCTTATTTGACGATATCGTTGGTGATCCGGAGAAGTGCGGAGAACTGTTTTCCGGGTTGACAAAAAGGCGCTCGTGACCCATAAGATCCGAATCTTTCTCCATAGTACTCTGTAACATTGTATCACCATAGGTTCTTATTTCATTGTGTTTATCGGATCCGTTCATCTCCATTAGGTATTTGGTTTCTAGAAGTTGAAAGTTATTTATTCTCTGGTCACATGCTGTATAGTTACCTTTTGATCCAGTATTGCTGAAAAATGTAGTATAATCATGATTTTTCCTCAGAAGCGATTCTGTTTCGACGCAGGACTGTATTTTTTGGAAGGAATGTGTGAATTCCTTGCTCATATCATGCCCGAAGTTATTGGATGTGGCTTCAACGTAGTACAGTGTTTGAGCGGGATCTCTAGCTGACATCATATCCCCCTTTGTGTGGAAATAAGTTTGATTCTTTTCCACAGGATCCATCGTGGAACAAATGGATTTTTCTGCTACAGCTTCTTGCTGCAGTTGGTGTTGTTGTTGTTGGTTGTCTCGACCCAAGCTGGGGGGTCTGTTTCGATCTGTCTCTCCGACAGAAGCACAGACCATTGCGGCAGCTGCAACGGCTGCCACTTGCGACAGCGCATTGGACCAACGTGGGCATTCGGCATTTGGCTGACTATGAGAGACGGGTTCAAAACTAGCATCTGCATAATGGGCAACTGTTCCACTCGGGTAATCGTTGTCAAAATCGTAAACTGGTTTATACACAGAAAGAATGCCTTGTCTTGGATGCGGTTGCTGATATTGTGGAGCAGATGTAGATCCAGTTGATTTTTGAATACGATGTTCATGTGACGTTTCCGTGTCACTCTCATCCAGTTCATTTTTGAATAGACTCATCCTGTGCGCATTGCGTCTTTTTGATGTCTGATAGGTCTCAAATGTGGTCATTCTAGTCGATGCGTCTGAATATGCTGTGGAATTGTCCATCTCGCCAAACGGCTTTGCAATACCTCCGGCTGCGGAACACATAGTGGCGGAAAATGTACTTGATTCTGTAATATCACAGTTGGGCTTGAGAAGGGATGAATTCGGAACCAGCATGTGGTGTTTTGAAGGACTGGGTCACCTCGGTGGACGGTGCGTACGAAGCCGACTCATCCTGTAAAGTGATTTGGAGAAACATTCCATGAGAATACAATCAACTCAGCGAAATAACGTTTAACGAACCCTGGCGATTCCGCATTGAAAAGCCTTACTATGGCGCATGTCTGGTATCCTAACGTTTTCATAACTCAGCAATCACAAAACAAAATGAGGGTTTTCAGCAAGACCGGTACCTTGACTGATAGTTTATCGTGTAGTGCGAATTTATATCCAATGGCATGCGATAGCCTACTGCGCACGTGGACGTACACGTTACATATGATATCTGTGTTAAAAATGATACATCAGAACTAATCGTACTGTTGTTTGGTTTTGTTACCAGCGCACCCCTTTCGAAGGCCACCTTGTTTCGATTCCCTGTCGGTGATGATCTTCGTTGTGCACTGCAAGTTTTCGGGTCTGAGTAGTTGTTTTTTAAACTGTGTTGTGTCAGCATGCGACCTAGAACCGAAGACGATGTACTAATGAAGAAAGTAGGCAGACAAAAATAAAGTGAGAACGCACACTAGTGTGGAACAAGGTACGAGTTGAAGTGACTCCCCTCAATGAGGGGTACTTACATGAGGGAAGAATTTCTTTCGGTTCGAGTTTTTGAAAAACCCTTGATTGGAAAATACCCGATGCAAAAGTGCTTTCTAAGGATTGGTTTGGCTACCCAAATGTTGTAAACATGAGTATTACCATCTTGGCGTGTTAACAAATTTAAAACCAGCAATAATTTACCAAGTAAGGAACATTGACTGAAGAGGACATCTACATCGAATCTAGATTTGCCATGTCCACCAACCCAGTATCAGATGACCATGAGCTGCAGTCGGAACCGTAACCCCTTTTTCTCGGAAAAAGTTAAACCTATCGCCTCCGCGTCACTCAAATTTCACCGTCAACTGGAGCCTCAAGGGCTCAGCCTTGCTGCATTTTGGGTGTGTTTTGGTCACCCACACAGATCGCGCTCGCGTTTAAACTGCTGATGAGCAGGAATCAATAGACAAAAGATGTAAAATCAGATATTTGTATACTTTGTATCGGGTGTATAATGTGACGAAAACGGCAGCGAAGCAGTCTCTGAAATCCTGTACACTCGTACAAATCTGCCAGTTTTTCTTTTGTGTGACAGATTTGTCTGCATACACTAACGACGAAGTGAATCGGAACCTTAACACCTCGACAGGAATCATTGCAATTCATTAGGTAAAAATGTTCACACTAAACATGTTTTGGTGAATTAGTTTTGAGTGAATTAATTTTTTTAAAAAGGTAATAAAGTTTGAATAGACTTCGAATAGTTTAGTGCATATTCCAAGCCAATCTCTGTTTTTGAGAGTATCGAATTCCCTTTAAAAAGTTGACCCCACGAGATGGTGCGATTTTGTTCAATCCTGTGATCGTGCCGACTAAACGAGCATCACTGTAATCCATTTCCAGCACAACTGCAAAGTATATAGCTGAACTCATTCGAATCAAAGTTGGCAAAAAATAGGAGAGACATATAGACGCAATACATTACTCATTAGGTTGCTGAAAACAGAATCAGTAAGCAAATGAGTGTATTTCTTCAAAAGAGAGCCTTCGTTTTATAACCAAATAAATACTATTGTTGAGGCAGATATATACTCATTACAGGGCAACGTTTTAGAGAATGAGAGATACACTTTGAGCGTACTATGCAGGTCGATTCCTAGGCTCCCTAACTTCGCCTTAAGTAAGTTCCAAGATGTGCTATAATCTCTCTTGGGTAGCACCAATTTAATGTGTGTGTATGTCTAATGATTCACTCAAACGATACCTTAATATCGTTTAGCCACGGTGGCCGGAGAACATCCAAATCTTTCAAGCAATGTGTATTGACTTTTTTGTCAATCGATTCGGCTGTAGATCATCGCTATGAAGGTACGCATAAATTTGACTTTATTCCAACCCAGACTGAAAAAACATGCATACGTATCGATCGAAGATCTATTCTGACTGCATTGTTGCTCCTTTTTTCGTTCATTTCATTCGACTGATGATTTAGAAGATGCTTTCTAGCAAGTCACTAATTCTTTCTTCTCGCAATCAATTGTAATGCAAGTCACACTCGAACTAATGGGTTTTGTCCCTTCACAAACCGGTGTCCATGCATAAGCCTCAGTAAACGTTCGATCCAATCACAGGTGACAAACCACTAACAAATCTGATGCTAATTTCATGTAAGAAGGGTGCTATGAAGCTGAAAGTGGGACTGACAGTTTTCAGAGTATCGTGTGAGCAGTCCCTTTGAACACTTGGTTTAGGAACGGCTGGGATTCAGTCTACCACACGCTACAAAACGAATCACGTGAATATTATGTTGTGAAATGGTTTGAGACCTCTGCATGACACTCAGAACCAATCAAAAATGTATTTTCCTTTACAGTACAGCTGATTCTTCTCAGGGATTTGGAAGACACAATGACAAAAGGGTGCCATACAATGCCTAGCACCTTGGCTTTCGCAGAATTAACTGAGTGACTAGGTGTTATGTCTTGCTAACTATATCTTTTGGTAGCTTGTATATTCCGAGTTCCTGCAACTGTACGTATGGAGTGGCATTCCTCAAACCAGGATATCCGGAAATCGCTGCTCTATTACTTTGGGGCGAAACATAGCACAGTATTTAAAACCAAAAACAGAATATCCATTGCTTTGCAGGCAAAGCGTTCAATACCCAGTCTTTCCGAACATGTGTTATTTTCTATACCTAACCTCCTCACCCAAGAATCAATCTGTAAGTGGCTCACAGGAAGAATAATTTCACAAGATGAGTGAAACCTCCTTCGGAGAACTGGTCACTGGAAAAGCCAGTCAATATGTGATAATGTGATGCAGGTTCCGTGATTGAGGACTGAGTAACGCTATGTCCTGTCTAAGTGAGAGCTAATTACACCGCTTTTCAGTCGCCGGTGGCCAAACGGTTAATTGTCCGACGACTTGCTGGAAGGTCGCAGTTTCATAACTCTCTGAGTTTCGTGAGATGCGTACTGCTGATTATTCCCAACAAGGATGAAAGAGCTGTAGGGCTCTCCTTGGCTTTTCGGCATGGATTAATTTCACCGACCAAATGAAATATCTATTGGAAAACATCTTTTTGTTCTTATGAATTAATCCAGCATTTTCCGATCAGTTATTTGTAGTTCTTCACCCGTGGTGCAAGTGTTTCAGTAAGAATATTGCGACAAGCATCAAAATGCAGCGTTTTCAATTTTAGATCAAACGTAAATCCTTTACTATTTCTCACCATTTGCCGATTGATCATCATCATCATCGTCATCATCATCATCATCAACAACATCAGATGAAAATACTGGTGCTTCAATCCTGTACAAAAATGTCAATTCATTTGAATGAAGCCATATAATGGGAAAAAGAAATAAATGGGACGGGGAGGGAGACCTAGAGCTAGCCTACCACAAATACCCGAGGTGCCTCACTTCCAGGACTCATTGGACGACCTGGATGAGAACTGACAACATGAACGCAACTGATATCCGATAGCCGCTAGATTGGTCAACCAAGCAGCGCACCCGAGCTACCTATATTCCAAAACATTGCCAGATTGGTCACTGTCTTCAACCTAACTCAGGTAGGGTCACGTGAATCGCGGATATAGAAATAGCCTTTGATTTTGCGCCATAGCCATGAATAAATCTACTCAAATTATCTCAATATTATATAGTAAAAGTGGCTTTGATTGACGGGCGATCGTCACAGTGACAGCCAAGTCTGAAAGCAATCGTCTGCAGTTGCAACATTTTGGAAGATGTCTATGACTGGCAAACTCCACAAAATAAAGCGTACCAAGAAAGTGAGGGATTGATGATCAGTCAACTCGGAGAGAGAATCAAAGAGGGTGGTTTTACATCAACATTTGATGAACTAGGTGTGGGTGAATGATTTGAAGGTCTTGGTGATCTCGTTGCATTTGGCGAAACCATAAAATGGCACTATTGCTTTGAAAAAGTCCAAGGATCTCTGCTGAAGAACATTTCTGTCAAATAATATCGCCCCCAAAAAACTTTTGTTTACGAAGCAGAATTTCGATTTGCGGTTTCCTACACCGGTAGCAAATCTCTGTAGTTTTTTTTACTTGAACAGTTTTCCCTTACCTCGTTTTGACTCGTTCTGAATGCCGTGCAAGCGATCGGACACGCACCGCTTGAACAGTTTCATTCAGTTGTGATATTCGCCTAAACGGGAACAACATGACTGTTCGTTGCTACAAAACGGTGAGGTGCACGCGTTCATCACGGGTGCTGTTAACAACCCGGATTGGCTAAGTAAAGAACAACCGAATGGACACGCTGTCAGGAAGCTTCAAGTGGTCCATTGAGTTTTAACCTTCCTTACGTCTTTCTTTCATATTGCCGTCCACCTGAGCACTGCCGTCTACCTGCTGAATTTCAAAACTCCCTTTAAATGGTTCCATCGAAGTATTCGGAAAGAGTTTAGGCATTATCCTGTCAAGTTAGTTTGCTTATCGGGAGAACAGGCTGAAGTGGAGCCAATTTGGACTTCAATCTCATGGAGTGCAATGACCACTGCTTTAATCTATGATAACAGCCTGTTTTAAGCGAGTCTTACAAACTCCACACCAACGTGCAAATTTCTAAGGTAGGTGCTTGTCACAAGCAATGCAGAGTAAGGGTGGCTCATCTAACGTTCCCCTCTCTAACAGAACGTTGGAACATTCTCTGACTACCGCAGACGAGGTTGATAGCGAACGCGTCCATCAACGTTCACTACGGAACTCAGAGTATGTAGACGACGTATTTCGTTTTGCAATCCGGCGAGAGGGATATGCAAACTGACTTAAATTATCTCGATCTATTGTGTCCGACCATTTGATAGGGTCTATAGTCGGTGAGATATAACCATAATTCCATATATGAGGACGGTTCAGTCTATGAAACCTAGGAATTTATCCAATTTGGTCCTTGCGAATAATCGGAACGCCTTCCGAGTCGAAGCCAGGAGAATTTTGCCCTGGCTTCTGACCCAACCAACGTGGTCTGAACGTGCCTATCAGAGGTAGAATAGACAATAGGATGGCCCGTCGGATCCCGTTTTATGAATCTAGAAATCTGGCCACGACGAGCAGAGGATCAGTAAAACATTTTGGACGACATCTTGCCTGCTGCAGATGAGTCTACATGTTCAGTAGGTTCCGCTGGTTAGACCACATGCGTGAAAAGAAACATGAATGTCATCGAACCAATTGAACCATATAATGAGTAGAAAAATGGAAAACCGATGTGGTCCTGGCATCGCAGCAGGGCATGAAAGCTCCTAGTTGGTCGACTTCGTACACGAGGCTTTACTAGTACATCGTATTATGCACAATTTTGAAGCAGTTTATTTGTAACCAAATAGAGGTTGCCTATACCGTGAAAACAGCCTTCACACCAGTGGTGCTTACTGGCAGCTAGAAAGACACCAATGTATCGTGCAATGCTCCATCCTGATTTTCGGCTTTATTACCAATAATATGCTTTTCAACATTGACGTGTTCTAAAAAAGGGGCCATGTATGCATCCAAGGAGAACCGATCACTGTACCTGTCACCGAAGGTTCTCTAGTGCGTTTCGCAGTGTCTACCAGACATGACGACTGACCAGTAAACCTTGGTCAGTAATATAGGACGGCACTTGTTCTTAGAGAATAAGTCAGCAATCCGATTATCCACAAAGTTTTGCCACTTCATTTCTGAGAAGGCTGAGTTCTCGAAGGAAATTCTGTGCGACCAAAACCGCAGATGACTCCAAATGGAGATCTCTTAGGGAGGACCACAGTTGAGAAAAATAGCCAGACAGTAGCTTAGAACCTTGCTTCACCGGTAAATTTTGACAACTTATGAAAAACCGGATACAGGTCGGACGGCAAAAGTTTCATACAGTTGAAAGATCCGAAAAGATTGCCTTCTTGCAATGCGACAGAATGGAGCATGAAATTTGGAGCAACTATACCAGCGTTGTGTATAATATAACTTGGATCAAACATCACTAGCTTTCTTGATGTGATTTTGCACTCTCAAAAATGCGTCACATCATTTGTATGTGTTGGAGTAAACTTCCAGTGGTGTCGTTAGTGTCCTCCCTCCGGAAAACGAAATTTGCTGTTATCGGAATGCATCGCAGTAATTTTCACGTTGATAACACTGCCTAACTGGTCCATTTTAAACTCGATTCCCGGTGGAGTGCGTTAGATCTACGGGAAATAATCACCGATTCGCCAGAAAAGACCTCTCCTCTTGAAGGGGGTTGCCAAAATGTTGGCTGAAAACTATTTGAAAGCCCACTAAAGGTTACACCATTCCACTTCGGGATCATCAGCTAGGTCGACTTATCGTCAACCGTACGTCCTGCTTGAACCCACGTTGTACGCAATTCGTGACTCGTTTGCACACCGATTTGGATTTAACGGGAGATTGAACTGATTTCCTGCGGAAATTCTGGTTCATGATAGTCTTTAAATGAGTGTGTCTCTGAATATCCAGAGAGCCACATAGCTACGGGGACTTCTGCTGAACGAAAATCTTATGTGCTAGTCACGTGTAGAAACAGACTGAAATGAAGAAACGAAATATATTTTGGGTTGAAAAAGGCGTACGGCATACTCCACTTTACCGGAACTAGCCATTTGTTGTACGTTCCACACTAATGCCATATTGAGGAGAAAGGTCTCCGTTATTTATTGATTTCTGCAAACTAAGGTCTTTACAAATGGAGGTAAATAGACTGGGATTTCATCACACTTCACTATCTGAGTTGAGTCCTCTTGAATAAACCTGAATCAGAGAAGTTTTTCAATGTCTTCAGTCACGCTATGAGCATCCATAGACTTTCTGAAGTTGCAGTTTGTTTGATCGCGTGATGAGGAAATACTGGTAATCGGGTGAGCAAAGGGCAACGCACACCCTTCGTTTGTATTAGCTGGTGCCCCCATAAACCTGACTATCATAACTGATTTACCGGATGCGAATGGTCTGAGGAAATCTGGGGGCGATTGAGCAAGATCTTCGTTTCATTTGCGGTGCGATGTGGTAAGTGTTTACGTTGTCCTTTCGAAGAACTTCTCTCTTGCGTACTGCCGTTTGCTTAAGGCTAATAACTGGGTTGATAATCAGTCCTGTGACAGTCTATGACAGAACTGGTTTTTTTTTCTCATACGATAAGTTAGCATATTTGACATCGTAGTAATGTTAAACGGCAAGCTGCTTTGGGATTCTTACAAATTACATCCGTATTTCGCCAAAATTGTTCACCACGTAGGCACGTAGGCTGTCAACCAAAGTTGCGCTGATTGGCGTAGGTTGAACGTTTGCTCGGTGATTGGGACCACTATCTCCTTGTCCATTTCACACGTGAACCTCAAACTAAAGGCCTGCTGCTCGCTCGTTAGGGCGAACGTGTACTTCTCTTGAGAGCGGTGGTCACTGAGCGCTAAAACAGGTCAAACTTATGCATAACTTGTACCGTTTTATCCCAGTCGTTGTGCACCTAACTGTACTTTAGCACCTCAAGTCATTTAGACAACAAACCAAACTGATGTAAGTCAAACTGAGCCGTGGATGTTTCCGAGGTGGATTAACAGTAAACCGGGCAGATTCCACCTCTGATCTGAGCCGACCAAACTAGGTCATCGCTTACCGCACAATGCATATATACTCTACTGACCTATTCAGTTTTGACAGCTTATTGGTTCAATCCGCGAAGGACGACGGATAAAAACTGCTTTGAGGAAATGTTGATACTTGTTTGCCTGATGAAAGGATACACACCAGTATTCACTTTGGAAATTTCGCAATGAGCGGAGAAACTGTAGCCACACGGGGTTCAATCAAGGAACAATGCTTAGGAAAAACCAACGAGAAGAAGACTCAAGGAAAGCATAGTTCGAAAGAACGAGGCAAAATTGGAGCACTTCTTCAACCCGGCAGAACGGTAGATCTGCTCATGGAGAGAAGGCACGCAGTCTCGTGGACTGGAACGCAGCCACGCCGGAGCGTTCGAACCAACCACAGTAATACTCGTGATTGCAGACTTTGTGAATGATGTCATCGTTTCTCAAACGATGAGGAATCGCCTTCTGACAAGGATAAGATGCTTTTGACTTCTTGATAATAGTGAAATCAAAACGAATGGTCATCAGTTTAGCATATTAAAAGTCGATCTTTGGCGTATTCCAGAGCCTCAATTTACACCTGATTATTCCTACCTCATGGTCACCGGGAAGAATAAAGAAAAAGCTTGTGTCCATCAACCCTAAGGAGGATTACATCCTTGGTCATGATCTAAAGTTGAATTCTAAATAGGTTTTGTACTTGAACGGTGGTAATAGCGGCTACACGGTGAATTCTCATCAGCTGTTCCGAGCTAGTAAAATATGCAGCTTGAGCCGGCATTTTAAGAGTTGCTCCCGTTACTCAATAAGAAAGACACTCTTAGACTTGGCCTTGGAGCTGGAGCACCAGTAGTCCAGAGGGCTAGCACTGGATTCGAACACATTTAGAGTGCCCGCGTCGGCACCTGGCTACCAGGCTCTTACAAGTTGATCAATCGACCGATAAAGATAGAAGATCGAACGAACTATAAACGTTACTCATGTCAGCACATGGTGCGCTCTGGTGTGACATGTTTTTCTTGCAGACCACGTGGTTCCAGGATCTCTTGGACCAGGCTGCTTTATGACTGATGAGCTCTAACAAAGACGAAACTAATCGCTTGTGAAAAAAACATTAAAAACGCACTAGGAGAGGAGGACCAGGAGGGTCCCAAGGAGATTGGCTTATAATACGGAATCAATATACTCTCTTTTGGTAATTGAAGAAGGTACACCACCAACCAATCAAACAACAAAGAGGTCGACCACGGCGCAATACAGATCACGAACGGACCAACCGGAAGAGAGAATAAGAGATGACAATTTCAACAGTAGTGTGCCCGTAGAAAGCAAAAAATACAAACCACAACGCCAAACAGATTATGATCGAACCAACCAGAACCCGAGTGCAACGATTATCAATGGCCACTCAGGTTACAGCTCAAAGCTGCTCTTTGTAAGCTATATAATCGCAACCATGAAGAGAGGGACTATCCATCCAACAGCGCACTGAAAATGTCTCCTTGAATGGTGACGAAACGTTTTCAAATCAATTGCCAAGCTCGGCGAACAGGTCAACAGCTACCTGATCAGTTACCAATTAATGCACCCAAGCTACCAATATTCCAACACAATACCAACAATATACCCTCTCTTAATACTGAAACTGAGGAGATTGACTTTTCGACGAATGTAGGCTTCATTTAGTAAAATGCGCAACCAGAGCTGTGTGAGATCATGCTTCCTCTTCCGTATTTAATACTTAGACGTCACACGTCCACAGAAGAATAAAACCGTGAAAATCTGGTGTGCCATCTTAAACTACGAAACTGAAAGAAGAAACCTTGCTCCGATTACTCCCAAGTCTCAGTTAAGTCAGTTAGGCACGCGCATTTGTGGAACACTACTTGAAATGCCAAAGCATGTAGCAAGCCGGTGCACCCTGAAGGCATAAATCGTTGCACTCGTCTGGGATTATGCCCCGATCTTGTCGCTGTATGTGGATACTGGGCAGAGATTTATGTTCTGTCATTCTGTTCATCGCAACCTTCCTCGGAAAATGACTCGCTGTTTGCTTGATTGACTGTCTTGCATATGGTTGTCGTTCGAAGCCAGGTTGTTTCTACCCTACTGGTTGACAGCCTGCTTCCGTCAGTGCAGCAAGGCAAAAACATCCCTCAGCTTCTGTTTGCTTCAATCATTGCAAACCATGATGTCTTGTCAAACACCATCTAGGTGCTGGTGTGTTGCTTAACTCGACTAGTTTGTAGAACAAATCGATATGAATCCTTCAATGGTTTAGGATGCACAGAAAGTGCGTGAAATTCCCAACCAGTGATTCCCACAGTTTCGGCTCTTTTTCGGTTCAACCTTGGGAAGAAAAAAGAATAAATTCCAATTATAGAGAAGCATACTTGCAGATTGTGTAATCCAAATCGAGTTACCTATCGAAAACGGCAACCACCTTTATAGGAATTAAACCAATTAACCATAAGTGAATTGCAAAATGAGAGTTCACCTCTTCTTGACTTGGCATGTCGCACTTGGCTTTTTGACTTCCCCGATTCTTCAGACTTTTACGCCACATTATAAGCGATAGACGGTCACCACATCGTTTGTTCGCCGTATACCCCATACTTATTGTAAATATGTGCCGGCAACTGGCTGTAAAATTTACGTTGCCCTTTGGCCACCAAAATCTTCCTGTCCAAAAGGGTGATGTGCCACCTTCAAAGTGGAACTGATAATTGCTGTTTTTGACAGAGCGCATGTCCTCCTAACCATTAATCCAAACTGTATGATGTCTTATGCACTCTAAAATTCCGTTTCAGTCAGATTATATTTTTTACCGTCCTTGTGTGTTACGAGTTGGGCGTCACAGATAGAAACATACAAACCCACCTAATTTTTCAAGCTGAATTCAGTCAATCTCTGATATGTTACCGAAACCCTTTGTTTGCCAATGGATTCCAAGAAGAGTTCTTCAACCTAGTGACAACAATTCATCCGAGATTCCCACTTCATAAGTCGATGTTTCTATTGGAGCCATCCTAATTAAGGCCATAGAATCCAGTTTATGTGGTCCAATGGAAGTCGGATACTTTTGTGTTGGAAAAGGAGCGTTCTATTAAAGTACTTAAAACGGCTCAGGTGGGTGAGTAGTGCTCTTTCTCTTTCAAGATATACAATGGCATTTAGATACTTCATTGCAACACCACAAAGTAGCAGATCTAACTGAAGTGGGATCAGGTGATTGGTTACGTTTCACTTGATTCAGCTGTACACGTGTCCACCACTTAGTAATTTGTAAACTGTTAGACTAATTTGTCCCTTTTGATCTTGTTTGTCACTCGGGTAGGTGGGTTTGTTGGCCAAACGGTAGAACGTTCCGGACCACTGCTTGTGTTAAAAAGTGCCTTTTTCAATTGCCTAGTGCCGACCAGTAGAAAGTGGCATGCCCAACCTACGGATGTTACTGGAATGCTTCTATCATATCTTGACAACATGTAATGAATACATAAATTTATTACAGTGAACGTGTTTGGAAATTGCAGCAGTGATAAGCTGCGACAGAAATAGCTAAACAATCGTGAACTGTGTAGAGGAATTCAGCGAAAATGGTTGACGAATCATTCAGATGATTGAGCTATGAGCTTTGAATATGGAAGCAGAAAAAGGGTGTTTGTGTGTGAGGCAAAAGTTGACGAAAACTAAAGAGGACAGAGGAGATCCTGAGCAGATAAGATGAAGGAAGTGAATGGGACCCTGATTTTAAAGTGGCTTCTCTGAATGTGCAAGTCGACTTTCAGCCGCCCAAAATCTCACAAAAGATCTCCCCACACCAGACTTTGTATTTCAGCTAACAGTGAATCCACTGTTCCGGCGCATTTGAAGTCAAGGTAATCATCTGCTACAGCTTTCCTGAGCATAAGCTTTGACAATTTTTTTTCGGATGCGTTCACGCACAAGAGAGGAGATGATAAGCTAAGCCCTATTTCCGCGGTTCTTTTGGTTTCAGGCTTTTGAAATAGGGGGGGAGAGAGAATATACGCCACTCACATTATGACAAAAGTTATGTCGTCAATTCCTCCATCTTCAAACATCCAAAATGCGGGAAAAGATCCACTCGAGCAAATATGATACGCAGGAGCAATCGAATCTCAACCGTGAACAAAAGATGACAGCACAATTGTCCTTTTCTGATAAACGATTCTTTGTCTCTACCATACGCGCAGCGTGAATAAGCGGTGTTGGTGGTCAAAACACATACTTCGAATCAGTTTATGAAACGTTTGTTTGTAAGCACCCTTCGTTTACCGGTTATGCTAATACGACCAGAATCAACCGCCGTCGTATATGTTGTGCAAAGTACATGCATTTGACCCACCAGATTTGCATGTCATAACGACAAAAATGTTGGTCCGATCAGCGAAGTACGGATTACTTATTCTAGCAAATTTAAACGATATCAACATGAGTAAAGTTTCCGTTCAGTCTGACTAAACGTTGTCCTCAGTCATATGACTGCTTCTCAGCTATTTTGTTGGAGTAGTTCAGTAGCGATGCTTGAAAAAGATGGAAGTACTCATACTTAACACGGTAGAAAATGGAAAAAAACGCCCAGTTGGCTGGACAATATTTCTTGAACTTGAGGAATCCACAAATCACATCTAGTAACTCATAACATCTAGGAAAGAAGTTAACGCATTCATTGAAACTTGTAAATAATTGATAATTCTGCAATGGGAGAGTAAGTAAACTCCAAGATGGATTGTTTCAAACCTGGCTCAGTTGTGCAGCGTGACTGCTTATGTTAAAAGTAAATGGTGTTTCTGTACAGCCATTTTTTGCAAAATTTCCCACGTATACATTATCACCCCATCGAGTCATGGAATGAAAACCACCCCTACCACGCAAATACCAGGTGATTCCTTTACGCAGACCCAACTACTTCAGTATCTGCCTCCAATAAACCTACGAATTTCCTTTCCACCAGGGTAATAAAATTTTGTTGACTTCCATTCTATGGCAGCTGGTGAGCTGGTGAGCTCACTTTTGAACGAAGAAGCGCGTACACCTCCCAATAAGGTTAGTCCTCCAACGTAGTGGTGTTTGTGCACAACATTGAAATTTTCGCCACGCACAAGAACCCAACTTTTTTTCCTGAGATCAGTGTATTCTGTATCTACTTCCGAAGTTTTGCTCACTTGCAAAACATTCGCAGGTGCTCAGCCGGTGACATCAGCTTACTAGTAAGAATCTTCTACCAAAGATTTCTAATTTTTCTATGATCATAGTCTTTCAGTGCGGTGTCAGCAACTGACCAGGTATTTCAGCTTCTCTCTTGACCTGTGGGAGCCATCTGCATGCAACCAGACAGATTTTCCTTTCCCTTCTTGAAGCGTCTGCAGATAAATTAGATAACTCTCAAGACTGGGCAACGCAAGGAAGTTGGACAGTCAGTCGACTAAGCGCTGCTTTGGCTGACGCCTTCGATAACCTTGTCAAAAAAGACAACCGTACTATACTGCTAACCTTCTAGTAACTGTAATCTGATAGGTTCAAATAGTGTGCACCTAGCTGCTTTCTAAAGACAACAGCACGAAAGGTCCACCATCACTACTGGTTTTCGCTGCAGTACACATACGTGAGACATGAAGTAGAATATCCACATCATATCTGTTCTTGAGTATGTATTTCTTCAATTTTTATTCTGGCATACATTTCTTGATGTCGTCAGGGAAAGTCCCACCGCTCATACCTACAGCATCCTAATGTGGTTTGCTACACAAATCTCCTGGATGGAGGTGCTGGTTTGTTTATGTGTTTTCCCTGGTGTTACTATTCCATTATCAATGTCCCTTATTGTAGTGTATTGAAGTGACGTCTGTTGCATTGTACTTGCATGTACTGCGCGTTTCATCCATGCATATATGTCTGCAAATGCTTTATTCGTCCAACACCGTGGACATTCCAGAGCGTTACGTTCACAGCGGCGACCACCACCATACGGACCAGACTGTTTTCTATCAGCACATAACCATATGTGTGTACTCCAGATATACCTTGTGAACGGTGCAGGCCTACGAGCTACACTTCACAAAAGCTGTTTAGTTTCCCCAACTTGGTTCGCCAGTTAGAGCGTTGCCCTCTTGTTTTTGTCGTGCTCTTTTTCTCTCGGACAGCGTGAATGGCATTCATTTGGATCGGCGTATCCTGCGTATGATATTACTTATTGGGCGTGAGGTTCCGTCATCGAGGAAACAGACGAAACTTGAAACGGAAGCGGCCACTTTGTTCTTTCTACGTAGCATAGTTCTCTTAGCTGTTACGGTACTAAGGATTGTCCTTCTACATTAACAATGTTACAATTATGTGTAGTATTAGCCAGAATCCATTTGACAAAACCACAGGGCTTACGGAAGAACAACTGTGGTCACTTATGTCCACCTTTGTATCTGTGGACGTAAGTTTACAGTGCAATCGATACAAACAATAAACTTTATTTCTGAGGCAACTTATCCAGCCTTGTTTACAATCAGACTCAGGTCTGTCGTTTTGTGCTATCTTTGTCCACTATGGCATGCTCAGTTTTCCTGAAGTTGACATTGTGTGAAATGAGACCAGGGCATGGAATGCAGTTGAATTGTACATTCTCGTTCGGTGATATCGGTGGGGCGGCAAAGTAATCAAGGCTGAGTTTGAACCGTCACAAGACTTCCACAATAATTACTAATCGCTATAATCGCCTAAAAGGTCGTGGATACTAAGGTCTGTTGTTGTCACAGCATCAATCGGAGGCGTTGGGGCTTCGTCATTACAAGCTTTCGTCACCGTAACAAAAAGGTCTCGGCTTCATCTATTGCATTTGTGGCCCGTGATCCGACAGTGTTGGTACTACCCAAACCCATCTACAAACTGAAGACAAATACACATTGCCAAAATGTTGGCATTTCTGGATTTCTCTCATCTTAAAAGGTCCACTATATAACATTTCAAGAACTGTCTACAAATTCTATGACAATGAACTAATAACTGGTAGGCAACCAAAACTGGCAAACAACAAGTTTCCCATGTTGACAAATTATAATGGTTGCATTCCGAAAGGGTTTTAAATCATTTATCCATTGCTTAGAATGAGTTGTGTGCATATTCTGGAAACATCAGTAGGCAGCCATAAATGACCACCAGTTTGTCTTAAGGTTTGAAGGATGGGAAATTATGTTCAGTGAAAAGCATCTCAAAAAGACAATCTTATTCCTATGGGAATTTCCGCCACTCCATTTGAAATTATCGATCAAATTTCCTTTCGGAACAGAAACAGTGCACTTCTCTGAAATTAGGGTGTTAATTCAGTCATTAAAAAACCATCTGTTTTCTGCTGTCCAAAAATTAGGCTTGAGTGAGTGCCGTTCATCCTTCTCACCCAAAGAAAGGGACCCATTGATGTTACAGTTATCGGTAAAAAACATTTGGTACAATGGCACTGTCCTCCAAGTATACAGTTAGGGGCTGCCCGTTGTACACCACTATTAATTGTGTAATTGACCGAATTTGGAGGTTGTGATTGGCCATTATTTTAATGAGCACTGGGGCCTGTAAAGTTGGGTGACGTTTATGGCCACCACTCACGTTGGACAGCTCTACTCAGGTCTCTACCGAGTCTTGGGACTGCGAGACCAAGACCTAGCCCCCATACACTTCACTTATGTGGGCCTTCGTGAGCAGTCACCGGTATAAGGACCAAACTACTAACGGTTTAGAATCAGTAGCTTTCAAAAACTTGAAAGTTCAGCCTTCTTAAGAAATGCAGTTCGCAGGGATGTCCCTTCTAAGCGCATCTGTATGCCAGAACTCGGTCACGAAGTCGATCACATTGTCGTAGAATATTTGAAGCCGGAAGCTCAGACAGCGCAGCTTCTTAGCTTTTTTAAACCCATTTTAAAGCTTAAGTTACATACTTTTTGTGTATAAAATGCCCGTCTCCTTGGCTCCAGAGTTTTGCCACAGACCAAATTAGAAGACGATTCTAAGGGAAGCATTGGCAAACTTTTTCGGACAGATTACCAGAAAATATCCCGAACGACAGTAAACGGTGCTGCCAGGTTTTTTGACAAAATACCGTTGTACACCAATAATGCTAGGAATTCCAAAAGTAACCGGGTAGCAGTGTGTGCTCTGAGGATTTCGCAGTGATCCTTAGTAGTGTACTGATTTAACAGCAATCAAGCGCCTGCCGCTGTTATTCTTTCTTGGTTGCAAATATGAAGCCCCGGCATGGAGTAGGGCGATTTGCATGCCACTCCTCATGGCAGAACATCTTGAAGAAGTGTATCATATGACTAACTGCATGAATAAAACGACATAATTCTTCGCACGCATTATACCGGTTTTTTGACAACGCTTTCAGCCGACTTTTTTCAATGCTCATTATTCGTGAAACCTAAGAGGAGCATTTCATCCAACATCAACACTCGTTAATTCTCTTTACTTTACTTCCTTCAGCTTCCTTCATTTCAGCTCCGACTGTTTTACAAAGGTATGTGATCACGAATTATTGATCAGTGTTTTGTCACATGCCAACAATCAAAGGATGAAAACCAGGACTATCGTCCCAGTTGGATTTACTGTGTTGCTGAATAAGTGGAAAAGGGTTATTTTTATAGCCTTGTAAGTATCAGGTGATCGTCGAGCATAAATCGCAGCGTATACCTCTTGTTAACTATTCGTCACCAGATCACCACTTAACTGTGGCTCAATCGTGCGGCTCAACCAATCAAAGAAAACCCTATTTACATGCGATGCTTTTATTGGGTGTCAGCTCAACCAACCGCGAGTGAGTTCACGTGGTATCTGTTGCGGAAGTATAGTAAGTTCAGTAACGTTGAACTGTTTTCACGAATGAGAACCAATGTGGAGAAAACACTTTTGTATGGAGAAGAGTTCTTCTGTCACAAGTTTCTTCAAAGAACTGATCTTCCGAGCACACAGAAACAAGTTCAGATGCCGGAAATGCTATTTCATTCCTTTTGTAAATAGGAGAGAGCTATGGACCAAGGGTATCAGCAGAACAGCCATTAGATCTGTAATTGCAGACAGGCTGTTCCATCTTAACCAGGGGCTTATTTCGGCTCACACGGACAAGTATGGATTGAGAGTTCACCCTAAACTACACTCAGACGTCATTTTCTGGTCCTATCCGTATGATTTTTTGCAGTGAATCCAAGTGACAGAGTAAAACAACCTACCAACCGTGCCACCTCGTTTGCATGTGTTGAACTAAAACTGATGAACCATAAAATCTGACTCCCAAAAACATTCGCAGAAAACCCGAATCGGTACTGGTGTAGATACCCTTTCAAGGTACATTATAACTTGCCTTCATGTCTTGTTTAAACGTCTTGAGAAATGTGTCATTTCAACCAGGTTAGATGAATGCCATAGAGTGGTGGACTGGAGTGCCTTCAAAAACCAATGAAATAGGGTTCCAGATCATTTTTATGGATGTGTAATTCTGCTTTAAACTCAGTCAAAGGTTATGTGTAGTTTCAGACCGTATTACACGCAAAGATTGTCAGAAAACTTTGCCTTATCAGCAACCAGGGTCATCTGATGTCAATTACCTTCAATTTGGCTTGCTAATCTACGATGTGCCTTGTCTGAAACATTCGCCTCAATGCAGCTTATTGGTAAATTTTCTGTTTTCGAACCGCGAGCACTCATCTCCAAAGCAAAAGAGAATATAAGAGCGACGCTGGCATTCAATAAAAACCACAAATCAAATTTTCGATCTCACCAACTACCTGGGAAACTCACCTTCAGTACTTTTCGAATTGGCAACCATCAAGGCCGCAACCCTCAAAGTCACAACCACAATAACAACTAAGAGGGCCAAATTATTTCCAGGTTTTTCGTAAATCCACTTCTCTCTCGAGGTCAGCTGAGTCCAAACCCAAAATGCTGGTTCAAACTAATCAGATCCGCGATAGGCTAGGTCAGCACAACACCAGTTAGCGTACATTTGTGCAGTTTTATCGGGTGACTGAAAGGTGATTTGGCTGGCTGGCTGGCCGTCTCCACGCGGGGAGGGGGAACTCGCTATCCATTCGCCCAACATGTGTACACGCAAGTGCTGTGCGTGTGCGTATGCATTCCCTGTGTGCTGCACCCAGCTTCCCCTGCCATACCATTTGCTGATTTGACCAGGAGACCAACATTGTGTGTGCATTTGTGTTGCTTCTGTGGCTGTTGTTGAATCATACATTTTTTCAATTTGACGGATACCGTTTGTTCCGAGGATGTGATCCTCTCTCCGTAGCACATATGCGCTTTCGGATCACTACGTGGGTTAGGATGAATCAGGGGGAACTGTAAGGATAACAGGTATAACCATTAGAGATACCACAACCTGGATACACGGCACCATATCTAATGATGTGGATCCACCGGAAAAAAAATGACCAGGAAAGATCGCGTAGCATAAGATCTAAAGGGCAAATAAACACCACTGATTGCCTCACAGATTTCGCCTGTTTGCAAACTTTTCTTTTCCGTGTTTTTCATGCGTCAAGTGGGAAAATTCTGGCAGGTTCTTAATAGCATATATACTGAATGAAACGTTTCTGTTGGTAAGTGTGTTTCTAGGTCAGTCTGCTTATTGTGGGTCCTTTTACACTTGGGATCTGAGATTTCAAATGTCATCCATCTAGTTGTTTTTGGCCCATATTCTCTTAAACGGCAGAATGATTTTGACTAGACTGGTAACTTGGATAAAGTTTCTGCTGCAGCGAACGTGAGAGTATGTGGGAACTACACAACCGGACAGTTTTTTTTGCCGTCAAATGAGTACCTACATAATCATGCGTCGCTGATAGCGACAGTGAGCGAATCACGCACCGGGGTTGCCGTGATTGGGTTGAGGAATTTGGATCGGCAAAATATTTAAATATTGGTGTAAGGACGAAAGCCCTTCGCTGCGAAGTCGTTTATTAGCAAACACTAACTAATCAGTTACAAACTATTGGACAGGAAAATTAACGTCTCATGTGCACATAGTTTTCAAAAACTGAACATTCTCACGCGTCTTCTTGAACTTCCGTGGATATTCATTGACTATCACGCAATTGTAAACGAACACTGCAAAGAAGTTCCACAAGTTCCGTAATAAACCTCATCTCCCATTAGACGCGGGGCGGAGCTTCGCGAAGACCACAGACTACTCGCATGCCTCATCAGTAGTATCCTCCGTTGCATTGGTAGCTCGACAGCTTTAATTGGTTCACGTTTATTTGTCCGCCAAACTTGACAATTTCCATGCAAACGTTTGGTCGCCAATTGTGGAGGCACCATCAGTGAGTGCACAGATCTATAACAAAGGTGGTTGGGTTTTTCGGATTTATTGAAACGGTCTCAGTAGACGACTACGGCTACGGCTACGTGTGTATGAATGATGCGTGGTTGAGTGAGCGAAGGAGTGATTACGGTCGATTACAATTGATCGATACTTTTCGCGGTTTGATATTTTCTGGTTTGTGAACTGTATCAGCTATAGTGGCTACAGCAAACAGGTGCCCATGGACAGGGTTCACTCTGAAATTACTGAGATCACCGAATTTCAAGGCTTTAAAATCAACTCTATCACCACAAATCGATCATCGTGTCAGAAAGTGCATTTAATCAGCAATAACGCTGTAGAGATGCAGAAGTACTGCGGCTGATTGCCGGCGAGCAGTTTGCACTAAAAGCGAATCACGCCTGATAATCGATATTCTAACCCTTGTAGACAACAGATAATCAAATCCACCATTAGTTTACCGAATCGATCACGCATCTGGTCCATTCAGTGGGAAACAGACAACTTTTCGTGGTATGCGTGTAACCACTTTCGTGCTTTCAATGTCGAAAAGTGTGATAGACAACATTAGTTCGCAATGTTGTGAAGCTGGATGCAACGGAAGCGAGCGGTATGTGTTGCCAGCCTGTTGTACATACCATAAATTATGGGAGTTGTTGGTACATTGCATTGCGTACGTACAAAAATTACGTATTCATCCCGACGATTGGTGAGACAAAGCTCCATTTACCTGACTCAGTTTGTTCCGGATATTTTTCGAACATTTCTTAATTAGTATGTAATTTGTTGTCAGTGGTTTTCATTCCAACCTTGTCCTTGTCAAGGACAATACCGACGGGCTGACGTCCAAGCTGTTCATGTTTGGAT
>SJOL01008423.1:214091-230215 GCA_004794785.1 Opisthorchis felineus
TCCAATGTTTTGGACACTTTTTCAGCGGCCAGAGCATGACTAATTTTTTTCGACCCACAGACACGTCACAAATGTATTAGTTCTACAAAGCTCCAACGGCAAAATATATTACCCCATCGAAATTTTGCAACCTGATGGTGTCGGGCATTCGCTAGGACAAAATACAGACCCATAAATTGTTGAACTGGAGCATTCCGCAAGACCACGATCGATGAATCTCCTTCACGTGGACACATAGTGTGCCGGGCGTACACGAAATTCATTCCAGATTGAATTCTAATCTCACCCACCAATGACGCTAATTTGAATTGGAAACAATCGAACAACTGTCTTATGTTCTATAGTGCATGCTCAGCTAGCTTTGACCGCCTTGTCGTCCTTCTACTCGGACCAGTTGTTCAGTCAACCATTCACTCATCGCTTCGTAAGCTGGATGGAGCCCGGAATTCCAGTTCGTATGATTCGGGGTAACCAAGTTTGACAGTATCAAACAACCAAAGCACTAGGTTGGTGTGGATGAAATTCGAGAAAGTGAGTCTGAATATTTTGGGTGGAAAAATCGCGATCGGACATTGGTCAAGATTTCATCTAAAAGTTGGATTTGTAGCATCAAAAAATAGAGCAAAACGGTATGTAGAAATCCCGTATAGATTGTTTCCAGCAACCAATTGGGCCACGTTGGGTTACGCGCAGAACCCCAAGAGCCAAATCGTTCAAATTGAGGTTTATCTACAAATGCGGTACTATAAATACAATAATAGAGTAATAAACTGTACAAACTTCAAATTGTGGGACTATGCCGGCTTGTATACACCGGTTTAGGGACCGCTAATTCCAAACGGATTCCAAAGTCCATACGGACTCAAGTTAGCGTGGCTACAAGGTAGCGAAACCACGTGTTGATTTAAACAACACTTACGATGACAAGATCAAAGAGCGGTTTACGTTCAGGTCATAAACCTGGTAAGACCACATCCTACCTTCATTACACCTCTATGTTCCGAGCCTACAGGCCTGAAGCTTATCAACCCCTCCGCTAGAAAAGGTGAGGGAATCGAATTTTCTTACAACTTATTGTATGTGGTGAGTGGACAGCCCTCCGCACGAACCAGTAGAATCAATCTCGAGGGCGAGTGGTGATAGCTTCCAGCCCGTGTACCTTCGGGTAAAACCTTGAATATCATAACTTAATCAGATAAAATCCTGCCATTTTGAAAATAGGCCAACAGGGATTTTGAAAAACATTGTTTTCACAAGATTATGGGTCGCGGTTGTAAACGTATCACACTCTCCAGTATCTAAATATCACCATTGCTTGACACACTAAACAGTTTGAGGCCACAACTACAGACAGTGAAAAACCCGCACCATTAGTGTACTTGAGTCAGAAACTTATGCAGGACACCTGGATGACTCGCGGTTCAAACTGATATTCCGTATTTGACTAAAGAGGTGGCTATTACTAGTATGATGGTGTATACTACTGATGAAGCTTTCGAGTAGTGTCAGCTCTGGTGTCCAAGCGCCGCCTCCGCATCTAATAGAAGGTGAAGGATGCTATGGAACCGGTTTTCAGTGTTCGCTCATTACTGTTTACTATTCAAAGAACATTTAGGAAAGTTCTAGAGGACGCTTGAGAATGTCCACTTTTCAAAAACTTCATATCTATTGGCTTGTAACCACGTAATTTATGTTTGCCAATACAGAACTTCGCAGGGAAGGGCGATTCTCCTTTCACCAGTACCCCAACTACAAAAAGATACAAAACATTAAATGATGCGAAGTTTCCTTTTTCCACTGGATCTAACTTCATCTCCCTCAGGAACACTGAAAACCCTCTATTAGGGTTCGGAAATCTCCGACGTTCTTCCATTTCCTGTGGCGTCATCCTAACCCCACCCTCTCCGCAGTCTCTCCTCTTACTGACATGTTCTAACAAGTTTATTGAACTAACGCTCATCAGCTACCGGGGCGAATTTAAAGATAATCCTTGCTCTTCAACACACCTCGAAAAAGCCAGCGTTCAGCGCCAGATTGCCATTGTAACGCGAAGCACCACCTTGTGCCCCGCCGAGGCTTGTGTAGATCTGGTGCTGTTGTTCTTACTACGAGTAATATGGGAAACCCTACTTCAGCTCAAGAGAGCATTTTTGTTAATCCTATCTCCCAACCAGTTCATCATCGCCTCCATCAACAATGGCCTGCTTGAGCGGACATCTCGACTTGAACGAACCGACCCGATCTACTTCCCTCCTTCACGTCAAACTTGCTTTCCCCTGCGTTGTCTTTCTCTGCTTCCCCCAAAACCCGCTGCATTGCAGCTGGACTTTTGAGCCAAACGCCTTGGCTGATGACCCTAATCGCCCTCCTCTCTAGGAATGGGGGCGCGAGCAGTAATATAGTCCACGTACAACAATGAATCGCTCACTTTTGAATGCCACATGCCAAATCAGCTGTCATTTGGTGCCATCATCATGGTCTTACTACTTGCTGCATACAATAGGGCTTGTAAGCAAAAGAAGGCTACTGATGACACATCCGTTCTCCTTTTTTGTATGTTCGTTCTTTTCCTCATCATTATTCTCTTCCCAACGACTGACAGATCCGTTCACCGCCCACTCCTACGAGCAGCAACACCTGCGGTTAACTCGGCCGTGACGGCCGTAGACACTTCGGAAGCATTCTCTAAATCCCGATGCTCAGTTCGTCTGGGAGCCTTTAAACTTCGCACACTGAAACAAGCCGGAAAATAGGTCGCCTATTCATGTAATCTAAAATTGCTTTCTAATGATATGCGCTGCCTCTCTAAAACAAAGATTCAAGACCCAAGTACCGGTGTTAAACTGGCCAACCCATCGGCCCACATTCGCTTCCGGTTGAGCATCCAGGATGATCTGGATGCTACTGCAACTGGTTCTGGTAAAGTTGTTACTTCTCCAAGCCAACGAGCTGAAGAGTCTACGCATGAATATATAACACAGATAGTCACCTGCGTGTGGTTCGTTTGGCAGCGTCTGTGAGAGTAGTAATGCGCCAATAATCGCTGATTGGATTACAGAATGTAGCTCTTATACTCCAAGAGATTGTCTCCACGACGAATTGAGTGCTTTCACACTGCGGGCTAAAAGCTCAGATATTGTTGTGTTTGCCGGGTTATGAATGCGCAAGTAGTCAGACTTAGAGCCGCTGAAGCTGAATTGGGTGGTTGTCCTAGACCAGAATGGAGACAACCGGACAACGGCGAGCGTCTGTTGCAGTCGTGTGCTGACCACATACTGTTACTGTGCCGTACTAACTTGCGCAACAACTAAAGCCACTTGGCCATACAGTGGTCCTAACATGCAAGCCCACCTCCAACACGTCGTTCTTAGCCATGTGTGGCCTGGTTTATACCAGTTATCGCTCGTTTTGGAACAGCTACACGAATTTGGGTAACTCCCTATTTCGGTGCTGCTTTTCGTTACGCTTTCCACAGGCGCTTAAGATGCACGCAACTCCCCCGGCCATTGAGAAGCTCTCGGACCCAGATCTGAAGTAAGCCCACCAAAACAGCCTATTTAATTCCCATCCGAACAACACACTTTCTGATGTTGACTCATAGTGGATGGTACTGCCCACAATCCTGCTAGATGCTGGGCGTTCCACTTATGGAATGGCGCAGCCTGATACATCTACGCACTGGATCTTGAGGAACGCTATAAAACTGCTGGAGGATCGGTCGAGATTGTTGAACAGTTTCGAAAACAATTCAGCTGGCCATCTGCAGATGCTCCGCAGGTTCCTCGACCCGCAAAGCACACCTGGAGAGTAAACTTGGACCCACTAACGGTTCAGGAAATAAGCAAATTCCTTTCCCCCTCAAGCGTCACCGCGCCGCTGGTCATGACGAGCTCTTATCTACTGTGATTAAAGATGGAGGTATAATGCTTAGTCTGTGCTTGTCCAACGTATTCGTCTCTATCTGCGTGAGAGAGATCGTTCCAACTTTAAGGAGGGGAGTCGATAGTCGTGTCTGCTTTCGGGAAGGAAGTTCATAGTAAGTGTGACAATTTCAGAGGGATTGGCTTGACCCCAGTCGTAACCAGACTCGCTCGTTTCACATTTTACAATGGCGCGTGAACAGAAGACCCGAAAACAGCAAGCAGGATTCCGGCGGGGAAAGGGAGGTGTGGATGACATCTTCAAACTCCGTCAAGTGTTAGCAACGGCATGCTTTCAGGCCCCTATTGGTGTTCTCTGACTTAAAGAGGAAGCTAGATTTTGTAGACTTATTGGTTTTTCAGCATGCCTGCGGAACAGGGTATGGCCAAGAAGTTCGCGAATGTCATGCGTCATTTCTATTTACCTACTTTTCGGCGCGTGAGTGTGTATGGGGAGCTCTCTAACGGCCTTTATACAAATGGCGGTGTGAAGGTGTGTGTAGGACGTAGAATCAAATAACATGCTTCCAAGAATTCAAGAAGTGACGTTTTACGTATCTGTCAAGTTGCATTAGCACTGCGGGTAGTGTGAGAGACGAACTGAGTGCGTGAATCTCAAAGGCCATGATTACTTTTAGCAATTTGCACAAAGGTGTGGCATCAAAAAGGCAAACGGTTGGGTGTCGAAGGGCGCGCGTACAAGACTGCGTGTACAGGTTGTATTGTTAAACGTCTATGAGAATTGGCTACTTTGGGCGGAGGATCTAGTATATCTTGAGGTCTCTGATCAATGATGCCTCAAAACTACGGTTGAAATGAGCTGAAACTAGCGATTTCGGTTTAAGTTAATCAGAAAACTGGTCTTTTTCAAAGCAGAGGGTACTTTCCCCAAAGAATGCATCCAGCACTGCAAAATAGGTTGGTTGGACCTTGTTCGAAATGGCAGCAACCCAAAGATGGAAAGAACTTGACATGACAGAAGGGAATGGAGAATGTTACGAAAAGTTTAAGCGCTGTTAATCCTTTTGGCCTTCCCGGATGAGGTTCACGTGACGCTCCCTCTGCTTGGCTTGAGACAGTGAACGACGTGGAAGCTAACCGATGTCAGTGGCGTTCATGCTGTCAGTTTTTATCAAGATTGTCTGAGTGAGTGTCTGAAGTGATAGGCTGGCCCCAGGTCCCCATCTATCCATTCATTTTTTCCTTCTATCATAAGGTTTTATTCAACTAAATTGATAAATTGTTCGGCAGTGAAGCAGTGGTGTTCTCTTTTAGTGTCGCTGTCAATTTTTATAACGATGGTGAGGGCCAGTAAAACCATTCGCTGAAAACCTAGTCGTCTCTTCTATCCCTCTAAGTATGCCAACTAGGATGCATCAAGTTCAGTTTCACGTCTTGAACACAAAGTTCTTTGTGACAGATTCTCCTAATTCGGTCCGCATGCATATGGAGATAACTGCTACCGAACTGAGGTCTTCCAGTACCCCGGCATACTGCAGCACCCTCTGGGTGGAGGAACTGCAGCCACATTTACATAATTCATTTTTTATTGATGTCCAAAGTGTAAATTTCCCTTCTCTGCTTTCTCCCCGACCAGCACCACTGTTGTTGCTCCCACCTTCCAAGAAACTCCTACCCCTGACCAATCCAGTGTTCATTAGCGAAGGCCTATCTTATCGTCTCCTCTGTTCCTCCCCAGCCAAGCCCAATAGAACCTCTACGTCGGCTGAGCTTGGTACCAACCTCTGACGGCGTCATAGCTGTTTGTCCGACCCACACATGATAGCTTGGTTGGATGCCATCAGTTTGCCACATTTTGCTTTGCAACACAAATGCAACGTTCATGGATATTCGGTGATTCGTTTGTAACTCGTCAGCTTCGCATCTTAAGTTTACGACAGAGGAAAAGAGGAAATAAAATAGTGAGCGGAATCAATTAGTAAGTAAACCCATCCGATTCATTATTCGAACGCCAAGGCAAGCTATGGACGCATTTCACGGTCTTGTGTGCGCATAGACTTGATTGATATTGATCGGTAGGCATGGATTCATTAAACATCAGATTCGAAGTGATATTTCGGAGTAAAACTCTAAACAATGTTCTTTGGATAACCCGGTGACCGGCGGCTTGGATATGCTTCGCAGACGATGTGACTGGTTTCCCAGCTGGAGTATGGTTTGTTTCCACCTACTGATCAGCTACCTGCTCAAACAGCGAAGCGCATTTTTCGAAGCAATTTCATGTGCTCTCCGGTCTGTTCTGCCGATGTAGACGTCACTGCAACAGCGGATGTCCTGAAATGGGAATCAGAGATATTCACCGCAACGAAACTATTCACATTCTATACTACACTTGATTTTTGTGTCACGACAGACATCAAGCACTTTAGCGAAATACACTCGTTTGCAAACAAATTTGGTTTTGCGAGAGACTCACATGGAACCCATCTGAATCTCTCGTTTGTGATGTTTCCAGGCAACTGAATGTGCTGCACTAGACCACCTTATGTTTCAGTTGGTACGATATTCGAGATATCGCGATACATGTGTAGACATAGTACACTAATCATAAGGTTGCTGAAAACTCTTCGACAGCCCACGACCGGTTTCGCCCTTCTTGGGGCTCATCAGGTAGGCGAAGTCCCCGAGTTTCCGTCAAACTAATGTTCTACTTGAAAACAAATTGCACGAAATTAGCAAGCGTTTAGTTCAATATCTCCCCAACCGTCCACTCTTCAGTTTAAAACCAAACTTGGATTATCGTTCTAGGTTTGCTGTTCAGAATTCGTTTCGTGAATTGTTTCACTTCTCACCTAAATTGTACATCCATTTCAAATCTTCATTTATGCAACAGCACGTCGAATCTCTGCTGTTTATGTCCTATCTTTGCCTTCACACCAAGTTGTATCCCTCAAGGACCCCCGTGTGTGTTTTTACCCAAAATGCACATAAAGGTCACTACATTAACGGTTACTGCATTACGGGACCTAGGAGGTTTAGATGCGTTTAGATCTCTGAACACGTGATTGCTGTGTAGTCCATAGATTAGTAATACGAATGAGCCCACTATTTCTCTCTTTAGCCAGACACTATTTGGCTTGTCCGGGAAGTGCTCTAACCAAGGCTTTTTTCTTAACTATCCTATGTTGTCTCCTGTTTGCCTATTTACCACATACAACGCCCATACCACCGAGCACCACTAAATCACACCGGTTGCTTTGCGCCAAACTTTGCCAATTTGGCCAGGCATATATTCCGTTTTCCGGGACACAGGGAATCGCCCTGGATACAAACATTTAACGAACAGTGCTTCCATAGGACCCTGAAAGAAAACATCAAAAATGCCACTCATAAACGAGCAACACTATCCACGATTGTCAGCCTCAGTTGTAAACAAACATGCGCACAAGCGTAAACACATTGGTTCAATTACTGCATGCTGAAACCGAGCGCCATGCCATTTGGTGACCTACATCATTGCCAGTAAGAATCTAGAACACCACTATCCAGCCGATCAGCTTTGCTTACAGCAAAGTTCTACGGCTTCCTGATTCTGTATACACCCAATTGTTTCATTTCCGTATTCGGCCCGAACGCATGGGCGTGAGGGAAAAGCACGGACAATTCAGCCGTCACATACTGTGCTATCCAATATGGCCGCCTCCCACTCATCGGCACACAGAGAGACATCACCCGAACCTACTTCAGATAGTGAGAGCGTAACCAGTCCAATATAAGGCAAGAACTCCAAAATATTGATGCGATCTGCAATCCGGCTGTCATCCCAAATCTGACGGTGTATTCAACTAGTGGATGAACTTAAAATATGGTCAAATAAGTGAACCGTCGCGGGCTAACGTGAGACTGTTTCATCCACAAGTATTCGGATGATGGAACAAACGGTGATTCCAGAATGGTTCGGGAAACTTGTACCGCAGTGCTTGGAGGTGTGTCCACGGGAACGAATGTTTCACCGAATCTGCATCACAGCTGCTCTGTTCTTCCTATCGTGCGGTACTTCACTTAAGACCACCAATGATGATCGTTGCATCTGACTGGCACCCACCACTATGTTTGTGGTGGTGCGTGCGGTCAACAATTTCCTCACTCACAACTGCCTTAATAGGACATATTGGATCAGTCCACGAAGTGGTCTGACTGACCCAGCTGCTGGAAATATTTGCAGAGCTGGTAGCGGACTGTATATATATATTACAATACCGCAGCAGATCTTTGGAGATTTACCGCAGCTAACTCCATAAAAAAACACGTTTTACACTGCGGGATAATCGGAGATTTACTGATAATGGCAAATTTACCTCCCGGTTTTTTTCTTGCTTGAGTATTACAGGATCTCGAAGAAGCACACAGAAAACTTCGGTAAATCTGTCTCTCAGTTGGATCTTAGGCGGATCGGTGGGTCGTGGAGTAGAAGACTTCTCCAATTTGTGTCAGGCAGAGCCCTTATCTGGTATGCATCAACAGCACCACTGGGTTGAATTAACCCGCAAATAACAGGGAAGGGGGTCAGAATTAGGGGTCCCATATTAGGGATCCCAATTAGGGTCCCCATATTCACGCAGGTGAAACTCTCGTTCATGATGGTCCTCTTCGTGCCATTTGGGTTCAGGCAGAACATAAGATGGACGAAAACTCGGGAACTGCGCCCACCTGATAAGTCCCGAGAAGGGCGAAACCGGCCGTGGGCCGTCGAAAGTTTTCAGCAACCTTATGAGTAGTGTAGTACGTCTAAAACTGAAATTAATTTAGGTCGTCCCTAGACCGCTCTGTTCGTGACTCCAGTAGAAAAGCGTGCTGAGTTTTGAAATCTGGAATAGCTGACTAAATTTGTTCAGTGTAAACGACATGTTCGCTGCTCACAGATATGCACGCAGTGGTAATTAGCTTATCCCTTCCAACAAACTCTTGCCACCACGGACGTCAGCACGTTGCCAACATCAGTGGTCACTCAAAGCATGTCGGACTGATTAGCCGAGTACCCAAATGGGTTGTGTGGAACTTTTGGCCAAGACGTTTTACACATGTCGGTGAAATTTGGTACCACAGTCCGTGATATATTGCGACTCATTCGAAAGGATGGATCAACCAATGTTTTCTAACTCTCCAGTTGCATAGTTGAGGGCTCTCCGGAACTGATAAACTACATCCAGAAAACAATATGATCAGAATTTTGGGGGCGGATTAGGCGGAAATCACTGCAAAAGAAAGCTAAAAGCAGATTTCGCAGTAGCCTACCAAACGTTCGCTTTTAAGACCAAGACGTTATGCTCCGAAAATTAAGATAAGGTATTGCTTACAGAGGTTCGAAACTTGACTTGTTCATCTTTTCTGTAATGCCTATGTAGACCACAAAAGTTAAACTTGTTTAGTCATTCACAGACTCAATTGCTGTTCCATCTTGCTGACACCATGTGACACAAAATGCACATAAGGTGCACACATTTGGTGTGTAGTTGGACGTGGGATGCACATCGCCAAGGACAGATATATCCAGCTGTTTAATTCCATTTACTACCTCACTGAAGGCCCCATGATGCTAACTCAGCTGCTTTCTGCGATGATGTGACTTGAAACGTAGTGAAGTGCGTGTATCACATGTACCAATCAGTCGACCCAAGCCACATTATTATGCGATTTTCCAAAATCTCTTCCCATTACAAGTCATCTGGAAGTGGCGCCGAGGATGGATGAGTGAAACTTTCATTTGAGAAATCGTTACTCGAGGAACCAGTCAGCAATTGACTACTTGATGTGGATCCAGTGACTGGAGGGTGGGTGTTCAAACTACTAGCGTGTTCGAAACACAATTTGATTTTCATGAGGTTCGAACCACTGATGAAACAGCTGCACAATGCTTCTGGGCTCTTCGGCATAGATTGACCTCAATTATGGGACGAAAACTCAGTCGAAAATTCCAAAGAGTCCTCGCAACAGGTATCATTATGTAAGCTTCCTTGATGAAATTTTCTACTTAAGTTATTGATAGCAAGACCCTGTACGATATGGAACGAACTGCATCCAACCGCGTTCTAAAACGTAAAAACATCATTACCGATGGTACGCGTCGAGCTCGAATGTCTACGTGTGAATTAGCACCGCTGGTGGATTTAGTCTATTGGATGTGGGCGTTTGAACTAACACATGAAGGTCCACTGCTCTCAGGTTGCCATTCGTGGACATCCTTACCCTGGGACGTGCATAACCACCAACTCACTCTCTACGAAAGGTATGTGGCTGGTGTTGTCAACCTTGATCGACCAGCTGTTACACTAGTTTGAACACTTTGACGTGGGGTGGGGTAACACGATTTTTATATATACTAATGCATAAGGCGGCACTTAGTCTTGTAGTCTTGTAGTCTTGTATCTTGGCATCCAGCTGTGGTGTGACTCTAATTGATAAGGTGTAGTTGGTCAGTTAGTGCCACCTGATGGCTTAGCCAGAGAGATAATTTATCACACAAAAAACCTACTTAGCAACTGATTTGAATGTGTCTTCATAGCAAACAAACATCTTATCCTTCCAAGTCAGCATATCTTCGATTTGATTAGATTATCATGGAAAAGTCTTTGATTGGGTCAATGTCATGCTGATCAGAAGACCTTCTTGTAGAACATCGTCTACCTCTGAGACAGCATAAGCGGATGAAGCTGTTAATCAATAATTGGTCAGTAATTCATTAATAATAGGCACATAATATGCTTTTACTTCTATGTTTCTTTTTGGCAATAAAACCTGCTCGAAATCTGACATGTTTATTCATGATTCAGGTAGACCCCACTTTTCCTTTCAAAATGCTTCGTGTTCATGCTTGTGGCGCAAACTGACGAAATCGTTGAAGAAACCATGCCTAGGATTCACCTAGCTAACCAGACTAGCTGATGCACTTCGAACGAACATCATTTCACACTTTAAGCAATATCCAATCTTGGAAAGAAGTTGTGCGATTTATTCCTACCGAAACCGGTCATAAATGTACTGGACCGCCTTCCAGTCGGAACATACCTTACCAAGAAATTTCCACGAGTTTGATGCAGAAACTCATGTATCATAACATCTTTATTCTTCCTAATTTGTCAGTCAACCTCCAAAGGAAATATGCCACGTAACGATGTTCGATTCAAGAGCATCTCAAATTGGTGTGGTCACTTTTAGTCACGTGCTTCACATGACTGTTGCTTCGCCACTCCTCACTGAACAATCTGTGACGAAATTTCAATAAGATTGGCGAAAGACTTTAAAAGGATTTTCCACCTAGCTTTCTACCAGCAATTTGTCACCCTCATCGAAGGCTGTCAGCATAGCATGCGTTCCCAGTCCTTTTGTACCAAAAATGTAGCTTGATTTTCCGTCAATGGGAGGAATTGCGGTTTTCATCATTTTCTCTGGAGAGAACAAAATGATAGGAAAACACTAGAGCACCTGTTCTCAGTGTGCGGTTAGTTCATAGGAGTGATAACTGCAAACGATGACGTCTTATATAGCTGCCTCACTCGCGGTTTCCTTTCCGCCTCCAGGGGCCACACTGGAGGCGGAAATAATGTGAGGCTGAAATAATGAGGCTGAAATAATGTAGTAATCCATTTTCGCAATCTAGGTGAAACATTGCACCACTGACCCGGTTTCTGTTACGTCATTTGTGACTGATCAGTCGTAGATTTGTTGAGTTCAGTAGTGCCTTAAACCTTCTTACTTTCGTACCTCCTATTAATGTCGCCTAAATATACTACTGATGTGAATAAGTCAGTAAGAAAAGAGGATGTTCATAATGTGATTTGTGGAGTTGGTCCTGCAAATGAAAGCAATCTAGAGGCACTATGCGGCTGTTCCACCCCTGTTAGGAATCTTCAGCAGTGCGCATTCAGTGAAACATTGGAGGAATTTTAGCTCGCGGTCCTTGGCATTGGAGTTGCTGGTCAACAGTTTGGTTAACGTACTCATCTATCGTTCACGTGGTTTAGTCACTTGACCCATTATTGGGTGGCCCCCGAAACGATGAAGTCTCAGAGACATTTTTGTGCAACTCGTAGGAAGATTTTTCTCCTGAGCGGATTATTTAGTTTTTACAGGTAGTTACTGCCTACCCAAGATTCACATGTGCCTCCCAACCTGAGTTAGACCGATTCTCGAAAAGGACGGGACAGTTTCCTCCCCTTTCACCGTTAACTACCTTACACGCTCATCCACATGCCAATATGGTTTTGACGGGAGACTCACCTGAATCTATCTCAGCTGACTCTCTCGCTTATGACGTTCTTCGTAACAACTGAAGCACGAGGCGGCCTGGTTCGGCATATTCAGTTAACAAATTACGTAATAAACGAGAGATTCATCTGGGTTCCAGATGAGTCTACCATCAAAGCAAAAGTGATATGCAGATAAGTGTAAAGTCGAATTTCCTGCAATTTGGGTTCAAGTAGAACATAAGGTTGATGGGACCTCGTGGACTGCCCCTAAGTGATGTGCTCCAAGGAGGGCGAAACCAATCGTGGGCTGTCGAAGAAATTTCAGCAACTTTATGAGGATTGTATTACGTCTTAAATACCTTAGCTTACAGGATGGAATCCGTTTTGGAAACCTCACAACACCCCGAGTACCCCTGGAATGCATTCTGTGTTAGTGATGCGATGAAATTTGCCAGACGACGATCATTGGAAATCAGTGATACGGAACTCGGGTTGCCGGTGCACCTCTGGTCTAAGGTAGTCAATATTTAAGGCACTCATTTCGTTACTCAAGGTATGTGCAATCCATTTTTCGATACAAGCATCACGTATGGGATGACCGAGCTTAACTGGATTCTAAATATTTTATTCGAAAAGACCTAATCGTGCCCCTTGGCAGAGATCTACAAAGATTGAAGTGGCTAGGTTTATCGATGGTTCATCTGATACTTAATGGCCTTCGTCTCACACATTTACAACACATTTAGATGGCTGAAAACAGTGAACAGTTTTCCAAGGAATGGTTATGCTTAGTTAACCGCACCAGAGTAACTCACTTCGAACTGATAATCCAGGACAACATCGCGCAAATTGCCAAGGTCCCCTCCCTGTGACCGCTCGGGTTACACGGCTTAGCAGCTCAGCGTAACAGCTCCGTTGGCCACGGACATTACTGTCTGATAGAAACAAGTGCGAAATTTCCTACTGGTGTTCATAATAATGACCCTGTCTTATTGGCCCATAAAAAAATACAAATCTTAGCGAAATACACGCATCTGCAAACAAATTTGATTTTGCGAGAGACTCACCTGGAACCCAACTGAATCGCTGGTTTATGATTTTTCTAAGCAGCTGAATGTGCTGCACCAGGCCGCCTCATGTTTCAGTCGTGGACTGTCGAATAATTTTCAGCAACCTTATTAGTAGTGCATTACGCATATAAATATAAATCTTCTCTCAAATCAGTAGAGCACTAATAAATAAATTACAATAACTTCCGTTATTTCATCTGTATGGTCTGGTCACGCACAATAGATTCACCAACTATTCACGGTCGAGATACACTTTAAGATTTTTCAGTTTTTCAAAACCTATGGATTTTTTAAACAGTTCTAGTCCTCACAGCGGTACCAGTTGAAACTTTCTGCTAATTTAACCAGCATATGAAGGCGTCTGCAAAAGTGGAGATATTTGTAGCTACGGATTTGTGTCCTTTTTTTCCGCGGCGACGATCAAAGAAAACTTGGTAACAGCTGTTCAGTAATAGGAAAATTCGAAAAAAGCACATTCCCACCTTCTATTTGGTGCCTATCCAGTTGCAAGCCTGACATTGGTTAGGTAACCAACACAAGTTCCGTGAAGCTGGTGGTACAAATGACGTTTTCGAACCGAGTAATCTTGAGACACCGCAGTTCACACGCAGTGGGACCATAGCAGTCTTATAAAGGCAACCCATTCAAAGGCCGAAATCAAGGCCTTCCAGAAGGACTTGATTACGTTTCTTTCATGGCACCTCCGCCAAGATAGCCTGAAAACCCATAAAGAAATCGCTGTCTCTTTTCGTTTCTTTGTGACCAGACCGGAGTTGTCCTGGCTGATATTTTGAGCTGGGATATGTGTGCATCACTGTTGGCTGCCACATCATATTTTACAATACGGAGCAAACGACATCAATAAAGAATTAAAACCGAAGCAATTCGCGAATTAGACCCATATAGTTCTGTTGTACTTTAACCCATTTTTAATTAGTTGTTGTTTTTATTCAGAACAAAAATGGAAAAATTCTCACTGTAGTCAAAAACGACAAAAAAATCATTCATCTGTAAAACCCTTTCGGTGCCTAGCTGCTATGCCACCCGGAAGAAAGCACGAGGGCTTGGATACTGCCAGGTTGCCCAAGCCTGGACAGAGGAAGTCGAGAGGCAGAGGTCAGGTTCGAAGTACGGACCCTCTGGTCAGTAAGTTCGCGCTCTAACCACTTAGCCATCTCGCCCCCCCCCAAAAAAAAATGACAAAGAACGAAGAGGTTCTGTAGGTTACACCGGTCGTAAGACTTTGACATGAAGAATTAATTTTTGTATCCAATACTTCCACTCAAAAAGTGAAATATTCCGCGAATATTCAAGACCGTTGTCTGCAACATAAGAACATGACTTAGTTTTTATCACGAGGATACACGTATGATTCTTATTTTCGTTAGTAAACGACCCTGTTGTTGAAATCATTTGGTATTCTGAAAAATTGGTTCCTCACTGGAAGATCATTGAACTAAAATTGCCCCTCCCTCCAAATAATCAATAAAACCCCAGTCCAGAAAGCCCAAAAAGAGTAGTGCTCATTATGTGCAAACGAATTACACTACACCTTCCAGTCGTGGAAACATCTTCGCGGGTATCACCGGTTAAAGTCTCATCTCGTGTGAGCAGTGGCTCACAAGAGCCGTATCCTATGTTTCACAAAGCAGGATAATAAGTGGTCACTCACGTTTCGGTCCATCTGGAGCAGTTGTGCCGATTTTCAATACTCTTGTAGAACATACTACTAAGTCAGAGGCCTTCAGACTATTCTATATAAGAACCAGAATCGTCTCGCCACCACCCCCTCCCCACGAAATGTTATAGGTTCCCTATAAAAATTTACCTAGGGCGAGCGAGGTCGATCGACTGTTAATGTGTCGGAAGACTGATTACTCGGGTATGTCGGGTATGTGTACTAACTGCTGACGGGTTTTGTGGGTTGTTTTTGACCTGTTAGCCGAGTTTAGCTAATGACTTGGAAATGTTTCGTCACCAATCCAGGGAAGATCATCAGTCCACCCGCTCAGCAGACACCTGACCAGTTAACAGACTGTCACATTATCATATCACAAAGATGACCTTCAGAATGTTTTGCAATTGGTTCATTCATTATTGATTTATCTGCTGAATGTTTGTGAAGCTTTGATCAAGAAAATGACGACCTTCTGCTGGGTTTTGGGTTTTGTCAACAATTTTGGATGATTCGGCGGTTTCTTAGTTACTGACATGGAAACTGAAGCGAAATGGGTCAACTTTCCTATCAGATCACGACGATAGAATGGTTTGGTAGCTTCATGGAATGATTTGCTTGTCTTTGGAAGAGTACGTCGAATACTGTCGACATTTCTTTCTGCATGACAAAACTATAAAACAAGGAATAACAGACTGTTCGCATAAAGAGAAGGGGCATCAGTCATGAAATCAAATGAAGTTATACGTTTTTGACCGTAAGTGGATGAAACTAGACGTGAAAGTGACCACGAGCACCTCGATCGTGCTTTTCTACAAAACTAGTAGGATTTCAGGACACAGACTCATACATTGGGACATACGGAAAGCAAGGTACGACTAGATAATCCGGGTTTCGTGTTGCTGCAGAACTGTTTGTGTGGACTTGTGAATTCGGGATTGTCAGCTGACAACATTGACGGGAGCACGTTCTACCTTTGATAAAAAAGTAGATAAATCTAAGCTGGTAGTTGATAGTCGTGGATCACGCACCTCATATTTGTTTTCCGGTGCTTCGTATAGATGCACACCAGGTTGAATTATGCTCTCATTATACGCCTTCGGCCGATACTTTGAGAAGCCATTGTTAAACAGTGCACGTTTTCCCCGGGTTAACGATGACACGTACGCAGTGTCGGAAGCGGAACGGACTGTAGTGTTCTCAAACCTGATTTCGACTGCAGTTTTACTGCTGACACACGGTGCACCAATGC
>SJOL01008423.1:262663-289007 GCA_004794785.1 Opisthorchis felineus
ACTCGGTTTTGGGCGGTAATATGCGTTGTTCACCTTTGGTGGTTGTTTTGACGGAAACCCTAGCTTGGGAGGTAAAGACCGAGAACTAAGCTGAGGAAAATACCGCTATTACAATGGGCGTCCTGGAGAAAAGCACTTATCAAATTAGATGGAACGTTTCTAATTGTCAGAACACTTCCAGCTCCAAATTCCACCTCGCCCCCTTTGGGGGGGACAGTTTCCCAGCATAACGGATACTATCTTCTAATCAACGATACATTAATGACCCTCCCAAGGGAGTATATAACGATAATTCCCAAGCCAATAGAATAGAGTAACTACTCTTAATAATGGATCAGCTGTAGCGCCCTTGCGGTGCCTAGCTGCCATGCTACCCGAAGGAAGCACGAGGACCGATATCCTGCCCCAGACTAGACAGGAGCAGTCGAGATGCATTGGTTTGGACCACGGACCTTGCGGTCAGTAAATAGCTGCTCTTGGGATATCAGGACAGGACAGAGTTGTGCTGTTTTTGAAGTTCTCTCTTCATAGATAGATTTCCAGTGGAGATGCACTGGTGCTGTAAAATCGAACGAGGAATACATTTGGCGGATGAAATAGTGATCACCGGGCGATAAGCATCCCCTCATAACGGACATGCGTTTTTACTGGAGGCTGTGCCTCTTACCATTTGTTCACCTTGTTAAGGAATAGCGAACATAAAACAGAATGTATAGGCCGGTTGGGGCTTTACTCCATCGTATTTGCTTGATTAAAAGAGGTCATCACCTACGTAAAGTTGGATGTCCTTCCTCGTCATCAATTTTCAACACCAATATAATGTATACTTATATAGACAATATAAAATCAGCATTGTCGGAGGGTACATATCTATGGATGCATAATCTCCAAAGGTTAATCTACATGGAGGGTAGGTTTTTTTCAAGTGGGTTCAACACTAGACAAATCCCATAAGTATCGCATCATCGTTTGCTGTAGAGCTTCAGTCCTTAAAGTTGTCCAAGTCTTTCTTAGCCATGAATGCAAGCTACCGTACAACTGTGAATGTAAGCACTGTATGGTTACAACTCGAAATGACGGTACTTTCTTAGTTTATTTCTCGGTCTGTACCTTCCAAGCTGACGTTTCCGTTAAAACAACCACCTAATGTGCACAACGTGTATTAACGCCCAAAACTAGGTCAAAAACACGTGTACAGCGCGTCGTACATAAAGTGTGTGGCGACAACATTCCGGAAATTCCGACGCCTCCTAGATGCATCAATGGCAACCGGTATCCAGCGGATACTGGATCATGATTGGCTGTTGGGTCCACACTTTCGGCCAATCAGGGCTCGCCTTGATGCTGGACAGGAAGCGGTCCGATCTTTTGGCTGATCGCGTGCGGGACAAGCCGTAGCAGCGCCTAAGTGCGAGCAGTAAGTCGGTATCAGTGTGGAATCCCGCCTATCACAACTGAACTTCGGGAAAGCCCACTGGAGATTCTCCTTAATGATGGATCACTACAATGTTAAGTGTTCATAGGACGTAACATGAAATCACAGGCCAGAGATGGACGGTGTGGTGGTTAAAACACTTCCGAAAACAGTCGATTGAAACAATGAAGATCCGAGGAGAACGCTGTGTAAATTAGCTTGATTCGGGAAACCGAATCAAGCCTTTTCATGTACGGGAATGGCAGAGTTACTTCAAACGTTCGAATACAGTGGAAGCACCATGAAATTTCCCGCCACGGTGCCACCAAAAACCATGCAGGAGACCTTTCTAGTTGCCGAAATGAGTGCTTGACCGAAGAAAACCAGCGCAATAGCTATGTTTCTCGCTCTGGCCAAGATTCGCCAACCGAAAGTCATCCAAACCGGTCGATTTCAGTAGCACTGTACCCTGACACCAGTGGGCTCGAGCGAATTTATTTGACAGCCAGGCTAAGTGCACTATGACGTTTTGGAGAATGCTACAATATGAACTCATATTGGGTTATCCTCTCTAGCGGAGACAGTCCCATCGAAGATACCCTTTACTACCCAGTGGAGGCTGTCTCCAAGGGGGTGTGAACTATTTACTCATCTCTGGAATGAATTTCTGCTCACCAGTAAAACTGATTGATCAACGCCAGTGGATTTCCAGTTGCCTAAAGCTGGGCATGGCAACTCAAAAAGGCAGGGACATGAAAAACGTCAGTAAAAAGGGACCAATAAGCCTAATAAATGCTTAAGAAGAAAATGCTTCCGTACCCATGACGCAGAAAGGTTCCAAAGAGTTATTCTGCCTAAACACACGTCAAGGGAAGACCTAGTGACTTACCAGTTATATTCTGCAGGAAAATCAGTGGAATATTCCGTTGACAGCATAATTCGATGAAATGCGCACCTTTGACGGCAGAATCGCCAAAAAGCACGCCGTTATTGCCCAAGATGCCCACCGGGAATCCCCAAAGATGAGCAAACCCTGCGCCAGTGAAGAAGGAATAAATTGGGCTCAAGAGTCAAGCCATATCGATACGTGGAAAGTTTAGTTTGAGGAAACCGGCAGTGTCGTCTGTCTACACAGAGTGACGTAAGAGTGCCACTAAACAGTTTCTCAAATATAGGTGCTTAGTGCCAAATTCACCATTCGTTGAACCATAAGCAAATGACCAAATGACTATTTGAATTGGTAAAAGCCTTGGTGGCTAACGATTACCTCTGAGGGTGTTAAAAACATGGCCAACTGAGCAAAAACTTTTCACCGTCTTATATTATTATTATATTATATTATATTGTATTATATCATATTATATGACATTTACATGATATTATATTACATTAAAATTTTATTCCATTTTAGTCTATTATACTACGTTATATTATATTATATTATATCATTATATTTTGACAGTTGCAATGTTTGCCATGAGAAAAGCGCACGACACCATTCGTCGTGCGTAAGTTCCAGACGTTAGAAGCGGATGGTCAGAGCACATGACTAGGAATGCCGCGAGGCATCTGCAGCTGCATGCTGCTATATAGTCTCAATATGTGCGGGGGTGGAGCACTTGTGTGAGGATTGTCCTGAGGCATCTTCGGATGGACACCCATAGGCTTCGTGCGGTCGGATTAGTAACCAAAGCAGGGAGGACCGTCAAAGACACAAAACACAACCAGTAAGTAGAAAACCTACGCGCCGAAAAACGAGTTACGCAAATTGGTATGTTTTTCGAGATCGACCGAAATTGGGGGAACGTTCAGCAGCGTTGGTAATCGTACCACCATCCAAAAAACCATGTGACGTAAGCTCAAGGCCGGTTGAATTCCCACACTAACCTAACTCATGAACTCTTCGTGTAGAAAGAATGCTGCTAGGAGGTCAGAAAATATAAACCGTAGCCTGTGTTATTCTATCACAATCCGATTACGAGAAACAGGATATTTATCTACGTTTGAAACAGCAGAAACATAAACATGATATAGTCATAAGCTAACGGCGTGTCTAGGAAAAATGTTGAACTTGGGATGTTTAGCTGAGTTCGTAGGACCGAGGAGATAGCATAAAGTTGGGAGCTTGGAGTCCGATTCTGTAATAACGGCGTTTTCCTCAGCTTAGTTCTTGGCCTGAACCTCCCAAGCTAGCGTTCCCGTCAAAACAACCACCAAAGGTGAACAACGTATATTGACGCCCAAAACCACAGTCAATAATACCTGTACAGCGCGTCGTATATATAGCGTAAGCGGTGACAACCTGAAAATTCTGACGCATTCTGGATACGCCATCGACAACCGGCATTCGGGCAATACTGGGTCATGATTGGTTGTTGGGTTCAGACTTCCGACCAGTCAGAGCTCGGCTTGATGCCGGACAGGCAAGCAGCCCGAACTTTTGGCCAACCTTGTGCGGGATATGTTTCTCAGCCGTAGCAGCGCCTAACTGCGAGCGGTAAAGTGGTATCTGTGTGGAATTCCGCCTAACAGATTTTCCACAGGCCATGCAAACCAGATTGAGGGCAGTACAGTTCTCTTGATTTAGTATAAAAAGTGAAAACCAGTACCTGGAAGAGATGACGTGAGCTCATGACTTCCAAGTGATTGACACTGTAGCAGAGGCTAATCCATACACACACGTACCGCAAACTAGAGTGGTTCCATACAGTGACTTGAATTCCGAAAACCGGCTTCCGTCCACCAGGCGAGCAATCACTTCACGAATGTCGTAAGTACGGCGAAGATTCGCACCAACGATACCGTATAACTCCTCAGCAGGGTAGAGTGGTGGTTCCGGTGGAACCGTGGCGACCTAGAAAACCAGGCGAAGACACGGAGCACTCATGTGTACTGAGAAATCGAAAATGTCTTGAATAGCATGTAAAGTTTTCCAGGCCAAGCCGCCTGCGGATGAGAATCAGCTGTCTGTAGGCTCACGATCGATATGTTTGTTAAGTGATCTTGATCGCCCTACCTGCTCATTCACCATTCGAAAGCTTTCCGGATGGATGTGGGCTACGAGAGTTCACGGCGATGTGAATGAGCACAACCGAAACAGCTAAAACCGGTTACCAATAGATAGGACAGAGGTAACACTTTCAAAGCGTGGTGCGCTCTTTGGGCCAGGCCGAACAGAAACATCGAAAGAGAAACAAACAAACACGAACTGGCGGTAAAGCCACATACTGCGTACGGTGTCATTTCAGTTAAAAATCGAAAAGAGAAGTATCCAAGCAAAGAAAAGGGGTGACAATTTGATCTTTGGTCGCTCCAGGTTACTACAAACCGTTGAACCCGTTGTCGTTTCGTATCCATTGTCCACAAAACTTTCATAATCAACCTAAGATCGCCGAATCACCCTACAGTCGACATCGCACATGCAATTAACCGGGAAATTCTGAGAAATTAAAGAGAGTCGAGTGAAACCGGTTTGATTATGATTGGCCCATTACATCGACTCTGCGTCTGATCCATAGTCGACTCACTGCAACGTCATTCAGCCAATGCAAAGTATCGCCGCTATGGGCGGTTCATCTTCCTGTATATGGTGAGTGAAACTCGTTTATGAACTCTATTTTTCATTTTACATTCTCCAATCTACCTTGCTCTCAGAACAGTAGTTGCTGCGCTGAATGGTTTTCGATTCATATGAAGAACTATAAATTGGAGCCCAACTGCGAGTCACTGTTCGAAGGTTTGATAGGAAATCTTTTTAAAAAAACTGCTTCCAAACTTGGAAAACTGTAATAACGGTATTTCCTCAACTTAGCTCTCGATCTGAGACTTCCAAGCCAGCGTTCCCGCCAAAACAACCACCAAAGGTGCACAACGTGTATTAACGCCCAAAATCAAGTCAAAAACACTTGTACAGCACGCCGTATACATGGTGTATGCGGCTATCACCTTCTGGAAGTTCTGACGCCTTCCGGATGTGCCATTAGCGACCGGCATTCAGCCAACACTGGGTCATGACTGGCTGTTGGGTGCAGACTTTCGACTAATCAGAGCTTGCCTTGATGCTGGACCGACAAACGACCCTGTTTTGGCCAATCGCGTGCGGGATAGGCTTCCTGGCCGTAGCACAGTCTATCTGCGAGTGGTAAAGCGGTTTCGGTGCGGGATTCCGCCTAACAAAAACACCATTTGTCGGAGTTAGTGGCTTTCTCGTTAGGCAACTTCAAGTGAAGATTTCCGACAGAAAACTGTCTACGCATCTTCCGAGTAAGCCATTCACATTTTGTTCGCAATGAGGAAGTCTCGGTCACACTTATAGATTTAACCTCGCAGGATGAAGTGAGCCAATATTGAGAACCTTAGAATCACTGTACGGCCTTGCCAAGAAGCCCCAGCGGAGGCGCCCACCAGAGTGCTACAACCTCACAGCTTTCCGAATAGGAATTTAAGTTATCTTCGTGTTACGTGCAGCTGGCCAACAGCGGTAAACATGCAATTACTAACTACCGGGTCCCTCATCTTTGGAAAAAGCACTTCGACTAGGGCAGAGAATTGCTAGTTTAGTGTGACAAGAGTTTGGGCGATAAATTTATGAAGTTTTAATTGGAATCCCGCTATGTGTAACTGTACTATCCCCAGTTCAGCTCAGTATATCAACTTTAAACAAGCTACCACAGTTGGTGCAGTTTTAGTCAGCTTCATCGCACTCTATACCACGTCATATTACACTGTATTATGCTATGCTGTACTTCAGAGCATCCTACAGTGCTCTATACTATGTGCTATACTAATACATTAGTATGATCAACTATCCAGAAACACTTCAAAGCTGCCTGTAAATGTTGCCTAGGAAGCCCACGTATGTCGAAATGGTCACACATGACAGATTTTATAACTTAGGTGAAATAGAACTTACGGGGCAGGCCTTAGTCCGGTTGAGGTTGGCCACGACGTTACGTGCCAAGTGGAGTGCATGCTCATCATCCAAGGCATAGTGATCGGTAACCCCGGAAGTACTATCAATAGTAAAAAAACAGTCGCACGAAAGAATTCAAGACCAGTCTAAAAGCATCCAGACTCTCAAATGAGTGAGTTAAAATGAATCAACCACCTGGTAACATCTTGATGCCCAACTGACACGTAACCGGTGGGAAGTTACTGCCAGGTTTCCTAAGCGCAATCCAAATTCGGAGTATAGATGTTTCAGTTAGAAGTCTGCGCTCTAACTCTTTACCTAGGTCTTTTGTTACACGGTTGGATACTGCCATTCTTATTGCAACCTAAGAACTTATCCGGATGGCTCCAACGGACGTTGAAGATGCTGGAGGTAAGCATCCCCAAACTATTCTGTAAACTTGTCGAGGTCCGTCTAAACCCGGGTGGTATTCAAATCTTGAAATCGTTTGATCATCTAACCTCAGTGGTCAACTTTCTGGATTCGTATACTGTGCTCTCAGTAGACGGCGCCGGAGGTTGGTTAAAGATACTCTGATCTCTTAACATCGATCGGCGCTTTGGCCATTCACTGGTCCAATATGGCACAGTCATCATCTTGATCAACGCATTTTGTTCGATACTCTGGGAATTATACGCAAACTTCCTGCCGCGGGCCGGATGCGAAACTCGACCTTCTTTGGGCACTCGATTTTGCTACGATATCTTGCACACTTTCGATGCTGTGGGCAATTCTTCGGCACAGTTCTTACGGCGATGGTAAGTGTGCTGTTAGGTATGTGATATATTGCAAGCATGGTTGTAGGAGCCCATTTCGTCCATTGAATATACTGTTTACATTGCACTGAAGCACTGTAAACACGGGTGATGAAGTCGATGGAGTGCAAATCATACGATGTAAAATGTGAAACAGATTCTCTTCTACAGAACTGATCGAAGAAGGACCACAAAAGTATAATAAATATCAACAGGAGAGTGTCCCACGAGGTGTTCGACCTTGAGTTGAAAATGGTTAGGATAAGACGGTCGAGTTGTGGAATGAGGTAATTGAAATCCCCGGGATGTAGACGAACTGGCAAGTGCAAGGATTGTCCAACCGAAGGAAGAAAGGAGCGTCAACAACGGACGGTTTTCAAAGCAACTCAACGTAAATACATGCTCCTTCTGTGGAGTGCCCGGATCAACAGAGCCACCACAACCGGGGAGCTTATGGTGGCGAATCTAATCGTGAGTAGTAAAGACGACAACAAATGCTAAATTGGAGTGAAATGGAAAGGAATATGTACTCAGCAAAAGTGGGAAAGTGAGAAACTCACCGACAGTGTAGGTCCGCACCACCTAGCTCCTCAGCCGTGATAACCTCACCTGTTGCAGCTTTAACCAAAGGAGGTCCTCCAAGGAAAATGGTGCCTTGCTTACGCACAATAATACTTTCGTCAGCCATCGCTGGAACGTAGGCACCGCCAGCTGTGCAAGAACCCAGAACGACTGCAATCTGGAAGTATAACAATACAGACTGGAGTAAAACACTGCAAAGGCGTTCCGTCAGGAAACAGAAGCAACACGTGTGCTGGTTCGGAGTCACTTTTCACTGGAACAAGTGTCACGTCTCAATGTCATAGATCAAAGTAGCTTTTTGCACTCTGGTACCATCCGACATTTTGCATAACATATCTGGATAAACGTAATAAACTACTCATAAGGTTCCTGAAAATTCTTCGACAGCCCACGACCGGTTTCGCGCCTCTTGGGGCTCATCAAGTAGGCGCAGTCCCCGAGCTTCCGTCAATCTTATGTTCTACTTGAAACCAAATTACACGAAATTAGCGAAATAAACTCATTTGCAAACAAATGTGGTTTTGCGAGAGACTCACCTGGAACCCAGCTGAATCTCTCGTTTATGATGTTTCTAAGCAGGTGAGTCTCTCGCATAACCAAATTTGTTTGCAAATGAGTGTATTTCGCTAATGTCTGGATAAAATTCACGGGGGAACCCAACGAACAGTTTACTATACACCTGGGGATGACCCCGTGTAGATTTATGATGTATAGAACGTTCTGAGTTTGCAGAGTGGACATCAACCACGGATATCTCAATCAAGCATAGAGTGGTGTTCAGATTACTTAATGGTAAGAAGGCGTAGTGTCACCGAAGATCCCCCCAAGCGCACCGTAACCATAAAAATATCCTCAATGAAGTTACCGTAGACTAGTGGTGACGGGATCGAACTTATGAGCACAGAGTCAGCGTATACGATAAGGGAAAATCGTACTCATACCGGCCTTCGCCATAGACAGGGTACTGCTCAATGATACCTACTTACATAGGACAGCCCGCAAACGTACGAAACAGAAGGAAAGCTGTACACCTCGTTCAGTTTCCACTTTACTGATACCGCCAATCTGCAGATTTTCATAAACACTCGCTGAGAGTTCCAAGAAACGGAGATGACGTGTAAAAAGCAGTTGCTTTTCACGAGCTGAACTAATGGACGCACGAGTATCGGTAAGAGCAGCACATATGACGAGATTTCAATGATCCCTTCTTGCAAATTTGTGATACACGTGGAGAACAAGGAGCACCGATAGGATTACTTTACACTGCGCCACTTAGTGGCATCCTACGTAACTAGCTGCTACCATTACCTTGTGAGAGTGAATTTGGAGAAACATTGACGTGTGTGATTTGGGCTGTCACACAACATTCTGAGTGATTGACGCTAAGTCTGAGAACAGAGCTCGTTGAGAAGGTCAGTGAGTCAACCTTGGCACCATACGTCAATTGCCAAATTCCAACGAGGACGTTTCATGCGCCTTTAGATACAATGGACCTATGCGATAATAAACCGAATTGACCAACGCATGCTCTCAAACGGAGCCTGTGAGAAGCGGGGTGAAAAAGGTTAGCTGCATTGACGAGACCGGTCGAAACCTCATCTGTTACCGAACGCGAGGGGCCTCACGATGGGGACATCAGGCTAGGATGATTAGGGCAACCGCCGTCATCTATGCCAAATCTATGCATCATTGATGCAATGACTGCAAACGATATCATCCCTACGGCAGGCCCGAACACTGTCAATTTGAGTAAGTGCCGATCCTTCCTTAGATAACGATGCAGGAGACATTGAATGGTATGGGTTAAACATCACAGATTAACCGTTGTGCATGCTTGCAATCATGTAATTGTGAGGTTAAGTCGCAACACCCATTCGGCGCATAGCTGCCATGTCGCCCGAAGGAAGCACAACGGCCGAGATACTGCCAGGGTGCCCAAGCCTAGATACGGAGGTTGGACACGGACCTTCGGACCGGTAAGTTCGCGCCTTAACCACTGAGCTACGTGAAACGGTTGGAACAACAGTGTCAGACGCGCAGCACCAAAGGAATTGAGGGTGCTTCATTAATGTGGAGCAATGGGGATAATGATCACCACGGGTCTTATCCGAAGCAGGACTTTAATCTCAAGGTTGTGTGAATTATCTTCGGAGATTCATCCCAGTAGGCATTTATAGCTCTACGACTGCCATCTTGCGGAATGGTCTGTGAGCAACCGGTCCACTATCTGCTGGTACAAGCTATCAATCTCTCCACCGGTGTTATAGTATATTTGGACAGACCAAGAGTAGTTTATCTTGGCAGTGTAGCGGGAGCTCCGGAATTCGTCGTGAAAACAACGATTATTCAGACCTGTAGGGACAAGTACAACAGAAGGACGCAAGACAGTGGAGTTCCTGAAGGTTCAACCAAGAACTCTATGGCCGGGATGGGTGGAACTGGACTATTTCCAAAGTGATTAAAGTCTTACTTGGTGGATATCTAGTCTGCTCGTTTATCAAACACCGAGTACCCTTAAACTCGTTAATTTATTGACGTATAACGTTTACAACACTACACTATTTTTAGGGGTTCTTCGCTTTCTAAATTAAGACACCGTACCTAAGTTGGGCGTCTTTGACCAAAATGCGGCCAAAACAACGTGTTTCCATAAAAGGACACTAGTGGTTATGACTGTCTTTCGTTGCAGTCCTGAAGATCTGATAGGTCTGCAATGTCATTGAATGCGATACCTAAAGTGGAAAATACCAATATTCTATCGGAAAGTTTGTTCCGAGATTGGTCAGAATGGGCATTACCCAAACCATAAGTTGACATTTAATTGTGGGAGTGGTCAAACTGGTTGGCGCCCCTTCAGGAGAGCCATTTCCAACTTAAACCACCCATACTCTACATCGCGGGCGTTTTTTCGAGGGATGCCTCCCCCCCCCGTTTGTTTACTTTACTCATTACAGTTTTCATGAGATTGTAGATACCTACAATGTTGTCACCTGTGAGGTCAGTAATACAATTATACGTCATTTAGTTTGATTCGGTCGAAGTTTCGCAATGTACCAATGGAGGGGACACCTGCACACGAGGAAATCCGTATATTAGCCACACAACAACAAGCCTTCGTAAACTGCTTAAACGAACAATACAGTAGCGCAAAATTCACCATGGGAACCGAGAAGGAACAAAGAACTATGAGTTTCATTGAGTGAAAGTTGGCTGTTAACACAAAACACGGATTCTCTGCAGGAATCTGCAGGGAACCCACACATTCAGACAGGTCCTCGCAACCAAACTACATCAAACGCGCAGTTGTCGGGTCAGTTGGTGGATCAGGATCAAGAAGCTATTTTCGGATGAGTCCACACGAGCAGACGACTCAGGAGGGTATTACAGCAAAATAAATACTCCATATGACATTGTGACTAACAAACGAGTGAGAGCGAGATGGCTCCGGAAGGTCCGTGGTTCGAACCCGACTTCTTCCTCTCGACTTGCCCTGTCTAGGCTTGAGAAACCTGGTAGTATCCCAGACCTTCTGGTGGCATGGCAGTTAGGCAACGAAAGGGTGCTACAGCTGAACTGGTGAGAGCGCAACCCCAAACGGTGAGACGAACACCCGGTGGTCACCGTGGGTATACCCTGCAGAGACGACACTTCCGACGCCATCCGGATTGGCATTATGATATTAAAAACTTCTTCCAAATCAATAACACCCAACAACGTCACCCTGTAAAGGATAAGGACCTTATCGAACCGGAGCACTGCACAAACTGTGTCTACCAAATTTCCTGCGCAGAATGTGTAGCCAAATGTCTAGACCAGACGGCTGGACAAATCCATGTGTGAATCAGGAAGTACAAACGGCGTGCACCTATTCTTACGCGAAATCCAGTCGAGTTTAAAAAATTTGAACGCAGCTTAGTCATCGCAATCCATACATTCTCAACTTTTGTGCATGCTGTGCTGTGCTGTTGTGTTGCTGTGCTTCGAACAACGCGGTTTCACAAAGTGCCAAGGTATTTGGGTTTCGGTCTCGTAAAGTTATCGTGAAGGCACCAACAGCACCGACGTTGTGTTACGGAACGGCGATACGTCGTGACATAAGTTAACAAGCCAACATCTGTGGGGTTTGCGGGAACCGCCACATGGCTCTTGGTAGTTGTTCAAACCAAGTACACTTGTAAGTGGCCTTTGGTGACATCCACAAATTGTTCTCTAGTATTCCGTTGTTTCCCACATCGCTGCATCACAAATTTTGTTCGAACTGATTGCTCACTTCTAGTTACATTGACTTTTTATGAGATTTCACGCAACCTAAGGGAGGTCCACTAATTCCGGTATACAATAAAGCATTTAGCCCTTTGTAACCCGTGGCAGTCGTGGGGACTACCAAGGCCTACCGAAACAATCATAACAGTTTGGGATGATGTTAACATTCCCACACTTCATGTTGAAAAATCGACTCATTTGTTATTAATACCCTATTTCGCTCGCGATGCCCAACTCATGTTCCTGAAATGGAGCAATATTCTCCGACTGCAGCCAGTGAGCGAAGAGTTAACGATACTACCCGGGTGCCCCAGTGAAAGAAGGGAGTTTGGTTGATTTACTCCGACCTTGAGCCTTTGACTCAAAAGTCTGACGCACAAATCAGTGGGAGGATGTAGGGTTTTGTTCGGGAACATTGCCCCTAGCTTCTGACGCAAAAGCCTGAATTGCGAGGTAGCGGGCACTATTATTTTTTGGGGAGGCCGGCCTGGCCCGAGGACGCAGGGAGTAAGGCATTACTGCCTCACTCGTTATGCGGCTGTGAACAGCAGGTGCCTTTTGAGCAGTACCAGACTCTTTGGTTTTAAAAGTATTTCAACCGTATTGAATAATGCGTTGGCAGTCACTGGCGATCGGAGTGTGCAGTTTTTAGGGCCAACCTTTTCTAACCCGTACTTCCTCGGGAGATGGCAGCACCAGCGCCTCCATTAATATGAACCTGAAGGAAACTCCTTACTGCCCTCACACTCCTCTCGCAGAGGACAGTGAGACCTTAACTCCAGATCACCTTGTAATACTATTTTTCGGAGTACGGCGACTTGCTGTTCTGCATCGGGCTGCTCCCCATTGGTCTTCCTTGCATAGTTGAACCTTGAAGAACTGACTTCCAGCCAGTATAGGCCACAGGATCACTGCAGTACTGAAACCCGATCACCACGATAAGGTAACAGCTCTAGGTCAACCGGCCACTACAAGTTTCCGCTCGGAAACTCACCCGATTCAAGTGTGGGCGATGGGATCGTTTGTAGTCACTGGACAAATAATGTGTAGACTTACTGCAATAATAGTCGTTCAGCTGTAACAGCCCTTAAGTGCCTGGCTGCCATTCCACTCGGAGGAAGCACTACGGTTGAGATCGTGCCAGGATGCCCAAGCCTAGACATAAGCAGTCGAGATGCTGATACTGGCTTCGAACCAAGGGCTTCCGGTCGGTAAGTTCGCGTTGAAACCACCGAACTAATTTGTGCTCGGGGGAAGCAGTTTGCCGTAGGCATTATAGCCTAAGGGCCAATCATGAGCGCCTCCGCGCTTTGTGACAGACGAAGTTTCGGCTTCTCATAGATTCAGTTTAAGCGAATGTCTCAGACATTCCAGTTTATTGTCGCATGAGTCCAATGTCTGCGAAGCCGCATAAAGTTTCTTTCTCGGTGAAAGTTGGCAGTTCCAGTGTCATGCCAGGGTTGACTCACTGATCTCTCCACTGAACTCTGCCCTCAGACACCGTCAGTCAATTAAAATTTTGCGTGGCACCCCAGTTAACGTACTTCAAGGTTTTCCCAATTTCAGAGGCTTTCATGCAGTGTAAGGACAGTGGCCAGTCGAGTAAGTCGGAAAGGAGTAGACTGTCATACCAATGGTCCCTTATACCATCACTGAGTACGCTATCGTTACAACATTCTCCCCAAGTATCAATGGTCAACTAACTCAAGTCTCTGAAAATCGACCGTTCAGAGGTCAGACTCCACCTGGTGTGACGGTTTGTGTGCCTCCATGACCCATTGGGCTAGACTGGGGGGTATCCGTGCGACACTCGCAGAGTCTCTCATACCAGGTTGGTCAATGGTTAATGGTCTGACCAGCACAGTCTCCCGGTCCTTCAGGTTTGGGGTTGGAACATAGGCTTGGGACTAATGAAAAATATCAACCCAGGATTTGCGTTACTTATACGACCACAAGTAGCGCGAACTAGTGTTTTTTCCACTGTTGTAACTGCCTGGAATTATTTATTAAGCCATTAGGTACGCAGTGTGTAGAAAGATGCTTGCAAAAAACATGGAACTTTTTTAATATTTGATCGTCTTAATATGTTTGCCGAATGTAGCACGAATAGGGACCAGATGAATTCTCAGTTGTATGGGCCGAATGACACCGCCGTCTGCTTTTGCGAAGTTGAATGCGCCACTACTGGGTATTGCAGACCAACTACACTAACTACATCCTATTTGTGTTTTTGGAGCCTTTGGTAGTCTACTTTGTTGTGAAAATTGTTTGTACTGTGCACTACTGGTCATCTGATGGTTGCCCACTGGGCCATTATTGAGGTTAGCAAATCCGAGAACATGATGGTTCCGGACACAAGCTGTTTCATGGCATAGTGAGACTCATGGATGCATGTGCCAGTTTGTTGAAACGTATATGCACGTCCTGAGCTAGAGACGGTTCACTGGTTATGGTGCGAATGTGCTGACCGGAAGACCCGTGGTTCGAACCCAACCCGCTCTGCATCTCGACTGATCCTGACTAGGCTTGGGCAACCTAGCAGTATCCCAGCCCTCGTGCTTCCTTCGGGTGGCGTGGCAGCTGAGCAACCATATGGTGCTGCAGCTGAACGATTATCGTTATATGCACATTCTGTTTATATTGCGGTTAAATGGCAAAGGACGATAACAGGTAGCACTGACGCAGCGAACTGAAGCCACAATTCCATGGTGAACGGTTGTACGGCACTAAAAAGTACCCACAGTAATTACTGGATATTCCTCTGCGTAGGACCCGAAGGAAGCACGAGGGCTAGGATACTGGCAGGTTGCCCAAACCTAGACAGGGAAAGTCGAGAGGCAGAGATTGGGTTCGAACCACGGACCTTCTGGTCAGTAAATTCGCGCTCTAACCACTGAGCCATCTCGCCCATATGGCATCAATTTGAAGTAAAGTCATAGTTGATCTGACTTCTCTTGGGAGGGGAAGGTTTGCAAACTATGTCCAGGCGACGATCACACAGTACCTGTGGAATCCCCATACTTGACATCGTGGCCTGATTGTAAAATATGCGTCCAAAGTGATCACGGTCAGGAAACACTTCATCTTGGCGTGGAAGGTTGGCACCGCCAGAGTCAACTAGAAGAAAAATTCAAATGAGGAGAGAAATGTTAGGTTTGAGGCAGGTGGGAAACAATCCAGGAGATTTTAGCTCCAAGCCTAGAAGACAGAATATAGCCGAGGTTAAATTTCATCATGTACGCCTCGTGATCTATCGTCAGTTACCTTGTCAGATCAAGCTGATTCGTGCTAGAAATACAAGCCCGACGGGAAGGATGGGGCGATGTACACCCAAGGTTTGGATTCAAACCACGGACCCTTCAGTCACAAGCTCACTTCTTGAGTCAAGCCAAGTAGCTTATGTAGCTGAAGCTGCTTAGTAAGTGGACTTCATGTCATGTTGAGTAGCGGAGATATGCTACAGATCCATGAAAGACCTGAGTCCGAAATGATGTAGGACTCAAGAGTACGCGCTGAACTGTGAGGTCCATGAGTGGAGACAAACCAAGGATACTCCATTGCTTTAGGTTGGACTTCGACAACCTGACAACATACCGGCTCTCGCGCCATGTGTTGAATGAAGGGTTAACAAGATGATTTGGGTCTCAATAAACTATCCACAGGGTTGAATCAAATAACCAGCAAAGATTGATAAGCGACACTGAATAGTAGCTCACATCCCTACAGCTAACTTGTTAAATATAATGACTTAGCTTCATACACATGCAGAACATTTCGAAGAAGTCCAAACTAATAAAGATAATCATCATCAGAGACAGCAACATCAGTGTTGACACTGATGCTCCACTACCGTACAATCACAAAGTTCATTTGATTGTATAGACGTAAGACACTACTCATAAGGTTGCTGAAAACTCTTCGACTTCATTTGATTGTATTTAAAGCCCTGAAATGAAAAGAGGAGAAAACAATTGAGGGAGGGACCTGATGCTAGTCTAACGCAGGCATTCTGAGCTACCTAAGCTTCCAAGCGGTCAACCAAGCTATATGGAAAGAAAGTGAGAGCACGAACGCTACTGACATCGATTGGCCGCCATTTCTTGCACTGTCTCGAGCCAAGAACAAAGGGGGTTCACAGGTATCTCACCCTGAAAGGTGAACCGCACCTAAGCTCTTCGTAATCTCTTTCACACTCTTCTGCCAAGTCATACGTTGTCCATCTAACAGTTCGCGCCATTCTGAAGCGGGCACGGAAAACAACACCAGTCTCGATAGACAACATTTAGCCATGCGTAGCACACGACCGAACCACCATATTTGACATTGCTGGGTGTTCTTCACGACTGAGGTACCCACCACACAACCTGATACCCGTTTTCTGACTACCCCGTTACGAATTCTTTGAAGCTACTCCACATCAGAAACACTTCTGAGACACTGGTGGTGAGAAACCTGAAAACACTCACATCATCTGTCTACAAAGGCTATGTTTCGCGACCAAGCGATGCAGGGCACGTGCCGAAAGATGATATGCTGGTAGTCTGTTTAACGCAGCTCGTGCTTGGCTTTCGTCTTTGGAGATGAGGATGAAGTTGTCTGTGAATTCAGATCGACAAGATTCCCACCAGCAACGATTTGAACACCGGGGCTCTGAAAGCAATGATGAAGTCGAACAAGAATGAAGAGAGTGGACATCCCTGCCGGAGAAACACTACTTGTGGAGACGTTTGTAGAGAGCTCACCATACACACTTGTTCAGAAGTGTGCGGACATAAGGACTGGATTGTGTTCACAAATTTCTGGGGCATCCAGTGCCGAGTAAGTGCAGTTAGGAGTGCTGATCGGTCAACAGAATCGGGCGTACTCTTGTGGGTCATCTGTGCATACGGCGTTGTTCCAACATCTAACAGAGTGTGAATATGTGGTTGAAGCAGCCTTTGTTCGATCAAAATCCCATTTGATACTCATGGGTCAAGGTTTCGAGTGCCCCCGTAAGACGACGAAAAATCAGTGAATCCAAATGTCTTGTTACAATAGGAATCAAACTGACGCCCCTGCGGCTACCAATTCACTGCGGGTAGCGTTCTTGAAGATGGGAACTATTATCGACTCAAACCGGTTGTCCTGGATGGTCTAGTTTTCCCAGATAGACGCAAATAGTCTAGACAGGCCCTGAATAAGGGATTCACCGCCGTCCTTGAACACGGTGGGTGGAACGTCGTCGGGACCAGGCGCTCGATGACCATTAAGTAGATATATACGATCGGAGTTTAAAGAGAGCTCCATATTCACAGTCTATGTTTCTGTTAAAGGTCGACAGTCCAGACTGGAGGTAGCAGGTGGCCAACCGAATTGTGGTTCCAAGTATTGTGTCCAACGAGCCACACGTTCTGCTTTACTGGCTATCAGAAAGTCATTTCGGTTGTAAGCAGACACCATAAACAGGGTGGTAGGGATCTCCTTTTCCCGAGATCCTTTCACGGATGCTGTAAAGAGAACCAGGCAGGGGCACCTGCCAATGAGCAGCCAATCAAGTAGAAACTCCTCCGTTCGATAACTGAACGTAATACTCACCGCGGCATATCCAGCTGCAACGACCTCTGCGTCACCAGAGGTGCGCCGGCAGAAGTGGAGAGACTGACGGGGCAGTCAGTTCAATTACAGTACTTTCGTCCTTAATTCTGAAGGACAGCATACACCAATAAAGCACACGAGCAAGAGTCGCTTTGTGTCCTGCTTAATTCAGTATGCGAACACTAAAGACAGATCAGTAGACCGACTTTCGAGGTTTGGAAACTAAGTTCGAGGAGTTTAGGGTTGTTACTGAAGACGGACGCACAGAGGCTGCAGCTACAAGTGATGCATGGCGAACAAAGCGCCCTGCCTTAGTGGCTGGAACCTGCAGACAGAGTATTCACATTGCAGTGGGGTAGAGAGAATAGGTGAAACTGTAAGGGGGGATTTAGCAGTAGCCTGTTTTCGCTTACCCGCAATGCTGTGTGCAGCAAGTAAGGAGACCCAGCTGATGACATCACGCGATGGCCGCCGACTTGGAATGAGTATATCTTCAGTTGTAACGTTCACTGTTGCATGCAAGCTCGATTAGTGTCAGGACGCCAACAGCTAGAAAGGAGGCCGATTAAGGTACTTATCGAAAGCCTAACCCAATGCGGCGGGTGGGTGCCGGCATACTACTACAGTGGTGCAAGTTTTTTTATGAAACAAGTCGCCGTGCCTTTTCGAACTCCCAAACTGCAGGACCAGGAGACTGTGTTCGTTAGGCCTCCACCCACTGATCAACCTGGCACGAGAAACTCTGCGTGTCAACGTGGAAACTCCAGTATAGCTCAGTGCGTCGTCTCTTTGCGGTGGAGTTTGGAACAACCGGCACATTCAGCACATATCGACAAGTATCGACAAGCGATATCGCCAAATTAAGCATCAATTGAACTGCGAACACTTATTTACACACATACACACAACGCTTAGGTACAATGAACTATTGTCCTGAAATCCATTTCGCTTTGAATTCGGTTACCAGTATACGTCTTTCCATACAAAACCGACACTGAGAAACCCAAGAATCCACAACTGTATTACACCTCCACGTTGCCCCAATCAGCTTATCGCAAGGTTAATCTCTAGTGGGGATCGTCATATCACCCGTAATTGCAGGATGCTTAAAGTAATAAATACTAATAACGATAATAACGGTTCAGATGTAGCACCGTTTCGATGAAACTCGAAGGAAGCACGAAGGCTGAAATATTGCCAAGTTGCCCGGGGCCAGACACGAACAGCTGGAAAGCTAAGAATGGGTTCGAACCACAGTCACTAGTTTCGTACCCTAACCGTCGAGTCACCTTGAGCTTCAAGCAGCACATGCCAAAATAGGATGTTGGAGCGCGACGGAACAGAAATGAACAACTTCTAGCGAAGTACATATATTAATTTAGTTTTCACGGGAGACCCAACTGAATCTCTCGTTTATGATGTGTTTTCTCAACTGAATGTGCTGCACCAGGTCGCCCCACGTTTCAGTTGGTACGATAGGCCAGTATCGCAGTACACTGTATGGACGTGACACACTACTCATAAGGTTGTGAAAGAGTTTTCAGCAACCTTATGTTACGCCTAACCCTTACCAGCCTCCCATCCCCCAAAAACGTATTGTCCAGCCATCCGGTTGAGGTGCAAATACCACTCTGTGAGAAACCATGCTGAGAGGAAAAAAAAAGTATTTTTGAACTGACCCAGATAAATACAAGGCAAATGGTTCTCTCGGGCTATTTCTTGAGCTCGCAAGTGCTTCTTCACAGTAATAGGGTAGTAAGTCCCCCCTTTCACTGTGGGATCATTTACGACAAGCAGGCATTCCACACTTGGAGAGAGAGAGAGAGAGGATGTGGGAAAAGCAAACAGACACCTACTTATTTATTCGACCAATCCCTGTGAGGACTCCACCAGCTGGTACAACCTCTTGCTGACCGTATAGATTATACCCAGCAAGCTGCGAAAGTTCCAAGAAGGGCGAACTAAAGAATGGAAAGGGGAAATAACCAGTTTGGAAAGAGAGGAAAGGGTTACCCGGAGTCCAACAGCTTATCAATTCTATCTCTTGGCAGCAACTTGCCACGGGACAAGTGTAGCTGACGGCTTGACTCTGGACCACCTGAAGAGAGAAAACAGGACATAAAGGCGTTATCAGATGAGTAAGGAAGAAATATCATCAACACTATCAATACTGAGTAACTGTTAGCGTACAGGACAAACATTAGAACAAGACACATTTGACTGAGAGCAAACAACAGACAGACACACCGTTAAAAATCTAAACAGAACAATATAGGAAGAACTGTAACCTAGGGCAATCTTGGCAATTTTCTCCTTTAGGTCGTTCACCAGGCACTGCATTTGCTCCTTTGATTCCTAAACCGAAAAGAAAATAAATCTAACTTCATTTGGCAAACATACCTGATAAGACCGATCATGTGTGTTGATGGATGAGTGCAACGTACGAAGTTCCGGCAAACTGGAGGTATAGTGTGGAGCCGGACAAGTTGTTAGTGAGCGGATAACGAATGTTTGTCGAACACAGGTGGATGCATGGCGGGCAGACCGCCAGCTTCGAAGTGGAACCATGACTGAAACTGCAGAAACATTGATATTGGATTTTACTAAAGACAGATAGAAAGGAACATTGGAACTGGTCGTTGTCATTTAACAACCGCAAGGGATCTAATTTTTGAGTAAGCACAAAGTGCGGTGGATGGGTGAATCAATTTTGAATACATTGGAAATGTCTAACTCGTGTTCTAGTTGAACGCGCAATCGAAATCTCAGCAGTTTAGCAAACGTACAGCTTAGATCCCTTTGGCTGAGTAAACGACATTCGAGACGGCCCATTGGATAGCTGTTGACTCGGGAGCGAGATGGCTCAGTGGCATGAGCGCGAATTTACTAACCGGAAGGTCCGTGGTTCGAACCCGACCTCTGCATCTCGACTTCTCCTGTCTAGGCTTGAGCAACCTGACAGTATCCCGGCCCTCATGTTTCCTTCGGGTGTCGTGGCAGTTAGGCACCGAAAGGGTGTTACAGCAGAACGCTTACTACTATTAACTGTTGACTGGGGGGTAAGTGGTTTGAAACCGATCCTGAATTCATATTGTTCTTCTCTGCGCTTAGGCAATCTGGCAGTGTATCGGTCTTCGTGTTTCCTTTTGTTTGCTTGTCTGTTATGTGCTGAGAGGATGCCACAGCTGAACGGGCGTCTTTTACTTGATCGGTGACTCCAAGTTTCTCATTATCAATCTTACGGGACGTTCCATTGTATCAATAATCTACCATTAAAAGCAGTGTGGCAACTGCCACGTGTGCTTTCATCGAGTTTATGGTTACTCTTCATCCAAAGGACGGAGTTTTTGTAATATGAGATGGAGTAAAAAGGCAGGGTTGTACGCTCCAATGTAGAAAACTGGATGAGTGGTGACGACGGACAAGGCGGACATTTAAGGGGTCATGCGGCTGGGCAGACGGAGGTATTTGCGGTAGAAACTTCGCTCAGTGAAGTTGTGAGCATAGCTTCCTAATGGTACCTAAAATCATATAATCTTGTGCCGATGGGAAGTCTCAATGGGGCTAGATTATACAAACAGAAATAAAAACAAATGGTGACATGTGTTGTACACTCGAATGATTGAGCCAGAAATAGAGAAGGAGGATTGCCGAATGATTGGCTTTAATCTTCTGACAATTTCAGTACATCAGCTAAAACATTAGGAGACAGTTAGTTTAATGAATAGCAAGTAAACAGTTTAACACAACATTAGTATATAACATTCTTCCCCGCCGGAGGGGCTATTGTCAGGAGAATATAGATTAGGCTTCGCGGTTTCGAAGATCATATGGTCGAACACGTTGTTGGTCTGTGATGTATTGTAGGACATTCTCTGGAATTTCACTGGATTGTTCTGGTGATGCCGTTTCGCCTCCAGGAGGATCAATCGAGTGTGATTGAGTCTCGTCTTGAGGAGTCGCTACACCTTCGATTGATTCGGTTAAATAGACCTCAGAGATGTTTTGTGCTTTTGGTGCCAGATGTCTAAGAGAAACAGTTTCTTCCTTTCCGTTTGGGAAACGAACACAGGCATACTGCGGGTTGCAGTTAACAAGTTCCACCTCTTCCACTAACGGATCGTATTTGGAAGAACGTGTCATTCTTTTTAACAGAACGGGGCCTGGAGTCGATAACCAAGTCGGAAGAGAGGTGCCATACGTTGACCTCCGGTGGAAGTTAAGGAATCTTTCGTGTGGTGTTGTGTTAGTAGCGGTGCACAATAAGGAGCGAACAGAGTGCAAAGCATCTAGAAGCACGTATTCCCACTCAGTAACGTCCCTCTGTTGGGTCTTCAACGCCAGAGTGATAGACTTCCAAAGAGTACCGTTAAGCCGTTCGACTTGTCCGTTACCGCGTGGATTGTACGGGGTCGTTCGACTGGTTGCCACACCCCTGTCGTGAAGAAACGTTTGTACTTCACCTGACATGAAAGCTCCACCACGATCAGAATGGACGTATGAGGGCATTCCGAACAAAGAGAACAACTGATTAAAACACTTGATCACGGTGGATGAGGACACATCCGTACACGCGAAGGCGAATGGGAAACGGGAGTACTCGTCGATCATTGTTAAAAGGTATTTGTTGTGGGAAGTCGATGGAAGTGGACCTTTAAAATCGATGCTGACGCGTTCAAACGGTTGCGTAGCTTTAATAAGATTGCCAAAAGGGTGATTGAGGAAACGAGGCTTCAATTCTGAACAAATACTACATTGATTTGTAATCGCCTTAACATCCTCGATTGAAAACGGCAAATTTTTCGAGCGAACGAAATGAAGCATCCGCGTGATGCCGGGGTGACATAACGTGTTATGAAGGTGTTTGAGATCCACGTGTGACATCGCAGATATGTGATCACTCCGCGAGAGTGCGTCAGCGGCTTTATTTTGATTACCTGGACGGTACTGGATATCGTAATGAAAACAGGATAGCTCAAGTCTCCACCTCTGGATTTTGTCGTTTTTCACTTTGCCTTTGTGCTGTTTGTCGTACATAAAGGCGACTGATCGTTGATCCGTGACAAGTGTGAAGTGATTGCCAATCAGGTAGTGTCTCCATTTTCTCAGGGCCTCAACAATCGCGTATGCTTCCTTCTCGATTGCTGAATGATGACGCTCACTGTGTGACAGAGTGCGTGAAAAGAAAGCTACCGGGCGCCCGTCTTGATTGAGAGTGGCCGCAATGGCTATGTCGGAGGCATCAGTTTCCACAACGAGTGGACGAGTGTAGTCTATGGTGAACACGGCGGCCTTTTCCAAATCGTGTTTTAGATTATTCAATGCAGCTTGTACGCTATCTGGAATGGGAAAGATCTGATTGTGGACGATTGGATGAATTTTATCCGAAAAACATGGGATCCAGTGTGCGTAGTATGCCAGCATTCCGACCAATCTTCGTTGTGACGGGATGTCACATGGATGAGGCAACTCCCGTAGGGCTCGAAAACGTTCAGGGTCTGGTTTTATCATACCGTGAGATATTTCGTATCCTAGTAATAGTACTTTCGCAGTAGCTATGATGCTTTTTTTCTGGTTAAATGTAATACCGTGACGTTTTGAAGCCTCCAGGAATTTCTTCAAATTTCGATCATGTTCCTGGGCATCGCGACCACACACGGTAACATTGTCAACATATGCGAATGTATCGAGCATATCTTCCTCGCGTATGATGTTGTCTATGGTGCGTTGAAAGCAGGCCACACCATTAGTGACTCCGAACGGAATGCGGCGAAATTGAAACAGCTTACCACATGCCTCGAATGCAGTATATGGCTTGTCTTTGTCGACAATGGGGATCTGGTGGTACGCACTTTGAAGGTCTAGTGTGCTAAACACCGTGTAATGGGAAACCTTCTCTACAAGTTCGTCCACCTTCGGCAGAGGATACGCATCAAGGTACGTGAAGCGATTTATGGTTTGACTGTAATCGATGACCATGCGCTTCTTATGCCTTTCATTTGTAGTAACGAGAACCTGGGCCCGCCAAGGGGAGTTAGACGGTTCAATAATTTTGTCTGCTAGTAGCTTCCAAATCTCCGTCTCGATAAATACCGTATCCGCGCGAGAGAAACGACGAGATTTTGTAGCAATCGGAGTACACCCAGGGGCGAGATTGTCAAACAAAGATGGAGCATTGACTTTCGCTGCTTTCAGTGTGCATACGGCGAATGGGGGCCGTTTACCCGTGAATGGTATGACCACACTTTGGTGTTGGCTGAGAAAATCCAGGCCAAGAATGACGTCTGAACACAAATTGGGCAAGAGCGAGAATTTGACACCTTCGTATCGTGTGCTTTTGTACAGCACGGTAGCATAAAGATGACCGCTAGTAACACAAGATAAATTCGTTGAAGCCATCGAGATAGCGCTCTTAGAGGATGTTACTGTCCAACCATGCTTCAGTGCGATGTCAGAAGAAATGTAACTTTCGCAGCTACCAGTATCGATAAGAGCATGAAGTGGGATATTATTCACCATAACATCAACGATTGATTTGGAAAGTCCGATGGATGAAGAGATGTTGAAAATGGATGAGACACCAGGGTTAACCGACGATGTGATACGACTTGAACTCGGCTTGGATCGACAAACTTTTTGGAAATGACCTTTCTTGCCGCAGGAATGACAGAAAGATTCACGAGCCGGGCATTTTGAACGAATGTGCTTGCCGTTGCCACAGAAGAAGCAAGATAAGGATGTGCTTGCAATCGCGTCATTAGAGTCAGTCTGAGCGATAAGTGCATCACGAACAGGAGTCAGAAGTTTATCCGTTTTGATAGATGCAGCACCACAGGGAACATGAGAAGACGAGTCGTATGAGAGTGACTGTTGTTGAGCATGTTCAAGCAGACGTGCCTCGTCAAACGCTTGTTGAAGCTTAAGAGTGTGTTTTTCTAGTAATCGTTGGCGAATGGAATTAGAATGTAAACCTGTGATAAAAGCGTCTCGAATAGCCTCATCCCGATGCTCATCGGCAGAAACCGCACGAAAATTGCAGTCCTTGGCAAGGTAACGTAATTTTTGCAGGAATGCGTCGACTAATTGACCCGGTTCTTGTTTGGTAGTAGCCAGCACGTGACGAGCAAACACTTCATTTTTGGGCTTAATGTACATCGTTCCGAGCGTCTGGATGGCGTCTTCGTAAGTAGTACATTCAAGAACATGTTGATAGACGGACGGAGAAAGGAAATTTACCGAAAGTTTTCTTTTGTCAACGTTTGGGAGTTCGATGCATGAGAGGAAAGTAGTAAACGTTTCGTGCCAATGGATCCATTGCTCTGAAGCAGAAGAGGATTGTGGATCGGCATCAAACCGATCTGGGTGCTGATCTGTTTACTGAATTTGGAAATTTGTTTATAGGCCTGGCGTCATCATCGAACTCCTCCACAGTTTTACGGTCAACAATCCAGTTGCTTGTAAATTTAACACCGCAAATGTGAGACCTTCCAGTATTTACCGCACGACCCAAGCAATGACGAAATTAGACACAAATGGAGTGGACATCCTTGTCGGACATCACTGCTTGTAGGAAAGCTTCTGGAGGGTTCCCAATACACCTTTACGCGCCCACAAGTATGTGAATACACACAATGCGTGATACTCACGAACTTCTGAGGCATTTCCTGTTGCGTAAGCGTGCTCGAAAAAACTGGCCGGTCGGCAGAATTGAACGCACCGTTGAGGTCAAGGAAAACCAAGATTGTAAGACGCCTATATGCATGTGTCTTTACACTCCACCAGGTAGTAGAGCAGCGAAATCTGTGCGATTGACAGTCCAGTTGATTTTGTCGGATGTTTTTTTACAAATGACGTACCCGTTGCACCACCAAATACGCGATTTCCAGTTACCTCGGGAAGAATTTGTTGACGTCATCCAATACTAGGCATACTTCTGGGACTCGCTAGTCAACAACCTGAAGAAGCCTCAGACCAACACAGAGGCCAAGTATCGAAACCATACAACATAGTTGTATGGTAGCCCGTTACACGTTCTCCTTGCGACCCGGTGATACACCTATTTGACGCTACAAGTGAGGCAAGTGGGCGAGCATGATTCGGGCCCTTGATATTCGTTAGGTTGTAGCAGCTAGAAAAACGTATATCTAACGTTCGTATTGTTGCGAGAGTCACTGGATGCAGACCCAATCGCGAAGACAAAATGAATTAACGCGCTCTTCGAAGCAGCAAAAAACCTATTCACGATTCATGCTCAGTCCGCACTCACAAAACGGCCTTCATAAATAGGGAGTATGGAGCGGTGAATTTCCCAGGTAGTGACAGATACCGGGCATGAGTAGTCATATTGAGTGTTGCAGACAATGTAACAAGTTATGTATACGCACGCGCAGGATGTGCGCGGCTCCAACACTTCCGTCAGGGTCCAACATGGGTAGTCTGGTAATTCGTCGTGTCAAGCTATGTTCCGGGCCGGCTGGTATATTTCTCCGAGATTTATGGAGTGCCACCGTTCGGTCGGATATCCAGTGCTTGAGTGAGCCTCGTGGTGCCGTACCACAGGCAAAATTCCAAGCACTATGCAAAGAAGTGGCAATCTCGTCCCAGTATGAGTTCGCATCTGATGGTGGAGCAATTGGAAGGGATTCTAGGAGACGATTCTGGTAAGTTCGTCTAACATCCGGGTCTGCCAGTCTTTCAGTTGCCAAAGCGATTTGTCCGCACTTTACGTGGCCCTGGAAAACGTAGGGAGAAGCGACTCCGGACGAGTGCGTGGTCAGAATCCACAAATGTGTTCCAAAACGACCG
>SJOL01008432.1:4855-64393 GCA_004794785.1 Opisthorchis felineus
TGGTCTCTTTTCGATAGGATCATCGCATTTGGGACGGTTTCGCGTTGCTAGCCATGGTATTCATCATAAGGCCACGTGATTTGATGGTAGTCTGAATAGACTAGGTAAGAAAGTTGATATTCCCACGAAAGGACGGCGTTAACGTGAGCAACACAACACTGAATGGACAATATATTATCCCCATTCCGTCAGGAAAAATTTCGACCCTACGTATATTTCGGATAAATACCTTAGCACAGAGACAAAAATAGCCCTTCATTCGCCAAAGTGCGAGACCAACAGCTGTCACCCAAGGTGTTATCGTTGGACCTACTCCATCCGTGATGCGTTTAGATGTATTGAGTTTTTCTGATCATCATCATCTTCGACAGCATGACATAAGTGTTCAACACCGATGCTTCGCTGCCGTACAACCACGATTTATTTCAAAGCCTTATTGTGAAGAAAAGAATGAAGGTGGATGAGGAAGGAACTTATTGCTAGCTTACTACAATCATTCCGAGATGCCTACACCTCCAGACACTCATTCAGGCAATCTGGATAGAAAATGACAACGAAAACGCCATTGACATCGATTAGCAGCCATGTCTTGCAGCGTCTCCAACCAGGCGCAGTGGGGACCACTCTGCCCCCATCCCGGAAGGCGAGTAGCACCGACAGCACCCAAACGTTTCAGTTAGTGTACCGATGGTTGTTTGCTTGGATGGGTGCCCGTCCTCGCTTCATTCCATCGTCGACTCCCCCCAAAACCCACAATACCCGAAATAATCTGCTTTTGATTTTCGTCCACGTATCCACAGACTGCGCCATCGAATCGGCAAGACACCTATTCGGAACCTTCTACTTAACACCCATTCGAGGTAGAACCTTAGTAACTCAGTGTCTCAGCCTACTTGTATGTCTTAGCTCATCAGGAGCCTGAGTTGTTGACCTGTCTAGCTTGGATTGAGATACGAATTCACGCCTAACGCTTCAGTCACCCTTTTCTGGGCTTGGGCAGTCTGACGTCTTGCGTCTATAGCAGCTATAGACCGGAAAGGTGCAGAAGCTGAATGGTCTATTTTTTTTACTTACCACCCTATTGGGGGATCCGGAATGTTTCCTCAGTTTTGGAGATCATTGTGCCTATCGGTTGCTTAAGCACTAGATGATTGATTCCATCGTTTCGTCTACTTTCATCAGACTATCTATTTCCAGTCTTTCGGATAAATCTTTCTAACAGTCTGATACCTTGACTAATTACTGATGCCTGTCGAGTGCTTCAAGCTACCCTCTGAGACGGTAGACCTAGAGGTGTTTACTGGGAAAAAGGTATGTGTTTTCAGGCTTCAGAGGATTCTTGTGATTTCCTAGATTTCCAGGGAGTCGGACTTCCCACCTGCAATATGTAAGTTGTCTCTTTCTCCATTAGTTCTCCATTCGGCCAGTTTTCTCACTGGGACTGAATCCTTCTGCGGACGGTTCTGCATACCTTGAATATGGTTCAGTCAAGGCATGTTGCTCAGTCAATGGTCCACTAGAAGTAGGTATCTCTGATTGACATCTTTTTTTACTTTTTACCCCTAGATGCGACAAGACGGTCAGTTGATCACTACCTTGAAGTTCGCACCATTTATAACCTGGCAGCAACCTGACCAACAAACCGGTGTTGAAAGGCGCCTCAGTCAACTCCTTCTGAGTTCAATCGAGGCTTCCGTGATGCTTGTAAGTACGGTCTTCAACAATGCTGCATGTGAAATTTCATTGGTTTGATTTCTCACCGCAACTTCGTTAATTCAATGAAGTCTCTTCTACGCAGACCGCATTTACCCTCTGGTAATTCTGTTCGCAAACTCTCCCTGTTTTCCAACACCCTAGCACTGTTTCCCACGCGGAAAGTACGAAGTGATGGTTCTGATCCTGGACAATGGCGGCTTCCCGGTCGATTCTGTCAACACTGAAGACTGCTTGGCCGCAGCAATAACGTGTTCAGGACTGGCCTTAACGGATGCGAGCGTGCAAATGTACGACACACCCGTCGGAGTCAATGTAGACCTTTCAACCGTCGTACGACCTAGTAGCAGTGTTGGACATTTGTGTGCAGCCATCCTACCCAATCTTCAACAATACTCCATGCTCTATACTAGTGATAGTTGCATTCGCACAGGTCAGGACTTGCGTGAAGCGCTGAAGTGTGCAATGAACGGTGGGGTCCAGCTGGCTACCACCATTAAACAATGTCTCGTAAGACAGATAAACGCCACCGCATGAGTTACCCATCTCACTTTCCATCCTGTGTATATTGTTCCGTCCCTGTTTCTTATAAATCTGAGTCTACCTCCGGAGGTTGATCTTGGTTGATTTTCCATCATTAATGGGTGCATAGCCAACACTAAGGCAAACAAACAGTTATTATTGTTCACCGATTCTCAGCTGAAGTCTTTGCAGATACTGCGTTTTTTTCAACAAAAATCTGGATGCCTTTGTACAGTTGCACTCAGTAGTAAGCGTTGCTCACAAGTCGCACCCTGGAATAAGTAGACCTCGGCAAAATTAATCACGCTTGTGACCCAACTCGTGCATTCGGTTAGTCCGGCTACGTCTTAATTATGAGCACCCACCACACGACCGAGTGTAGACGTTTGTTGTAATGCTGTCGTCATAACTGGAGGGCCTAATCAGCACAAAGTCAACACCACCAACCTGTCCCCTATCTGTCGAGTGTTCAATTATGCTTTTCATGTACATGTACAGCGTTAGTGTTGAAAGCGGTATTTGGCTGCCATACTTGTAAAAGACCGTTCAGTGGATAGAAGTGGTCGAGAAAGTAACGATGTTGACCTATGACAATAACTGAAGTACCTGCACTTCCAACCGCTCACTCGGACAACCTGGATAGAAACGATGTCAACCGGCTGGCTCGGCGGTCAACATAATTGACTGATGGTCGAACCCAGCCAACCTGGCGTGCGTTTAGGATTACAAATGTGCCACCTGAGCAAGCGATCCTCTCAAAACCAATATGGTGGGAACGTGTCGGCTGAAAAGAAAACTGGACAGCTGTCGCCGACATGTACACTTTTTAGCAATCTTGTGATTACTCATTCCTAAATCTTTACAGACATGTGCTGGACCCCGTTCTAGTCTAAGCAACGCTGATCCCTATGTCAGACCTCGGTTTTGTCAAATAGGTAAAAAATAAAAATAAATCGTCCAGCTCCCGTGTCACCAGAAGGAAGCACGAAGGCTGGGATACTGCCAGGTTACTCAATTTTAGACAGGGGAAGTCGAGAGACAGATGCCGGGTTCGAACCACGGACTTTCCGGTCAGTAAATTCGCGCTCTAACCACAGCCATCTACAAATAGGTGCGTGAGAAGCATTGTCATCGAACTTCCGTAGGAGTTTGTTGTGGATCACGCTACCAGCGCAAACAAGCGTAACCCAAAAGACAGGGGACATATAGAGAATAGTTAGTCAGCAGTGCCATCATGATAATCGTGTCTCGAAGATACAATCGCCCGTCCAATACAAAGGAGGTAATGTACGGTTTTGCTGTTCGCAGTTTAGAGTCACACTTCCGCCACCTCTCCTGTACGGACAACCAATGAGCCGTCAAACAGGCTATAGGGGCTAGCACCCGTTTTCGTCAACCCATTCTTGTGAAAACGCTTTAGCCACGAGAAGGCAGTGAGTAGAAGCTTCTCAGAAGAGGCTGTGTAGCAATAAATCGACTGGCATTACTCTTTTCCTGCTATACTGAGGCTTCAGTAGGCAGGTGTAGGGCGAAGAAACCACCTAGTTCGATACTGTGTCTGGGGAATGACAATACTACCTAGTGCCACTGGGACACTTCAGCTTCGCTATCGATTGTTCACGAAAAGTCAAATATTCTAGCACCGAAAATTGGAAAGCCCGCTCTGAGGAATGTGGGTCTCCACTAACATACTGAACATCAGTATTATGACGCCCGAGAAACTGGCGAAAATAAGGGTGCAACTTATTCAGCAGAACTGAAGAAAACAGCGCAAGAGCAGCCAACTATAAAATTACCGTGGGTTAGAACCACAACTGCTAGCAAATGTCGCCTTCATCAGTCCACAACCCAAAGGTATCTCTGTCCAGTAGTATATAACTTCAAAAATTCAAGCTTGGCGGCATTTGCTGATGAAGGACCATGGTTTCTCCGGCTACAGAGAATCTCGTAAGTTTCCATTACAATCAGGAGTAGGGTGGTAGATGTGGAGACTTCTCGGGATTTGAAATACGATGTTGTCCAGCTTGAAAGTGAACCCCTTTCGAAGATGGGTTCTCTAATCCCACGCCCCTCTCCAGAGCGAACGACAGGCTAGTCGGTTATGCAAAAGACCTACTATGCAGGATTTGCGGACCGGCAGAGGTTTTTGCAACAAACTAACGCAGGCAGACACTATACGGCAAGCGAAAGCTTGGTGGACGGGACGGTAAGGATAGCTTGTTCATTATGGTACGGTTGTGAGACGATCCATCATGAAGTCCCGGTGTATTTTGCCAGGATCGCGCTAGTTTACAGCTTGTCGGGATGAAATAACCACTGATGAAGTCTCACAATCAACATGAAATGTTGATTTTCTAAAAGGGTGCAACGTCGGCTCATGCACCGCAGTAGGCCTATGTGGTGGGAGCAGCTTTCGGAATTGCTGTCGCTGTTCATAATTTGCCTTTTAACTCGTTCAGCTATGGAACCATTACGGTGCACAGCCGTCAAGTAACACAAACGAAATGCAAGATATCGTCATTTTGTCCGAGCCAAGGCAACAACTGTCGAAAAATTAGGGGCGAATTAGGATCTCTCACTCAATAGCCAACTGGTCTACCTTGCATTGGCGCGAGTGATTCCAACACACAATTTCTGAGTGCTTATGGATGACACTTCAAACGCATTTTTTCTTTGACTGTACGACTGTTTGGTGTTGCTCCACCAATGAAAAGGAAGGTCAAGATGCGTTACCAGGGGTTTCGTAAGGTATTCAGTGGGCTTACCTCACAATCACTCCCCAACCGGATTAGATTAAAAATGCGATGGAGATCAAATACCATAATTGACGGACAATGATCATGAAAGGTCAAATCGGCAGGATAAAAACACCGAGGATGATCGTACTTAACGATTCACAATCAGCCGAATTGTAACAATTCCTGTATGCTAGAGAAATCCAACACGGGGTAAGATGTAACGGCTCGCAAACATCATCAGAGGTGCGGCGGTGGGTAATACATGGATTTCTGCAGCGCTGCCAGCAACGTCAACATGTGTATACGGCAGGGGTTTCAATGAATCCATGCCATGCTGTAAAAGGGTGAAAATGTTAGCACCAGAAACAACCGGAGATGAAGAGCAACAATATGGTTGTAGGAGAGAACACGCTTCGTGAAAGCTAGTGAAAAGTGTCATTGATTAACCGCTAGATGAATACATTCCGGGTTCAGCCATTGCCTTGCAGCCAACTTCAGGGATACTGTCATCGTAATACACCAATGGTGAATACTGGCGATGAACCGCCATACAGCGGTGAGCATTAAACGCCTCAGTAAAGGTTGGGAAGAAAAAGGAATGGTAGTGAAAATACCTTCACGTCCCCAGCGAATAACATTTAAAAAGCGGCTAAGCATCCTACTAAACTGAGACGTCATCGCCGGGACTTAGTGAGTATTCTTTACCTAGCACGCAAAGACAAACTGGTTAGGTAATCTGGCTAGGAAGTAGCAGCACTGTGATCAGTTGCATTCCATGGCCCTTGTGGATCGTAGCCAAGCATGCCCTAGCTAAGAAGGCTTATTCGTATCCCTTTCGCTCAGTGTTACCATGATTACTAAGTTATTATTTATTTAGTTGTGGGTGGTTGCGGGACTTGTGCGAGTCATGCTCACATCACTCTCGTTTGAACAGTCGTCCCGGCGCAGTTAGTCTGGTGAGTCCGCAACAGACGGGGGGAGCACTGGACTCAAGTTTCCCTCTTATTAGAGCTCATCAGCAGTGCATATCCTTGGCCATGTCGGGGTTTGAATTCCGCACATCTGACATGCGAGGCAAGCTTGTTACCACTACTCTATCAGCGCACGCTAGACGCATCTGAATTCTCACGTCTGAACAGGTGAACATGTTCGCACTTGAGTGATGTGAGTGGTAAGCCCGACGCCTCGGATGGTGACCCAGTAACAGACCTTGGCTGTGTCGATCGAGTTATTGTTTTGTCCACATTTCAAGGCTGCACAAACATCAACTCGGTATCCGTAATAAGTAACGTGCTGAATAACGATACCATCTCAGGTCAGAAGAAAATGCCCAACACTGAAGCAGCGATGGAGATCGTTCGACAGTACCGTTTTCCTCACTTACAGTAAACCCGCTGTTTGATGCTTTGGAGCAGAGAGAATGGTAGAAATGTCGGTGGAAGAAAAGCGATCATTCGATCTAAAGAATCACACCAACAATGATTTTTCACGGCAACTTGATAATCAGGCTGTAGCAGTGAATAAAAACGTCTGGACATGTAAACTGTCGCGAAACTTACCTTGTCCAATCCACTAGCCATCACTAAAAACGCGGCTGGGACTTGATGTCCTCGGGCGGTAGCGCTACTTGGGAGGTTGTTGCACTGCAAAATGTCTTCGTATTCTGTCCGACCTTTGTTGAACTCATAATCTTCTTTGCGAATAGTGGAAATCTAGTGGTGTGGTGCAAATGAGGAAAATCTGGGTCAAAGTCCTTAGAAGGGAATCGAGTTGCAGCCTCACAGGAGTTGCTAACATATTGCAACTTAGATGTGTTTGACTACTGGTGTGCCAGCTATGCACCTGGTTTGTGGCCAATCCAGATGCATATTCACACCATTTGGGAAAGACGTAGCACATCAAACCACCGAAACTTAACCCAACGACAGATCGGGTCAGTCAGTTCCTAAAAGCACGGAGAGTCACACTAACAACATGCCTAACGAAGATTACTTCCTACTTGTGAATGGTTGAACTGCTGATAGGATACAGCTGGCCTAGACTATACAAGTGACATTTTTAGCTTACCGTCCGTGTTTACGGTGGGTCGGTAAGGCGTCTGTAAGCCATGCACACCAGGTACTTTGGACCGTAGACCCTACTCAGTTGAAGATGGTGGCTATGGATTCCGCATGCAGATAAGAATCAGGTGGTTTCGTTAGAAAACAAACAACAGTGCGGCATTGCTTTTCTAACCGGAGAGATAAGGTGAACTCAAAAAGCGCTTTTTGGGTAACAGGATAAGTAGAGAACAGACATACCTCAGCGAGGTCAGAGAGGAGGTCACCTGCCGATTGCAACTCTTGTGAAACGCACTTCAGTCTAGCCGGGCCATTGTCCATCACAGCCTGTTAATGGAATAGATAGAAAGTAAGTTCATTTGGATATTTTTGGATCAACAACTTGGGAAGCAAACGCAGCGTCCACCACCGACCAAATTCGTGAAATTGGCCGTCTTGTGATTTCGTTGCAAATAGTACTGTGATCAGAACCCGTAGCTGCCGTTGTGTGATCGGTTTGACTCACACTGTAGGTCGCAAGACCTGAGCAGTAACCCAATAAACGTCGACCGAAGCCTGGTCGCGAGTGGCGTGCTTCAGGCGGAGGCTGTTAGTTTCAGCAGCGACAATTAGCTACTTATGAGTAAGCACGTTTAAACCGGAGCTCAAGTTAACTACTGTCTTTCACAAGGGCGAAGGGGATATCAGTCCCAGTTTCTGCTGCATTGCAAAAAAGCCGTACTGCAGCGCCTTGAGGGCCAAACGATTTCACCCGAACACGCTGTAGTACACCCAAGAGAACTAGCAAGTCCTTCGTAAAGAACCAGCCGGTGTGATCGGGGTCAGCGTTGCGGTAACAAACCTTGCGTTCGAGGAACATCGTGCTCACGGTACAAAAATACGGAGCTTAACCGCTGTACGACTAGTTCAGTGAATCTGAGAAAGCATACAAGCAAGCAAGACAAGCATTACGTAGTATCTATTAGATGCGAGTTGACACTCGGTGGATTCAAACCAGTAGGCAATGTGGAATGTCCCAGTTAAATTCCTTCTTATGCTTTCATGTTGGGAATGTCTTTTTTCGTCGTCTCGCTTTACGTATTTCTCACAGAATGTACATACCTCACCAACACGCCCTGGAATTAGTTTGCAACTTGAACGCAGTTTTATTAGTTGGTACTGTGCAAATAATTCTAGTTAGGGGCCACTGGCTTCGCGCAGGAAACTTTCTCAAACACCGTACCTCGGTAGACAGACCGGGACAGTTCTGAAGTTGCGATGTTTCGCAAATCCTATGCCCAACGGCTTCACGAGACAGAGCTGGCCAGGCTTCAGTTGTCGCATCAAGCCTGTGAGTTCACATGAGAAAGCTCACAGCACTTGCAATCAAAATATTGATCGATGATGGGACGTTAGTCTGTTATACTGTTTGGATGAGTTATTCTGAGTCAGGCAGCCAGTCGCACTATAGATCCACACCCGACATGGCTGCAGGGATGCGTCGCGCCACCCTAGTACCGTTAGCCGGTACGGTACAGTATCAGTGCCATAGGTTTCCTATTAGGTGGGTTTTTACTACCAGTGTGTCGACTCCAGTGCAAGGAAGAATCAGCTGCAAATGTGCGACGAAGTAAAGATAAGCAAAGCGGATAGCTTATCCTATTTCTCACCGCGTATCACTACCTAACAATCCCAGGTAGAGGATGGCTGTTGGTATTTCCTATAAAACATTTGTTATGGAGTTCGTAGACATACTGAAGAGAGAAATCACCTGTCCCGCTATTAATCTCCGGGTATTTTTCTATAAACAGCCTTTGGGGTCATTATTTTCCAGAGGGAATTTCAGATGGGTTATAAGGACGTGACCGTTGTTTTTAGCAGCCATCCTAAAATGTGGTAGGATGGGGCGGCTCGATTGTAACATCTGTCGCTGTAGAACTAGGCGTGGACATCTTGAACACCCATTCTGTGGATTGTAGTTGTCCAAGTGCATGGTAAAAATGCGACCAATGGATATTACACTTGGTTTGTTGAAATAACTGCGAAAACTCAATGCAGATACAGTCCTGTGTTGGAAAACACTATACAGCCGTTTCACCCTTATTAGGAATCGCAGCAGCACGCATCTCATGAACCTCCAGGGAGTTTCGAACCATCGACCTCTCGGCTAGTAGTTGAACCCTCAATCGTTCGGCAACGAGCGCACATCAGGAGTGTGACTAATTCGCGCTTGGAATATAGCGCCAAGCATCGTCAAATAGGCGAACAAATTTAGGTCGTACTGAAGGGGTGATTGTAACAGAGGGATGACACTACGAACATTTCATCGTTATTGAATGGCATATGTAGCAACGACACCATTTTTAAAACTTCCATACGATTTTGTCCGCTTCACATGTAGCATAAGTGCATCATTCATACCCGTGACCAAAAAAACCCTTCCGCATCTTCGATTCCTCGACGGACTTCCCCTTTTGCTTGTTTGAGTTGAGGGATTCCTTTTCCCACAAAACCAGCATCTTATCAACTAACTAGTCGAGGTGTACTCTGAATGACGTCTGCGACTGAATCGTCAAATGTGATTGGATCAGATTTTTGCTGAATATTATTCACTAGCCTAACCCACAGTGACATGACGGGGCGTCACTTCATCGATCACCGCGAAAGTTTCGAACACAAATGGCACAAAAAGGTGGCTTCCCAGGTCTCAACAACCTATTCTGGCTCCAAGCTCAAAAGTGCATCACCATTGGCGCAATAGCTAACTTAATCATACCGACACCGTTATATCACCCATGACAGAACATACGAAAACATACGGGAGTAGGTATCCGGATCTGATGGCCAGTTCAAACTCTATCTCTGGTGTGGTATAACAACCTAGTCGATTATTGTTATGTATCTTGGTATCTCTGAATTCTCACACTTCATTCGACCGAATTGTGTATGTCCATGAGAACTTATTAGGGAAGTACTACTTCGTGGAAATTTATTGCGCCTTGTTCTCTAACCGTTGTTCGCATGCACGGGTTCAAAAGTTGCAGCTCTTCACAGCCAGAGGTTGCTGGAAATCACAGCCTGGCCAGTGCTATGGATGACTGACCCATTGGTTGACCTTAATTCGAAACAAAAACCCATTCTGTGAGTCTTTTGTGACAGAGGTACCAGACATGAAATACTAGTCCCAAATGCTCTGGAGTAAGGACCACGTCCCATCGATACGGTACGCTGATGGCAAGGGATCAACCTCCAATCCAGTAAGTTTCGTTCTTGCACTTACCGACTTACAGCCGTAGTATCCGGCAGGATACTCAGAGAGACATTACAGCAAGCGTTGCTGCGATTGCCGACCACAAAGTTGAGAAGGTCATCCCTTGATGTTCTATCGAATCGGAAAACATGCTTCAAAGGTTGTACAATAAAGCAAGTCCATTATCAAATAATCAAGTGGTGGCAAACCTCCGAATGAGGTTATGGGCCTCATACGCCATTCTGAGCTTGACTACAAAAGGCCTATCTGTGGACTTTGTTAAAGGCGGACTCAAAATTTACTTAATTTCTCACTTCACCGATCAACAGAATCTTTGAATGTGCATGTTGGAACAAGAGCCCCGACCCTGATTAACCTTGTAGCGCGTGCCAGTGGCGTAGGTGGGTAAAATGGCATTTCAGTGCATTAGTTAGAGGTAATCAGGGTAAACGACATACGTACAGACACAGTGAATGCTACATTGTTACTGATGCAACGCGTCTCGAGTCGTCTGCTTCAATACTTTTAATGACTCTTTTTGCACATTAGGGATTGGGCTGCAGGCCAATATGCCATCCCACCACAAAAACTGAGGTAGCAGTAAAGGAAATTCCACTTCAAACCAGGTGGGTCTTGGCTGAAATTTGAAAACCACGCATGCCATCTTGGAGGAACATTGTCAATAAACGAGCTTAGAATCAGCTCTGGATGGAAGATCGGGCATACCCAGCAAAACAGGTTTATCTTTGATGCATGGAAGTGGTTTATCGATCATTATACACTGGAAAGCTTCACTTCTGCATCGATTAGTAATTCACGAGTCTGTCTTGTATCTGAACGGTTTTTGGAATATAATCATTCAGTAAAACACTAAACGGGTTGGGGGATGTTGCCACCAGTCTTCAGCGAAAACACGAGAACTGATTCGCTTGTTCGATTTTCTCCTGAAAGCATTGCAGTAAACTGCGAAACTGTTCACTGACTAACAATTGTTCGAAAGTTGATGAACCACAGAATTCGTTGAAAATACAATGCCGGCTGACAGTTACCATTCCGTGGATTTCGAGTAACTTTTCACAACACTATTTGGACTGTAGCAGTAGGTTATGAAAAAAGGCTCACTGGGATTACACGAAAGTCCCGTACGGTCCAGTTACATTTGCCAGTACTACAGACGTTCATTATTCCTTTGCAGATTACTTTGTTGAAAGAACAGCTCACATCAGCCAGATAAACAACTCCTTAATATACGGTGCAGACTTCCATCCACTTTGAAATCTGCGTAAGCTTTTCTGAATCTATACTCCGCGTTCAACTAAGGATACTTGTTAAAACTTTCAAAAACATACAAGAAAAATGACCCCTCTGTCCATGGTGCGCTGGTCCCAGCCAATATAATTGAACTTGAGAATCGGTCAGTAATAATTTGTAAATTGACCACGCTTCTTCCAAATGCAATTTTGCCCGTTAGCTCATCATTCAAGAGATCTTACTTGCTAGCCAATAAAAAAACAATCGAGAAAGGTACTCTCCTTCCTCGAGGATTTTTCACCTACTTCAGAGGAAACACCCTCGAGAAGGCAATTTCTTAGGTACGGAATTTTTTCAATGCGGATCTCAATCGGTGGGACTAATCCTCCAGAACCCAAAAGATGATTCCGAAAATGGCAGACTTATCTCCCAACAGAGAACACCGCAGTGGAAATGCTAAGGAAATGTCGTTCACCTAATTGACTAGCACGCAATAGTTTGTCATAAGCATAGCTGGTACAATAGACTACTATATTAGTGAACTCCTTTTGAATAGGCTTGACTAAGCCGAGAAATTAGCCGTAGGTACATACGACACCATTCGTTCGGGGACCTCACAGCAGAAGCAGCGATTGAAAACAATATATCTAAGGGGTAAGATCAAACAGCGCACAATAACTTAACATCCTTCGAGTTCCCAGAAATGATCTCTATCTTCGTTATACAAGGCGTTTTCGTGATAAACTATTATCAGTTGTTCTCACTCATGACTACGAGTTACTTATGTCCCAGATAATGTGCGCTGGCAAACTACACGGGATCACCACATCGTGCGATTATTTATGGGTCACTGATATACAACAGCAGTATATATGGACTTCGCTCCGAACTGAACGGAAAATTCGATCTCACTTTCACAAAAGCTGCTGAAAAATATCCGGGTGCATATGAAAGCATGTCCTCTGTTTCAGGGAAACGCCCCGGTTGAAGGGACATCCTAAAGTCCACGAAGAGGTTTTCTTTAAACGATCCTTTAAGGATCCTGTTAACACCATCTTAATCTGGAGGTTAATGTTTGTCTCCACATACGTCCAATTTGCTGTGTCAGTAGGAAACAAGATCGACGGGGATTAGGGGATTTGGCTACCTGATGAGCCTTCAGAGAAGTGAAACAGGTAATGGGTCGTCCCAAATATTTATCAGCCTTACGAAAAACTCTTAACAAGGCATAAAAAGGGCTCAGCACAGCCTCCTCAGTATCAGCTAACACCGATCTTATGCGTACTGCTTATGAAAGAAAATACTTTGATATCGCGTGTATTGATTCAACTGAACCCGAGATAGCCTTTATGCCACGGGTCCGATTGAAGGAACTTGCAAACGAAAGATCTAGTTTAAGCCTTTTGAATAGTATGCTCCCACCAACCAACCTATATTAGTGGCTGGCATTCGGAATGGATCGGCTAGTCAACAGTGGTCGATCCAATGGACACCTGTGCACAGTAGGTAAACCACAAGTGGCTTGCGCGGAGCCACCGACGCCGATATAAACCACAAGGAAGATGATTGTTGGGTAACTACGCAGAGTTCACCAGCCGGTCTGTGAAGCATGGCACAAATGGGCACGTGTCAGTTCTTTCACACCGAAACATTGGTCTCGCGTGTGAATTCCTCCAGGTTTCAGCGGGATACCGCACTTCGCGCAGATAAGTTACCGTAACAATACTTTCACATTCAGTGAATGAATGACTCACAAACGCAGGGGATGCACTTTTCCGCAGTCGAGGTGGTTTGCCCACATGGAGCTAATCCGGCTCAGCTCACACATGGGCCCTGCTAGTGGTCTGAGAGATAGACACAATACTTTGAACGCGTGCATCACCGATGCCGGATAATGGGTGCACTTTACACTAAATGAGGCGAAGGTCACACTGCCCATACTCTCTGCCAAGTGATGTCCTGACGGACCAAATACACCGACAAGCATACACGTCAAAAAGCCCAGCCATGAGATCGCTCTTATCCTATTTATATTCAATGGCTATGCCAACTGACGAGGGCCGACCTTCATAAGAGGTGAACAGAGAATGCACGTCATATACTCCCCTAGGAACCACTTCTATATGAGCGGAGTCTTCTTGAGGACCAACTGTGTTGACGGGACTGGAAGCACGACCTCTACAGGAGTGTTGGGGAGATACGACATGAAGTTTGGAAATTTGGTACATCGGCCTCAAACCAAAACCATTACAAGTCAGTCGCTTATCAGAGGAAATGGTAGTGGGATGCTTAACTTGATCCTATCCGACCCTGGGGTTTGCGGGTCTCCTCTGGTAAACTAAGTTTATCTACCAAACTCACCGTAAAATGTTTGTACGCACGAACCACGTGACCTGTTAGCGTTGCTATAGTGAACAGAAAAGGGTTTGTCGCCTTCATAGCCTGTAATGAGTGAAGAAAATAAGAGCAGAATAACACAATAACAGCGGAATAAAATCATCAACTGCGTCTTAAAGTGACAAAATGAAGAACTAGTCACTTGTTCCATGTACTCATATATGCCCTGTACGGATAAACCTCGAAGTGCATACACTATACCTAGCACACGGCACAAAAACAGTCGAAAAATAACTAGGATATGTGAAACAAGTGACTATCTTTCAGCCCATCTTATTAACGTAATGATATTCCTATGTGGAGCGACATGAAAAGAATTGGCTATTACAATGGTCCATTAGAGTAAACTCATCGAATTATGCGCTGATATCTGCAGCTTCTGCTCTAAATCGAATGAAAAATGATTAATAATTGGATAAAACCCACGGAGTTTTGGAAGAAAGATGTCATACCTTCTCTTTTGCCTCACATAGCAAATCGGCCATCACCATCCGACCCTCTGCATCCGTATTACCAATACGAACTCGCTTTCCTGCGCGTGAGACTATAATCTCATCTGAAACGTAGCTATCTGGACCAATACTGTTTCGCACAAACGCCAGAGATGCAGAAACCGACAGAGCCGGTGGTTGCAGACGACTGAGTGTCATGAAAAAGCCCGCGATCGCTGCGGCTCCGCACTTGTCTCGATGCATCCCGGCCATCATTCCACCGGCCTTCACATCAGCACCCCCGGTGTCATAAGTGATCCCTTTTCCGATCAGATACAATGTGGTATCGATTGCGGCCGAATTTGGTGGTACGTAGTTGAGATGCACGACGCGACCATCATGACGAGACACAACTGCAAGAGACGAGGAAGGTCAGAGTAACATATGCCCATTTGCCATTATTTAATCGTATTTTCATTCGGCTGCTCATCCGATATGCATCACTGTTCCTCCCTACGTAGTGGTTTTTTCCACCAGTAGCACTGATGGAATATGTATACGCCAACCATATGGCCTAGCTCAAAGCTAATAAGTCTTCTGAATTTCATCCGCCGTGAACAGAAAACGACCCTCTCTGATGATCACTGGAATAAGAATTACCTGAAGCAGCACGATTAACGGCAGCCATCAACGGATACTTCTTGCCATCGACTTTCTCCACCTGCATCGTGATACCTTGGGCTCCACTAAGCACGGACTCTAGGTACTGGACGACTGCTGGAGCAGCCATTCGTTCCGGGTCCGATCCACCAATGTCACGGGCAATCCATCGACCTTCTTCGATAGCAGAGGCAACCTTAAGCAGAGTATCCTCACCATTCACGAGGCCGATATGTGTGACCTTCGGATATTTTTCCGGAAGCATTTCGCGCACCTCCAGTGGCTAAACGCCATAAAAATAAGGCGCAATGAAGCATCACAAAAGTGGTGAATGGTGTGCAAGATAAATCTACTGGATAAGCTTTGATTACTGCGGAAGAGGTTCCCTTTGTGGGTAATAAAAAGTGGAGACAACTGAAGTTTTCCATTGAAACCTCCGTCCTACGAATAAACCATTAAACCGGATAAAAGTGCAAGAGTATCCAACTGATAGTGAGCTTACAAATTGCCTTCCAAAGGTTCCTGAAAAGTATCCGCTACCTTTATTCACTCATCCCTAATACTCATAGTGAATATTTACAAATAGATTATGGTTGCAGGGCAGCGAAGCATCAGTGTTGAACATTAATGTTGTGCTTCCGATGATGATGATGATGATACTCACAAAACATTATCCAACAGAGGAATAGGAGGCGCCTAGTGTCCACTTGCTGTTCTTTTGTCTGAACAGCATGTTATCTGTAGTCATCTTCACGAAGTTTTGCACGAGAAGCCTGAACCTACCTGTTCAATAGGCGAATTGACTCAATCACGCCACTTGCCTTACCACTTATTACAGTTGAGAACATTGCTTCGGGACATAGTAACTCCCTCCTTCTTGGAAGGACAGAGGACAGCCAAGTCGACGCAGGACCGGGAAACTGTAGCAATAAGTTAATAAGAAACAGCGGAAATTGCGCTGAGTTTGTGAGCTACAACAATCAATGATAAGAGGAGATCGATATGATCGTGAATATCATTCATAGATGATACGAGCCCTGACAACGATGTGCGTACGCATATCGATCAGCCACATTTGTTCACCCGCCAATGGTCAATGCTTCATATCGATTTATTCGATCGAGTGACTGATGTTCACTTGCTTAGCACATTAGTCGTCAAGCCTTTGTCTGCGATGAAATAAACATCCCAAGTAAACCAATTTTTTTCTCATTCAAGTCGAGACATAACAGTGTAGCCAGGGTTAGGCGAACACGCGCTTTGCGATTAATACAACTACAACACCATGAGTATAACAGCAGCAGCTATGGCAACACCAGTTCCGAGGACGTCAGAAAAGCCACTGCAATCTTAGTTAACATGCTTTACAGCCAGTTTCTCACGTGTCGTTCGTAATCAAGACATGTAGGATAGGCTCCTGAACCACGTGTATTCTGGTCTAACCTTCATCAACCTAGTTACCTGTCGTTGCAAGCACTGGTGAACACAGAACAAGCGAAATTTTATTAGACACACCTGCTATTCTCTAAATATCTGTGAGATAAACGCTATTGGAGCCACCATGTTTTTTTTCTAACTACCTCGGCTTCCTTTCAGGAGAGTCATCAAGTTTAAGACGTAGCTAACTCAACAGGTAAGATATATGGTTGTGTGTTAAGCTTTCCGACAAAAATCGACAAACGCTGATTGTGATGGATGACTCAAGGAATGTAGTTTTTATGACCTTTCATTTTTTCAGGTGAGGGAGACCAGCTTGCCCATGCATATTCCAGGATAAGAATGAGTTCTGTCTAAGCTAAGAAACCAGTACTTCAAGTACGCCTCTGGTGTCAGTGACATGCGTGAACGCACCTATTAATCCAAAATCCCGTAAAAATTACGATTTGTTTATTTCCCCGTCCCTAGTAAGAATCTGATTTCAGTTTTTGAGGGCAAAACGGCAAAATATTCCGAAATTTATCCAACAGTTTGACTCCTCACAAACAAGTTCCTTAAAGACGAGTACATCATATGCATCGAGCGGATCTCCAGCCAACTTATTTATGATGAAAACGTTGAAACAGGCTCTTTTGCAGTCTGTTGAAGCTGCTGTCATGCGGCTCGTCGTCTGTCACTTCGTGTCCGAAAGCACTACATGCAAACGTTGAGTTAGTACACCTTTGCGCTCCCCAACTTCGATGACTTGTGGCCCCTAAAGATGAGTAGTTGGCCATCGTATTTCTGTCCGCTATCGGCTTCAATTGAAGGTCGAATCTGTCACATTGCACTTTGTTAAGGACATGGTCGAAGTAAAATCCGCTTGTTTTGGCGAAATTAAGTTGGTGTTAACGGGAAGCTGGACTTAAGTTCAGCTTAATCTGTCTCAACCTTGTAAGGAAAACTTTGTTTTCCTAATCACGCTTCCAACAATGTCAGACTAGGCGACTGTTCAGTGACTTTATGCTTCTAGTGTTACACAGTACAATGAACAACGCAGCATGAGATAGCGATAACAGCGGAAGTAAACATCCTTTTGCATAGATTGCATAGGCTGGGCCATTTCTGCCGGTGTCATTAATCAATGGTGAGTTGGGTCCTGCGGTCCCAATCCAGGGAGGCGGCAGTTTCTGACCCGATCAGGTTTACTGGTTAGTGTTTTCATAGTTCGTTGCCAGGTCATACGCTGTCCACCTCTCGATCGCTTGCACTCAGCACAGAGCTGAGTAGAAAGAGCTTTTCGAGGCAGACGGTCCTCTTGCATCCGGAGTGCATGCAATAACCAGCGTAGCCTATGAAGCGTGAGTAATTCATCTATCGCGGGAGAGTTGCTTTTTCCTAGGACCATCTGGCGTACCTCTTATGCAGACGAAGCTCTTCAAAGAAGCAGTCCTAAAATAAACTCCTCCTTAATTAGAACTGCAAACGTTGCTCGTTCTGTAGATTTTACCCAATTTTGGTAAGTTTACCGCACATTCAGTTATGGTTCACCTCGCAAATCCGAGGCTTCTCTCTTTAGAAAGATGAGAACTCCTGGCATAGCACCCGTGTGATTTAAACAGCCGTTTTATACCTGTTCAAGTTTCCGTTCGTTTGCATTACTAAATGATTTGAATCACTTTTCTCAAAGTGTAGGTCCCGTAAACGGCACCATTTCCATTCTTGTTTCCAAAGCCACTTATGCTGCCTTCATACGCCCTCTTTACGGTGTTAGGGTCCTCCCTGATGCTAGAAACCCCCAAGTTCCATGGTGAAAGTAAGTGTGCTCTTGCTTTTGGGATTATAACCAGTTTATTTCTTTGTAGGAAATCAGTACTTAGAGACTGTGCAATACTTTCCCATAAATATTAAATCCACTTTTCGAATCCAAAACTTTCATCAAAATTTCATCATCTCTCTCTGCATTCAGAATATTCTTCCGATGACTGATTACTCAACTCACTAGTACCACCAGCGGTATGCTGTGATTTGCACAGAATCTCCAAAACGAACATAATCCGAAGTGGATAAGTACGATTGCTGGATGCCGGGCTCCAAAGTGAATCGCTTCAAATCGCTAAACAAAGGATCATGCATTATGTTCCGTCCCAATAAGATGAGAAACTTCGTGTGGCAACGCCTTTCGGGAAGCGCTCAAAAACCGGATAGGATTGTACAGCTGTCATACCCTTTTGGGATATAGCTGCCCCAGTGTTGTATGGGAACTGTCAGATAACCAAGGTGTAGGCAGGCGCAATCGAGAGACTAGGAGCTGGTTCGAACTAAGAAGATTGAGGAAAGGAACACATGCACTAAAACAGCCAGTTACGGTTCCACACCCAGGGTTCGGTAACTGCTGTTACTCCACGAAGAGTCATGGTAAGTAAGAATAAAAAGCCTGACTAATCGCCAGCAGTTAATGCCTGGTGAAAGCAAGGATCGCACCTAACCAAGACGCTCCAGCTATCGAAGGCTGGTCAGCCGGCTGTGCTGCTAGGGTCACCAACATGCGTAAGCCCCCATAAATAGCTCGTTTGGTTGAACCTTTGGGAAACCTAGAACAAGTTGTTGGGTAGCAACTATCTGACACTCGACTGTGTTTGGAAACCTTTTGAAAGAAGTGAATTAAAGGTGATGAAACTCAGAAAACGCTGAAAAAGAAGGGTTATCAAAGTTGAGCAACTTTCGAAAGTAAACGGTGGTCGTAAAGAGCATTTTAGACCGACACTGGAACTCACAGATAAAACTCCCCTGAAATTTCTAGTCTCGCACCGTTTATAAAATGGAATTTGCTTATGAACTAAGGCTTCTGTAGAATACAAAATTATATAAGACAGCGAAAGTAGCACGAAGAAAGTAGAGCATGGTGATGGTGATTCCGTAAATGGTACCAGCCGCGTAGACACCAGCATTTTCATTATGAAGCAACATTTTACAGCTCCCAAACTCCTTCAGGTCCTTCAAATTAAGTTCGAAGATAACCTGTCAAAACCTGTTACAAACAAGATATTAGCAAAGCAAAGCTTCTATAGGGACCCACACCTGGGGACCTTACACCAGCAGATTCAGTCTCAATAAAAACAGTTACTGAACTGCATGTGAAACGATCAGCAGACGAGAATATAAGGTCGGTCTTCAGAGGTCAGAGGGCAGGATTTAAGAGGAGGTGTGGGTGACTATGGAGGTGACTTGGGAGCCATGAAAAGTACAGGCGGTGCTTTTGGGCAAAAAGTTACGGAACGAATGCTGGATGACAATAGCCTCAGCATAAGCCAGCCTGTACAAGAGCCCGTCTCGTAGTACCCATTGTCAATCTAGTTGGTTGGTGAGTCACCGGTGCACAAAAAAGCTGAGACAGAGCACCTTTTGCGGCAGCATACTTTTTGTGGGAAGCCAAAATACTGATGAAATGTGTAAGTACTGTACGTAGAGAGAGGCCTGTAGCTTTTCGTCCAATTCTTACTACGGACTGACGTCATCCGATTCCATAAAACATGGGTTGTCATATACTACATGGAAGTAGTACACAAATTCAAAACAGATATCCTTTGAGCTACTTACCGTATAGGCAGCATGATACGCTCCCAGAAGGACGTTCAACAATATATTCCTACGCTCCATCCATCGGAAACCAACGGATGCAGTTTGCAACGGGCCAACACACAGCAGCGGAGCTTTGCATCCCAAAGCGATCGCTCTTTTGATCAAGAAAGGAACGTGTACGTGCCGATTAATAGACAGGAAAATAGGAAATAGGCTCATGGACACTACGGAACCATGGTAAGAAACCCTGGCGGTAGGTCAATGAACCCTGATACTCAGAGGAACATGAATGATCTATGGTTTGCAAATTTGTAGTGTCCCATTGACCGTTCAGGTTGGAGCAAGTGGACACTGTAGTCGGGGAAGGTGCTGTAGAACATAACAATACAGCACTCCCCTTGAAGGTCCCAGCGCTACGTAAGGTCCACCCCATAAGAATCATTCCCTCATTTAACCAACCTTCTATCTAACTAGATAGAACCCCCAGTGTACAAACCAACTCTAGACACAGACTGTCCAACTCTACGGTAAGCACCCTAGTTGTGGCGCAAAAAGCATACGAACTATCTATCGCTAAAGTAATTCAGGAACTTCACTTCATTCTGCCGATTCATGCTTCATCCACTTTGGTCATATTTCCATAACTGCAAAGCATCCAACAAGGATAGCTGCACTTAAGCGACTATATCTTCAGAGTGCAAATCCGACCATTCTGTTGTGTGTATCAACTGTATACCCATGTAACTAAATGACATTGTGAACCATAGTCCCACGCCTAACATTTCTGCAAGATATTGCTATGCGGAGACAGTTTGCACCAGCTTACGTGACGCACAGTGGTCTGTCTTCAGGCGTTCGAATCAATCACGATAATTAGGTAGTTCATGTTCGAGGAACAACCACCTACTTCACCGTCATCAAAAGTTTGGTTTGTTTGTTTGTTTTTACTGGGAACTCCGTGCGCCGTGCCGGATTTGGTTGAACATGGTTACGATGACCGGGAATCCAAAGGGTGCCATAAAGAGCAACATGGTCGAGGTGAGTAGTGTGCATGCAAGGATGTCGAGTAGTCGGAATGGAACTGTCCCAGTTTAGATAAAAGTAAGAGATTAACAGACGAAGAGCAGATATCAAAACCGGGTATGCTAAAGTACAACTTTCACACAGCTGTATGCTCCAAGAATTTAAGCCTGTCATGGTTATTCATACGCAGACCTTATTAGCGGGAGGTTTTATTTACTGTATGATATCGCCTATTTCGATATAGACTATTTTTCAAATCTAGTCCAGGTGCTAGCCAATAGCTAGGGTGTCCTGAAGCCGAACTGTTCTGAAGTTGCATTGCGCAGTAGCTGGATTTGCTCTCAGTGAGGATGTTTATGAAAATGTTCGCATATTCTGCTACCCCTATCCAAAAAAACCTTATTCACATGACTACTTCGTTGAAAAGTAGGCGTAGCACTTACGATCGAGAAGTCGTTTATAATCTGACAAGTAGCAATAAAGAACTAGAAAGCAAGGTAAAATTCAATTATGTGGAATGGGAAATTTGGTAGCAACCGTGTCAACTACTAAGATTTCACAATTAGAACCACACGGCCTTTTCCATGTCGAGGTTTACGCTACTCCTGACGAACAGTCTGAGGTAAATACCACCGACGTTCGTGACTTGCCTTTTAATCGCTTCGCATGAGGCATCGTACACATTCCTGACATCTGCAAGATCCGTATTAAGTGATCCGGTTGGGCTAAAGATCTGCAAAGGTTAGAGAGATAGGAAGCAAGTTAGTAAATAATGTTACACTTGAGTGGCTCTAAAAGGACAAGAATGGACCAGAATGGTCTAATTCTAGGATTATGGTAAATATAGACAAGATAGACACGTTTATTCGCATCCGCATAATCTCAGTCACCAAATTAGACAGAGTAAACAAAAATCATTATTTCATATGAACGAAATGATTAAAAGTATGACGATCATCAAATCACATCAAACAAAACAGGCTTCGTTCACGCATAAATCGACTGATTTTTCAACAAGGATCTAAGTAAGGTCTATAGGTCTATGAGCAAGAGCCAGGAATACTCCGTCAACTGGAAAAAGTCTGTAACCGATCGGTACCCAATTACTTCAGAAAGCCTGGATAATCGCTGAGTTTACTGGGTCCTAGGGAGAGACAGAGGGGAAAGGGATGATACTGGATGACCGAAGGAATAGCTGCGTAAACGGCTGTTGAATCCATATGCAATCAGTACAAGGATCTGATGAGTGGCGGCAAACCTTACCTGGTTTCCGACACAATGTTCACCGCTCCCTATCGATAAATCATGTGTGGGAGCAGGCACCAACCAACAGCTTTCATGACCGATTAACTGACATCCAACCCAGTGAATACAAAATCAACCGCAGAAAACCGGACCTATTGAAAATACCCCACCTGGGTTGCAACTTCGTCCAGACGGCTATGTACACGCAAAAATTGTCATTATGGACCACCATGGTGGCAATGTGGTAAGTGGCGTAGTGGACAGGTCATTACACCCAAACATGAATGTATTCAGTAACTTCAGTTGGTCTGCTCAAATCCAAGCAATTCTAACAAAAGTTCGGCATCCACCTGTTCTGAAAGCCAAGCTTGAGGCGTTCTCATTCCCCTCTTATTTTATCCGTCAATTTGATAGAGCAGGTATTCTCATCCTCAAGGTCTACTGTTCGATCGTTTTACCTAGGCTCCTTGAAGAGCATTACTGAAATGCTGTTGGGCAAGTCGACGGATGTAGTAGGAATTTCGAGAGTACCTTAGTCCAGTAGCCAACCAGAAGGTACACCGACTACTTTCCAGAATTCACATCAAGAGCCCCAAAAGCTGTCAAACACCGTCTATATCCGATTCTCTTTGAAGCCGCCTTATATCCTGTACTCATTCTGAGATTACAATTTCATCACCAAACCGACGCTCTATAACAATTCCATAATCGCCCGCATGCCCGAAATCGGATGCACTTTGTTTTTGAATTCTATAATTTATTGACACGCTTGTTAGAATCTTTTGTTAACTCATTTATCGAAACCACTGAAAATACGCAAACACTACACACTAACTATATAACGACTAGAGTCATGTGACCAGCCATATTGAACGAATAACAATAAGGACGACATGGCAATATGAAAACTATGGAAAGTGAGAGAAAATAAATATCAGTTGCTCTAGCTGCATGGCTGACATAAGCATTAATGACACATTTTTCAACAACATTACAAGAACAATATGGTGCTCTTGTTCTTCAATCGGACAGAGTTGAACGGTTTAAGTTATCAAGTGGCGGCGCACGATTAACCCAACCGGAATGTACAATATTGCTTCGATTGTGTAAAAACACTAAAGTAAATGGACCTGGTTTTGGCCTACTGCAAGCAGTCGGAGGTCCCTACGCCTCAGTCAGACAACCCGGACAGAAACTGATAGCACAAGCTCCACTGACATCCGCTGGTTTCCGTATCTAGCACCGTCTTAGAAGGCACATAACACCAACAGACAACGCCCAAACACATCATACTCTCACAATCGTTTGCCAAGTTACATGTTAACCACCACGCTGATTTCACCATTCTGAAAGAGGCGTGAAGAGAAGCAATGATAGCGTGTGGTTTCATAGCATCCGTTTTTTTATTATTTTTAGCGTTCTGACATTCCCTGATAGAAGTTGTAAGCTCCAGGTTTGATGTCAGATAGAGTCTGCCACTTGGTGACTAAAGACCGTTCAATACGAATGGCCAGGATTGAAGTTACAGTGGAACACAGAAGTAGCCCTATAATTTCGTCGCGGAGTTTATTTTGTAACTTCTGTATGGTTACTAATGCTTACCACTCACGAGGGGCCAACGTCCAGCGGAACTTCAGACAAAGTGAACATTTGTCAATGTTGGTCAAGTTTGAAGTACACGGAGAAGCCAAACGATGGAATCACTTTCTGCTTGTAAGTGGATCAGATTTCCCATGTGGCTGAGTCAAGCGGATGGGGATGCACTGGGTAGATTACAATAATTTAATTTGAATTTGTGGCTTTAGCATTTTTCTATCACACGTTAAAGCAGATTAAAAAAGGGAGGGTCCGCTTTCGGAGAGCTTCCTTAGCTCAAATCCGCCAGGGTTGTTAACTCGTCTTGACATAGATAATCTCATTTGTCAATCATATGCCTATCAGTTCTACTCTTCGGCTCATTCACCGGACGGATTTCGTAGATCCAGAATTCCAGCAGGTAGTCGATATGCCACGGACCAAGGCGTCGATAGCTCAAAGTAAACCTCTCAAGTACGAAACAAAGTTGATGGAAATTCGGAGACTACGCTTGTCTGACGAGTCCCAAGAGAGGCGAAACCAGTAGTAGGCTGTCGAAGTTTTCAGCATCCCCATGAGTTGTGTTAGGTCAGGATTCATTTAAACAACCTACCAAAAAATTGGGCAAAGTGATTTCGCTAACCAAACTAGTCAGCTCATGAAGTCCAAGCCTAAATGGCTAAAGCACACTTGACATGGCTGCATTACTGCTCAGTTAAATTTGCGGGTAATGTGTGCAGTGAGCAGAGGCGAAGTATTTTAAGACTAGAACTACTACATCGCCACTTTTAGTAGAAACTGATTTGTAAACAAAAGAATCCCCGAAACCGCTTCATACATCCACAGCAAATTTCATGCCTTTTCTCACTGGAATGGTTTAGAAATTACGACAGAATCATGTGCGCAGTGAGCCGTTGGCTGGAACTACACCCAACTACGATCGGCCGCGGCCAAATGTGAAGAAAGGAAAGGCAATTGGTACACGTTCATAGAGCAAGAAATGGACAAAATGGTCGAAGGCCGGTGTACTAGACTATGATGAGCGTCCAAAGGGAAAGCTTTCCATAATCAAACGAAACCTTTTCAAATTCGTGATTCAAAATGTGGTACACTACTCAATTCATGCTGTTCTGCCGATGAGTTACGGTTAGCTCCCATACCCGATTCATCGTCGTGTTTCCTAAACGAAAGTCGTTAAAATAAACCGTTGCACTCCCATGACGCGTAGATTATGATACGAGGAGCAAATTAATTCTGATGCTTGTGTCATTAGACTAGATAAGGCCCAGAGCAATAAAAGTAACGTGCCACATTTTTAATTTTTCGTGGATTAGACCACTGACTTTGACCGTGCATCGCGCTCAGTCGTTCGACCATCCGATGCACATAGCGCATTTTCGCACAAACTTGCACACGTGCGCACCTGCGTTTGGCATACGCATCATGTATATGAAGCTTTCGACGTCGCTCTCCTAAGAATTGTCGGTGGGTAGCAAAACAGGGGCATACCAGGGAGCTCGAGTCTTCTGTTTCTCGAATAAAACAACACACTGGCTCAGCTAAGTCAGGCGATCGTTCGTTCAGCTGTAGCACCCTTTCGGTGCCCAACTGCCATGCCATCAGAAGGAAGCACGAGGGCCGGAATACTGCCAGGTTGCCCAAGCCTAGACAGGAGAAGTCGAGCTGCAGATGTCAGGTTCGAACCACGGACCTTCCGGTCAGTGAATTCGCGCTCTAACTACTGAACCATCTCGATCAAGATGGCACTACACATCTGATCGTCTTAGGAATACGACACAGACAGCCACCTGAGCTGGAGTAAGTGGAATGCTGATTTAGCAGGGTATAAAGACAAGCGTTCTCATGTATCCTTATTAACGTTTCGCACCTCGCAAACATACTGCATGATACAGCTGATTGGTAAAGATAGTTATCAGAGCCTGGGGCAATGGCACATAACATCTGAAGATCCTGATTTGGGAGAGGGCAGATATATCCAAAAATAGTAGCACGCACTACCAGCGCACACAATATTCGATAGAGTTATGGCCCCCTACAGTCTTCTGATGACTGCGGATTGCACGTTACACAATGGAAATGATCTGGACGTCCAGTTCATTGACCCTCTATATACAGTCATGGCCATACACAAACAAGAATACGGAAGCGCCAGTTCCGGTAGCGATGTCATTAACGCAAGCTATAGAACTACAAGTCGTTAGCCTTTACTAGATGCTATACCTGTTCGGGTCTAAACGGTATGCAAACCCCCGAGTAGGCTAACAAATATTACCACACACTGTGGTGTGCTTATAAACAGTGGTTTTTAATCAATAGTTTGGTTAGAATCTTCGGACGTACGAGTGATACAGTGAGGGCCGAGCGCAGGGGCTAAGAAGTATGCTGGAATACATCACTCTTCCTGAATACATCAGCTCCGTTCAGTTATAAATTTACGAAAGTTGATAACAGATTAGTCAGCCTAATAAATAACTTTCTGTAATTAAGTTTTTTGATATAAATCCGCAAACTCGAGTTACAGTGCGAAACCAGTTCCGGTGATTTGAAATGCAAGTATGTCCACCTTGTGTTCTAGGAAACAGTTAGCGTAATAGAGCTGCTGTTAAGCCCACAAATCCACGCGTGATGTTCACTTGGTTCATAGAAAGTGACCTATAGCTCATGAACCGCGTGTGTGATGTTGGATATCCCGAAACAGCCAGGATGCATCGTTCGGTCCAGCCTGCAGATGGCACGTGGTTGACCGCGGACCAACTTTGAAGTAAGTATAAATGGGATAGTGTGAACGAAATGCGTTAAGGTTCAACCAACAGGAAGGGATTGTCTCTGGGTATGCTTCGGGAAAAAACGTGGGGCGTTTAACAGGGTGAAGAAAGTTGATGCGTCCAACCGAATGATAAGCGTGCCAAATCCGAAGTGGGTGCAGGTACGCGTCCACGGGAGGAGGCCCATAGAACCTTCATAAGAGGCAATAATTTAGATCGCTATAACACGAACGATTTTCTTACTGAATCGGGTGGTCGTTTCTGATTAAAAGGCTAATTCACGATAACCTCCTTGAACATTTGGTTTGAGCTCAGCCGATCTAAGACTGGGCGCCCGTTACACAGATGTACTAGCTGATATTCAAGCCGGGGATGCACCGGGTTTCCAGCTTAATCCATCGATCGGATCAGATTACCAGTCACAGAGGGATTCGCCGAATCAAATTTACTCGTTCGATCAAGACTGAAACCTAATGCATGAATCCAGGTAATCTAGTGGTGAGCGCTGGGGGCGTAGTCATCTGGCATTTGAGAAGGAAAGACCTAACCACAAGCCACAGATTACGGTACGTTATTATTAACGCAAAATGATCGCGACTTTAGGTACAGTTAACGGTGTTTTCTGGAGAACCAGTTCCGATCATATTGGTGATTCATACGAATAAGCGTAACACGGTTGACATGCATAATGATCGTCCACCTCACTAGAAACTAAACGCAGTGAATAATCGCAAAGGCGTGTCACCATACAATAACGAAAAGGTGATCAATGGGAAACTAATAAAACATCGATTAATCGTGAGTAGCTTCTGTCTACCCTTCACCTGTATTGGTTTCAGTCGCAATGCCAAATGTGGAACAACCAACGAATGGTGAGTGCGTACACAAGGCTAATTCATCGGTTATGCTTGGTCACATTCGATCAGAGTTAACTAATGCAGTGGGCTAGTTTGTCAGCTATGTTTACGACAAAACATTTGTGGTATTGATAAACTGATAGATCTGAGATAATGACAAACGGTAGTCTCCCTTTCGGTCCTGAGAAATTTGTCTCCTCGAGGGGCTACAGCGGCAGACAGAATCCCCTCTGAGGGAGGTGGTTTCTCAAGGGGGGACAAGAAAACTATTTGAAGAGAATATCGGTAGTTCAGGCTGTAATAACGGCCGTCGGTTTGTTTGCTGAGCTGGGAAATTGGTTGCAAACGTTTCATCACCAGTCGAGGTGGCAACGTCGGTACGTTGTGAGTGAAAGAGCGTGGTTGTTGCGCGTTCATTGTCCTTCAAGACACTCCTGCTTGCTGGAGCTGTTTTGAACCCAGACAGACAGACATCACGCATTCCTCCAAAATTTTAGGCGCTCACAAGCAATCAGTAAGGGGACTAGTAGGCAAAATTGCATCGGCAAAACAGTCACGTGAATTTTGTCTGATTAGTCTATGCAGCCTGAAGTATTAAACAAGTGGGTGACGAATGAACATATACAGGCACAAAAGCACACAGGACCATAAGTAGTGAGGACGGACACTACACAAATGAACCAACCACGAGTCACGAGTATTGAGGTAAAGGTTAAATACTGTGTGAAGAAATCTCGAGGTGATACCCTGCCCGAACAACTAAAGAAAGCCAAAAAGACCTTAATTTGGGAGTGAAACAGGCAGGGAAAGTAGATTTCAACTATGGCTTTCGGAAAGTCGTGGGTTACAGGTAATCGGAACTAGTTAAACCTTCCTGTCGCTCATACTGCATCACGAGATAAATAGCATCCGTGGAATTTGTGCGCAAGTTTTCAAATCCCTCTTATGAATAACGTTCATGAACATTTTGCCTAGACTCCCGACTTCAAGTTTACCGAAATCTAATACGACACAATCTATTCGGTGACGTATGTTGTCCATTCGGCGTGATAGAGCAGGGCTTTCGCTACCTAGTCCAACAGTGCAGTCGTGATATTTTGAGAGAGCCCTTCCATCTCTAGTCCCAGTAACCAAATCTTACCTGTGGCTATAAACAGCTTTATACATGCACGTTGTTATGGTTTGGCATACTACTTCAAAAGTCGGGCAGAGCGTGTGAGGAGTGTATAGCCTCAGCAAAGCCGGACAGAATGCATGGGCTTATGGATCGAAATCTTATGGTTTTAGTTCTACCCTGCTTCATTGTAGATTGAACTACCTCTTACGAGGCTACAAGTGAATCCTTGAATAAACGACAGACGAAAATGAAACATGATCTTCCAAAGGTAGTTACCATGAATTAGAGAGTGTAAGTAGAGGGGGAAAAGATAAAATGAATTTGGCCTTATGATCACTGAAGTTCGGTTCATTTACAAAGAACGCAATTTGCCATTGATCTAAACGTTTATATCAGATCGTTAGATACAAAGACGGCAAGGAAACCACGATTCACACAGAACAATGGTGCGATTGGGTGTGTCAAACTGGCAGACCGAAACAATCCGGTTTGCGAAGAAAACCTGGCTGGTGTATGTCGATGAAGTCAAAGTCCAGATTGTTTAGTTAAACTCTGGATAGAGCGATGAGAAAATAATTTACATAAAAAAGCTGAAAATGACAACGAACCCTGGACGCTGTACGATACAAACAGGTCCAAAAGTGATGAACGTTTTTTTGCTGTTCACTAAGGGTGGAACGAAAACCTAGTCTTGTACAACTACGAAAAAATGTCATTACTAGAAACTCGATAATACTGAGTTAGCGTGCACTGCTTGGTTTTATCTAATGCCTCATTACATCCAATACGAAACGTTCAAATGGGTGGTCCTGTGTGCGCAATTAAAGTTGTTACAGTTTAAGTTCAATCCAGTCCAGGCAAGGGGAATTCACTGCTGTGGCGGGATGGTGCACCAGCTGTCCACTGACATCCCACTAATACATGTTTCCTATAATGTTGTTTCTTGGATATTTGGTGAACCAGAAAGTGTCCTCTCACCACAGGTAGGGGGTTGTTTCGCCTAAATTTCCTCCCCGATATGGTGCTGCTATCTGGAGGGGGGGGGTTTGAAGGAGGGGAGTAGTTCAGTAACAATCCAGTGCTGGTAAAAGCGCTCCATTTTTCGCATACTAGTAAAATTAACAGGAGCAATAGGAGCGGTTGTATGGCATTACCGCAAGTTGTGCATTTATCCGGGGTTTCCTCTTACTGGAGCGACGATTCGTATCCATTCCTCAATTTTTTCTCACGAGAACACACCACAGCAGTAAACGTCAGGGCATCTACCGAAGTTACCGGCCAGAACAAGCAGTAAGATAAAGGGAGCATACAAAAGCTTATTCAACATCTACCCGTCGGATTAAATTCACAGGCGATGATCTAGCAAGGACTCAGATGCGAATTTAAAAAACTCATCTTGCTCCTTCTGGTGTAAAAGAAAACACGACCAGCACTACCAGTTAACCGCAATAACTACACTCACGTAACAGCCACGTACTGAGTGACGAACCCTGGAGTGTGGGTTCGTCACCTGCCATTCTGGCAATTGCAAACCAGAGCAATTAAGAAGTCGGTTTCTTACAAACGTGACAGGATTAAATTGCATGTCAGCTAGCGTAAGAATCGTGATTCTACCATTCCCGATCCAAGCTGAAGCGATTTGATGTGGCTGACTAACATAACCAACCATTCTTTGAGATGTCACAGTGGTCCGCTGAATAAGACATAGAGGTCGACGTTTGTAACATGTGTGAAAATTTCATTCCTATCCTTTAAGGTCCTCGGGCACAGTAGTGTATTAAGTAGTACTAAAAAGTCTAAGTGCCGTCTGGAGATTTACTGTACAAGAGGAAATTTCAAACACTGAAACTATTACGAGAGAGCCATCTGACTTCAAAGATTAACAGGGAATTTCGGTTGAGGTTCGAGTTTCTGGAAAATTTGACGAATTACTGATTCATTGCGAAGGCGACACTTCCCAAGTAGGGTAAAATGAAAGGATGCCACGAGTCTTCTTACAGACATCTGTAGCTATGTTTGTGGAGCACCAGCAAGTCAAGAGTGTATTGGGGAAACTGGCATCAATCGGTCGGAGTCCATGACAAAGACGTGCAACTATGCTGTGCCTGCGCATTCGGATGTCGACGATATCCCTGTCGCGATAGATCGGTACACAAATGCAGATTTTGGGCACTGCGCGTATAGCCAGTGCTTAAAGTCAGCGATATACTAGGGTTGGCCGTGCTGTAAGAACTTAGCTGACCAGTGAACGCATAACCCCATCGCAACAGCTTTGATCCCCTAAATTTTTCTCCATAAATTTCGGATAGTTCCAACATTCCCTCAACGATTCTGTGGTAATCTACCGAAAGCCCGTAGAATTTTAGCACGAAAATTCGGGCGCAAACTACTTCCAATGGGGACTAACACAGCTACACAAATGGATTCCTTTTGACCCACCCCTAAATAGCTTCGAATTTTTGTTCGAAAATGCTCACGCGATGCCGCCAGTGTGCTGCGTTCAGGATGGACCGCAGTTATTTGTATTGGGGCGGTGGGTTTGGTCGCTTTTCAGAGCTTATGCGCGAGAATTGAGTATACCATGTTCAAAAGATTTTTCAGCTCATCAGCCAAATAAGGGTATTCCTCGTGGATGATTACATGGATTTGAGAAGCTTCTGGTGCAGAAATCGATACGTACCTTCAAAGGTTACACATAATCTTTCTGAGTGGTACAAATCGGCTGTATCGCTCCCTTTTAACACGCGAAAGATTTGCCGAGAGGACAACGAGATTTATAATTGTTCCTCTGAGAACCAAGTGCCAAAACTTTGGTACGGATTGACCTGACACTTTCGCCTGACTTTATACAAAGTCTCAAGCTTTAACACAATCTGCAAACAGGAGTGGGAAGTGGGACTCCATGTGAAGAAACAGAGCCAGCAAGTTTCGAACCAATTTACGATTTACACATGTACCGAGTGGCTCATCGATTCGAAACCTATGTTTACTCGCACCCAAATGCACAGGCATACAAAAAGGTCCTGACACTTCAAACCCAGATGTTCATGTCCAGTTTCAACCATCCATTGCATCAGTAGACGGACTTCGTATTGATGACTCATTCCACATGCGTAAGATAGATACGAATTCATTGATAGGGTAGACATACGATAAGGTCAGAATTGACTTCGATGTGCGAATAAATCACAGTCAACAATGCACGTGGCATACATACTCAAGAGACTCACACACCTTCCAAATTGTAGAGCAGATTTTGCATATATAAAAGTGTGTACGAGGGAAGGCAAATGCTTAGAGAATCGGTAAAAAGGCTACCGTTTGGACAAAGAAGGACCAAACTGTTGCGAGTTTCCTACTACGGCAGAGGAGCAAGACAGCCTCTAGGAAGATATATATTGCATGGATTGGGAGAGCCCTCTCCATACATTACTACCACTGCTTAACCACCCGAACGCGCTGTAATCTTGTGACACCGGACGACGAAAAGGAGTGAGAGGGCTAAGGTCATCGGGATGCTTAACTGATGGTTTGTGACAGTCCCCGTTTCCACGTAGTTGAAGTTTTTCTCTCATTAAGGCACAAAAGGTCCACAACAGAATGGAGAGAAAGCCCTAACCTGTGCTAAACACGTCCACTTGGACTGATTGCTCAGCATTTGTCTTCACTGTGTTGTTGATATGCTGCTTGGAACTTTTCTGATAACTTGGGAGTTGAAATGCACGCGGAGCATTCGCTCGCAGCCCTTACGTACACAATTTTACCGCTTGCCTTGGGTCGGATCATTCAGAAGTACAAATCATTTTAAACACACCTCCCCTTATGAAAACCACCATAGAGAAACGCAAGCAATTTTTGCCTGGGAGTGATCTCTTTACGATCCCAACACTTCCCTTGCTTGCCTTGCCTTCTCTCGTCGTGTTTCCATGATGGTGATCAGACGCAACCATGTTTAAGAAAAAAATATTTGGTCAAACTCAGGCCCACGGTTTGATACTTATCAACTCCAGTGCGATGATCAGTGAATATTCAGATAAAATATGTCAACCGTTAATCAGTAAGCAAATGCTCGTCTGAATAAGTAAACGCCCGATTCAGACCAACTTTCGAGCCCAAATAAACGTCTTAGCCAGAAAACTGCATGTAGTATGAGATGGATATATCCACTAAAAAATTATGCTCCAGACGTTTCACCAAATTGATGCTATTGATGCTATTTCAGTTAGCACCTAAGTGAAACGGTTTTTCAAGGCGCTGTGCCATTTAAAACCGGCCCAAAAATTCAATTAATTGAAGGAAGTTTGGAACCGATTGAGAAGTCGTTTCAGAAGGGCTTGGCGCTCTGCACTGGTGCAATTGAGGGATTACCTCTCGGCGAACAGAACCAAGGACTGTGTCTACAAATTCAAGTGTAACGACTGCACCAAGGTCCATATAGGACAGACAGTCAGGGAACTTCATACCAGAATCGGAGAGCACAGGAGGGAAATAAACAGCCTGCCGAGAAACGCAGATAAATATCGAGCGTTACTGAAAGACTCGGCAATGGCGGAACATGAACTAGACATGAGACAAAGTAGATTTAGAAAATGTTGAGGTTTTGAGGCGAGGACTACAGTCTACGTCACAGAGACTGGTGGTTGAGGCGGTAGGAATAGCCAAACGTCCCAGTGTTGATAGAATGGAAGGCATGGAACTGGCAAGCGTGTGGATCAGTCGACCTAACACGTGTTGGTGTGTAATTATCAGAAGGAGTCATCATCTGAATTCCACTTAACCTCACCCACCTTCCCTCCCCCCCTCCAACTAAATTGTCGTAACACTCACAAGCCCACAAAGACCAACGAAATCTACCAGTGGCATCCACGGTGAACCATCAACTGAAGCACCTTGAAGTGGAAAATTTAAGAACCAAACCGGATCGGAACTAATTTGAAACTCCCCCAACCCATCAGCGAAAGATTTAGGCGACCACACTGACCGAAAAGAACCGTCAATTGACATTCAACACTATCTAGTGCGCTAAGCTGAAGACGCTTTACTGATTGGTTCTCCGTCTGCCTTAAAAACTAGCCAACTTGGTGACCTACTCACTTGGCCTGATGAATCTTTTGTGTCGAAAGCCAAGCCCAAATTAAAAAGTACCGATTGTTTAGCAAGCCCTTCTGAATCGGCCCAAAAATTGTCCGTACGTTTTTCCACTAGCGCTGATGTCCGTTCATCGACAATCAGCATCGGTTACTCTGCTGATTCACTCTTCTCGATTTCGTAGCATTCATGGATAAAAAGTTTAATGTATGTTAGTTTTACCGGACAGTGATCTCCAAATGACTTGAAAAGTAACGTTGGAAATTAGTCTATTGGAGTACAGAAGTACTTTTAAAACTGAGATGCAGCAAATACAGGGGAACAAATAAATAGCCCCTTTGTAGTGCCTTTCAACCGAGTGTACTGAGCGAGAACCGCCTCAATGTTCAGTTCGGTCGATATTCAACATACCGTAGTATTGTTCCTTGATATAATTTCTATTCAGGGCAACGAGTTTTTAACATTGTCATTACTAACAAGTATAATTCTGCAGGTGATAGGATGAGGACCAGAGGTCGTTGTCAAAACAGGTCTGTTGCAAATCCAGAAGTTATAACCGTTTCTATACAGTCATTTGAACATGTGCTATCAAAACTAATCTTGCGGAAGCGGATAAGAAGTGCTAGGAATGGACATTTTTCTAGCTCGACCATATTCGATATGGATGTTCTGACACGAACTAACTAGTTTCAAAATGCAATACCCCAGAGCACAGAATGAAACGATGGATGCCACAAGGCATTACCTACTACGTGGAACTACTGTACAGCCATGTAATCCACACATGTAATGATTTGGCAAAAGCCGACTCAGCTTCCTAAAGGTACAATAGTGGTAGTACAGTTGCTTAACGATGTGTGATTTTCTGGCCGGAAGGATTGCAATTTCTCCACAACTGATGCTCCAGTGATTGACCGTATGCAGAACATGATTCATACACAGTTCAAAAGGACAGCGACAGTCGATCAAGCTAGCCACAATGACCCACATCTGTCTGCCGAACAGGATTGAGGGAGCAAGAAATTGTTAGGGAACAAGAGAAGACTGGGGCACTCACTTACCAGGCGACCTGAGGAGTGTTCGGGAAAGGGAACAATCGTTAGTTCTTCCACGACCTTGGGGTTAACCTAAGAAAGCACAAGAAATAAAGCAAGGCCCGAAATGGTACTCAGTAAAGCTCCACCATTTTCACTCGCGTATCCGCTGATAAAAGAGATTCACAAAACGAAAATAAAAAATTTCGGCAGTGAAATTCAGTCAACAGGGTTGTTCTCGGTTTCTGACTAAGGGTCCTTAAATAAGATGGGTTAAGGGTATGACATTGTTCCGCTACTTACATAATGATGAACATTGATCTGTACGCTGCGCTGATTAGTTTAGTTGCGAACAGATAAACACCATCTGCACAACTCACGCTAACATCCCCTCAAATAACACCCCAGAATTCGATTCACCAATAGTTTGTTCCTTCCTAGTAGATATTCTCACGGACTAGCAAACAAATTCTAATACTCTAAGAACGTCCAAGCGACCCATAACTCACAGGCACATAGCGAAATTGAATTGATCCAGAGGACTGTCGTCTAGAAGTTAATCAATACAATGCAAACTAAATGGAGGGTAGAGGAGAAACCCTACCCGATAAAATTTACAACAAACAACACCCGTTTAGATGATTGTTTAGGCTGGTCCGAACGGTGCCTCGTGAGTCTGTCAAGTGATAGCGCATCATCAGTGTCCATCGCAAGAATCCAGTATGAGATATCGAGTATGGGACTGAGAGTTTTCACCCCAGAAAAAAAGCAATTTGACCGAACCGGAATGCAAGAGCAAGCCAACACTAACCAATGCAACTCATGCTGAAGTCAACGACCCGACTATCAAAAGGCAACAGAAAACGAGGAAGTATTCATGGAAAATCAGCCCGCATGAGTTTCAGTGTTTTTCAATAGAGGGGAAAAATCTTCTTTGTGCTACTTCAAACCTCATATGTCCACATGTAGGACGCTTGCCACGCCTCATTATGACGCTAAATGAGGTCGCAGATGGAACTGCAAATAAATGGTGGCTACCTTTCCAACGTGTGCTGAATAGCTAAGATAAAGACGTAGGTGAGAAACGTGTGGATAAAACACCGAATTTTCAGACATGCGCAACTGCAACGAGTCTAGGCATCTTGGTTCAGCGCCCACTTCCCAAATTTGTATTCACGTTCCCTGATGAATTGATCGATTTTAGAGGTAATATGGTAAGAAAGTAGCGTTCGGTTAGTAAAACAGCAATAGGGCACGTAATACCGTCGAAGTTACCCGTTGTCGTTACATATTTCCGCTCCATCAAAACTTGGGTTCTTGAAAGATGCAAAAACAATCGGTCCAACCCACGCAACTAACGGATTACATCAAATTTGCAAGTGAATGAAGCAACCCGTAGCAGCATCTCACAGTTTGCTATGAGAGCTCGAAATTCCACTGCGGTCAAAACAAGTTAAGTGCAGGAAGGAAAACTTCACGAGAAACTTAAACGCCATTTAGTCTTTCTGAGGCAACACCATTCACAAAGTTGCTGAAAACTGCTCCACGGGCAACTACTGGTTTCGCCCAAATTGGGGAGCATCAGATAGACCTAGTTCCAGAGCTTTCATATATCCTACTTCCGACTCGAACGTCAATGTTTGCGCAGGTGGAAGTATACACTCATATACAAATTAACCTCGTGGTATTCTTGATTATTGACATATGTTAGTCCGGTATACTTTTTATCAACGTCATCCAAAACCCGCCATCTAAGTTTCTTTATTACTGAGTGATTTTCTCATCCATTTCGTGACCTTGTGAAGGATGTGAGCATCTTTACACACGCGTATCACCGCAACTCTCCAGAATTTCTAGGTGTTTTGAACCCGGACTATCGGCCGGCCAATCTAATCCATGAATATTATGGTACGGCAGCTGCGATACTATGAAGGTGATGCGTGTGGATATGTTATCTTATCGAAAAGTCTAATTTGGTGGATTTTATAATCATCGTCCCCCTGATTCCTCTTGACTTTTACAACAAATATCCAAATGAACCAGGAAGGGACTACCAACTGGTGGTGCGTACTGACAAATATCGGTAGTGAATGAGTTCTTTCGAGAGAATGCAAGTCATGTGACTAAACAAAAATCAGCAACACAGTATCAATATGTATTCAACAACCTGACATGGTCTTCAACTCATTATTATGGAACAGCCGTGAGTTAGAATCTAGTGTCTCATGATAACTAAAAGCAGATGCCCACTACTAATAGTAGCATGCACGGATATAACAATATCAATAACACACCGCGCGACAAACTGATGGGACCAGCCGCGTTTCTGACACAGTTCTACTACTAGTGAGTGGCACTGAATGATTTTCTGTCAGCAGACAGCCATTTGCACCCGAAATCAAACCCGAAATTTATAAGAATGTCTCATCGGTCAACTGGCCTAGAAACACCGAAAATTATATCGTCCAGAGTTTGTTGATATTCTCCTGGCTAATGGACCTACTTACAGCTGATGATGATCATGAAATCACTTATCACACTTTCAGTGAATGTGGAGATGATGATCTGGTTTTTACATCTCCATTTTTACAGGGGCTATCGGCTTAGTTTGACGGTCATAGGCGCTTGCACGTTCATTGTGCTGGTGCACTCCAAAACCTAGAGGTGGAAAATAAGCCAGCTGACGATCATCTGATAAGCCTGGACCGTGTTGTGCCGTTCGAATAACCAAACATCTCGTCTAATCATGTACACCACCGACAATCCGTTTTTTGAAGAAACCTTACGTCGATACTCATCGACTGGAACTGGCTCCCCCTGCAAACGTACCGGACTTATAGATGAGGAAGATCTTTTGCTCTCTAATGGCAATATAGCTTCGTCAATTAATCTAAGTGATGGGGCATTCAGTGCAATACAACAGGCACTTGGCTAAAGTTGCTTGAACCCAGTGCATTCCCCCCTTCTCAGGCAGACTGAAGGTGTTATCGATTAGCACGTTTCGGAATGAGCCTGATAGGTAAGCTAAGTCTCCCTAGAAGTAATCCTTAAAGGCTTTAGTTTGACTTGTTGGAACTTACGGTTGCCTTCAAAATTCTAGAAAGAAACTGAATGGCTGTTCAAGTTAGGATTTCCGCCCCGAAATCAAACACGTCTCAGATAAGTGTCTGACAACAACACTGCAACCGTGGACTAACCTATTGTTCCCAAAGCTTGTGTAAATCACCAGCTGCATATCTTGTTCCTACTGTCTAATTCATTTTTAACGATACAAAAGTACACAGGCGTTTCCACCACACACACTGAATTTTCACAGACTCAACCAGTGATCCGGCTTCTCACAAACCACATATAAATGCCAAAGTCGTTGCATCCCCTCTAGCCATACGTGCTAATCAATCACCAACAGTTGGATTTACAACAGAAACGACGGAATGGGCTCCTCAACGAAATCCTCTTCTAAGGCACTTATTAACCGGATCTCCGCTCGTCACCTTTTTCCCTCAAAGCCTCAGGCGTTTTCGGTTGGCATGACCCCCAATCGTTCACACACATTCCCACCTACTCTTCTGACCTTTGAAAACAAGCGGCCAAGTGTGCTCCTGTGTTAATTATCGCTCTTGCTGACCATTGTGGCCTCGAAAACCAGTCGAATTCAAATGGTTGCCAAGACGAGACCAGGATATTTTTCAAGTTCAACGATCGCCAACCAACCCTGGAATCTCACACCTGTCACGAGTTAGTGGATTCATAGACAGATTTGAGATCGGCGACATCTCCAACATATAGGGCAGTGTTAACTGAAGCTGGATCACTTCCTGAAAGAAGTTAGGTAGACGTATGGAAATTGAATTGACTGAATAGACAACAATCCCAATGACTGTTTGGTGGTCTTGCGTCATTTAACACGTGCGGATGGCGGTTTCGCAATACCCGTGGAATTAGATAGTCTTTATGGCCTCACAAAAGCTTTTATCAGTGACCTTGGGGCAAAAATTTCGGAAATGACGGGAATCCCACTTTTTAGTACGGAATGAGCATCACATGACCAGATAAGCCCAATAAATTAGTCTTATGGATACATATGACCACAATTACTGAAATGAAAGTAAACAATCCATCCAAGGTAAAAAAATGTTTGGTCATCCAGACTATCCTAGGTTCTTGCCTGAGACAAGAGTATTACCACAACGCAGTGAAGTCATGGGAATTGTAACGATAGTTTGCATTAAAAACCATGGTAACTCACTTTCGAGAATGAAACTAAACACTCCTTTATTGCGGATTGATGTTCATCCACTTCCGTTATGCTGTCATTCACGAACACGACGACGTCGAAACGATCGTCCAACGGATTCTGCACGTTCAACAGAGGAGATTGCATCGTGGCGCGAAAGAGCACGTGGTCGTCAAATGGTGTGGATCTCGAAGTGGTGGGATGGCAAAGTTGCAGGCTCGATCAATGCAAGTACACGATTGGTTATGTATTCTCCAAATCTTATTGGTTGGTTTAATCGAACCAGTAACAGGACACTTGCAACCTGCATGGGACAGCGGGCACGCAGCCGACCAGCGCTGTCTGCACGCCCGAGATGCAGCGGCTTCAATGCGACATCCCAGACACGTGGCCTCAGTGATGCAGCGTTCCTTATTCCTGATACCCAACGGTCATTCGGTCACCAACTAACCGAGGTATAAGTAGACACTCTCAGTCTGTATGGCACAATCTATTTGTCATATAGTTCGCTGCGATTCCCAACACGTTTCGTGGTATTTTATTCCTGAGTTACCCATGATGGCTATTTCGCCGTTGCGGACGAAGTTGTCCTTCATGTGTTCTATTAATTCTCATTTTCAAGACCGCGACCGACCGGTGCTTATGTGGGAAACAAAACTCGGGTCGCCCAAACGCAAACCCAAGCAGCTGTCCGATGGGCTACTCTGCGCTGCTCTGAACAGAATTTGAGATAAAATAACTGAAAACAAACGATATAATACCGATTGTTGAAAATAGCTCGTGGTTGGTTCGCCGAATGTGAACCTTAACTCGTGGTCTAATCATCGTGCTTTTCGGCCGATTAACCAGTGAGTGTTCCTTTTCCCAGTAGGGGTTAAGCAATCCCACGTTTTCAGTTAAAATTCATTTTTCGTTGCCTCCGTTTGCGTCAAACATATGTGCATGTGTGATAAGCACAACAGCTGATACACACTAACAATATTTAAGTCTGACAAACGAGTTTCCGTGCCCGTCTATTGGCACGACTGTTGGAGGAACAGCCGGTTTACGGTAAGTTAGTTCACCTAGTGTAAAGTCGGTTGGGGAGAAAGCGCTGACACCATGGAAATGGATCGATGGCTGTGGCTAGACCGTGGCCATGGAAGGAACGCGATAAATGGTGAAACTTTGCAGTGTCATTCGCAAAGCTGTTTTCACAGGGCATTCAGAAGCGACAATCTTGTAACCAGTCTACAGACGTGCTTGGAGTGTATGATCGCTTTTACAAAAGTTTGCAATGGTTTGCGTGTTAGAGTAAACGGGCTAACATAAGTGTTGTGATTTTGCACAGGCGGAAACCGGTAGAATCCATTTCAGAAGGCTTGGAGAACACTCAGAGGTGTATCTGTTTTTGGTATGAAAGCTTCTTCAGGCCGTAGGCGTCGGTTTGGTCAAGTTTTAAGGAAGACGAAGAGCCAACCGTTGACAACTTCGGAAACGAGGACATATCAGTGTTATATGTCCGGTCAGAATATTTGCCGTAGTTTGTGAGTGCATGTTACTCTCGATCGATGGGGAGAGGAACCTTAGTGGATTTTTGATGGATTTGTGGCATCGTTCTTGGTGCCGGATTTCGCGCGCCGGGCTGTTTTTGTTGCAGTGCTTGCTGCTCTCTGGGATGCGTGAAATCCGTTAGAGGGTCGATTTTACATTTCTATGTTTGTGAACGACAGCATAATGGAAGTGTATGAAAATCAGTCTTCAATAAAGAAGCGTTTGGTTTCATCCGTAGGATTGAGTCGCTACGGTTTCCACTAGAACGGCCATTTGCTCTTTGCCGAACATGTCTGGCAAAAAAGCTGATCCAACCAAATTCAGACCGGTAAGCATCATATCAATGGTAGCATAAACCGACCACTGGTTTCCCAATCGACAGAATCATACGCTAATTCGAACAACACGATTCTAGCTCCGCAGACTTCACACATGAATCTCTAACCTGTCGATATCGTCGCAAAGTCCATTCAGTTCTCATCGACGGTGCTAACCATGGTGTGACTTCTGTCGCACATGGGTAAACGGGGCTCTATCGCTGGTATCTCCAAGGCGTCGTGGATTCTTGACTGGCAACCGGGCTTCCTACAAAACACCACATGGGCCCAATGACGGCACGATGACAGGGCTGGCGTAATCCCGCCATATAGTGACTTCACGTGCCACGAGGATAACATGGACCAGTGGTCAGTACTAAATACTACCGAATTGACATACGAACCGCCTGATGGTAGCGGGCAACCATAAAACCCCTCTGTTACACTTGGATGTGCAAAGGCTAGACAGCGAACTCGAACGAACGCCAGATCTGACGGGGTGGGCTAATAACATCTACCCAGTACCCGGAGCCACCGTTGGCTATCCACATCTTGCTGCCTTACAGTCTGCACTTGGCTGTGCAAAAGCTAAAGGCGCACCCTCGTGTGGTCCTTAAGAGGTCACTCGTGTTACTCCATAAATATATCCCAAATACGAAGCTCCCTACATTCTAAGTTGTCCTTAGTAAGCTGCGCAACCTACGCTGACTCAGCCTTTGTGCTGACAAACCTGCAGGCTTGGCCTCCCTCACCTCCTCTAAAAATGAGGAAAGCACCGCATATAAACTACTGGAATGTCTGTTTGATGTGAAAAGCCAGATTCTCTCAGTACGAGACCTCTCTGACTACCAGATTGACAATGCATGTCCTTCAGAGACACAAACTCTTGGTTTAGGTTCACAACGCATCTAACCACCAGGGTTGGAAGTCTCCTACAGGCTATGCCATTGCAGCCTAAATGATATCTCTAGTCTGCCTTTAGCAAATGCACCCACAGTGCCTTAATCTTTTGGGAGCCAGTAGCATCCAGGATTACGACAGCTCGCTTCAAAGACTCTCTGTTGAACCTGACTGTCACAGCCATCCACGCTCCTACTTCCTCATCGGATCCCTCAGTCCAAGATCAGCTACAAAGAGTGATCAACCATGCACCCAACCACGATACACTATTGGTTACTGGCGACGGGAACGCTAGAAGTGGGGTTTCAACCGATGCAGCGAGTTACATCCTCAAAAAGTTCGTCATAGAATAACGATGCGAAGACGCCCATCGATTGATTAACCTTGCCATCTCCAGTAGACTCATGATATCCAACACTCGTTTCCAGCAGCCTAGGAGGCATTTACCCATCTAGTGTTCCAATAAACGTCGCACTGTTTCCAAAAATAGGCTATGTACTGGTGGCAGCCCATGGGCGTCGTCTGCTGAAGAGCTTAAGTCCTACAACGGAACAGAAACCGGGAATAAATGCGGCTCAAACCATACCGCTGTATATGTAAGGTTTAAACTTCATTTTACCGCTCTTCACAGACTACGATACACAAAATGTTTGGGCCCTCTGAAGACTCCGAACAGTGCCTTCAACCCTCGGATGCGATCATAAACCAAATTACCACAACCAAGTTGCCACTTGCCCGAGTTCAATCCGTTTTCGTCGAAGACCGCCCCGAACTGCGAGGCGGTCTGGAGGTGAATTTGTAATATCTTCTGCGATAGGATTATGAAGACAGTAACGCGTTCCTTCAAGTGACCAGCATGTCCATATTTATGAAAACAGCGATTCTGCTTCCCCCCAAGGAAGGATGGGTTAGAAAAGATTGTCCCTAAAAACCCCACACTCCGATCACCCAAAGGTTGACCGTAACCACCGGCGCATTACTAAATACGGTAGAAATACTTTTAAAACCAGAGACTTTGGTGCTGTTCAGAAAGTCCCTTCTGTGCACAGCCACATTATTCGCCAGACAATAGGACCTTGGACCAGGCCGGACCCCCTACTGCCAAGCGGGTCAGACCGTTGAATTTATTGGCTCCGGAAAGGGTTCAGACTTTTGGATCAAAGGTTAGTGGAAGGGTCCCCGAACGAAAGTCCACCTACTGCCGTCGCATTGTGGGCGATACTTTTGTATCAAGGGCCCAACCAAATCCCTTTCTTAGGACTGGGCAACCCGGAAGTATCATTCTCCCCTGCAGCTCTTGGTTCACCGGCCCTTACCCACACTACTCCCCATCAGGGGAATCTTCGAAACGTTGGCGGTAAGGTAATAACTATGAGAAAAACCTGAAGAGATGGACTGAACATTTCAGCTCACCACTTAGTCGCCCATCCAGTCGCCAGCTACTCACTACGGATACAACAACCTCCACGCAATTGTGACACCCCTCACCAAAGTGAATCAGTTGACATAAGCAAACTAGTAAGATGTGAAGCTGGTATCCTGGCGGAAAACTACAAAGCCTGCTTGTCGGTAGCCTTCGAAACTCTTTGCATGTTTTTCTGCTTAGTATGGGAAACCGATATGTTGCTGGTGGATTGGTGAACCTATATACTGCTGCCTACACAAAAAAGCTAACAGAACGGGTCGTGAGAACAATCGGGGTATCGGCTCCATAAACGTCGCCCCCAAAGTCTTTGCTACGCTGTTTTGCGCAACCTCCGAGAAGTTAGATTGTCAAATCATACGGAATCAGCGAAGTTTCTGTGGAAATTAATTCTGGGAAGGTGAGATTCCCGGTTTTGCCCGCTTAGTATTAACCGATAGTCCATAAACCAGATCGATTCCTCGGAATATTTGGACTCCATCATCCTGTCAAATGACAACTCAAAAAAAAACATTCTGGCAGCTTTACATTGCTCAATGAAAACACTCGGAAATCGGTCTTCGAACGAAGCTGCACGACCATCGTATGCCTACTAACATAAGCCTATGAGACCTGGCCTATCCGACCTGTTGCTCTTCAAAGCCCCGAATTACTTGACCACTGGTGCTTAAGGAGAACGGGTATCCAATAATGGCGTCAGGGACCGATGTTATGATATTCCACACCTCTCCACATCGATCCAGGTACGCAGACTACAGTGGTCGGATCAAGTCCTTCGCAAATCAGACTCCTAAGTATCCAGTGTCTCTGTCTCCAGTGTTCTGCTCAGAATAACGTTATCGCACAGGAGGACAGTAGAAAACCTGGCTGTCTGGGGTTGAGGGCAACATTCAACTACTTGGTCTGCAGGTAGTCTACAGGATCGGACAGTGGAAAAGAAACCGGATAACGCAGTGCACGACCTTGCTGATGATCGTGCTGCATAGACTGAGATGATCCAGGTTAGTCTTGGAAACGATTCATCCTTATCCAGGAGCAAGTAACCGTAAAGTTAAAATAAAGTAATCTGAGACACTATGTATTTTGCAACAACAGTCGGTGTAACCACCTCAGACTTCTTGAAGGCATTCGACTGTGCAGAACGTCACACTGTCCTATTGGAAATTCAGGTATGTGATTTCGACAGACAATTGCTAGCTTGGGTCACAACGTTTATTTGTGAAAGAACTTAGGAGATAAGGACCCAGTGAAATCAAGTGGGATGTGGCGTACAATAAAGATCAGTCCTGGTTTCCTGACTATTGTTGTTCGTCATTAACGACCTGATCCATATGCGCACCGCGAACTATCCTCTGCTTGCCGATAGTGTACAATAGTGAGGGCAACCGCCTCTCAGGAGGGCGGATGGGGCCAATAAAGAATAACGTATTCGAATACGCAGTGCAATCTGCAGGTTATCATGAAACATAGGACTACCCTCTAATAACCAAGATTTTATGCATTCCTCAAGAACGTGATCTCGATGTTCTTTCACCTGAGCTTTTGAATCTACTGCGCCAAGAACTCCTTTATTCAAAACAGTCAGCTGAAGCTTTCTTGGCTAACGATTTGGAAATACGAGGCAGCAGTTTTCTCCAGCTTCTGACCACGTCCATCTGTCTTCTCGGGTTGTCTGCCGTTCAATTCGGGCGACCAAAATATTAAGGTAACCGAGCAATATTTGAACCATCCCAGATGCCAACGACCAAGTTGGTAATAGGTAGTAGAATTCCTACCTGCACAGGGAGACTAAAGGTTCTCGACGTATTCTCTGGATGCTGTCAACCGGCGACTTCGGGGCGAACTATTTCTTTCGTAACAAATCCTGGGTGAGGAAAGCCATCCTTGCGCTGAATCCTATACTTCAGGCCAAACAGGTCATCACGTGAAGCTAGGCCACTAGTTCACCAGGTTAGCCCGCTGAAAGAAATCCTCACTAGGGATATGTCAAAATCCCTCCGCAGTTTCATTTCCATCACTAGCTGCTTTTAAGAAGAGAAATTTGTTTTAAACATTCGCATCAATATCAGTAGCCTCGACTCACAAGCTCTACGTTTTCTGCAATTCCTTTTATCCGTTTGTTATTCGCTGCTATGACAACCAATACGGAACCTTTGATCACGTGTTTCTATGCCTGACCTTAGCATTGAAGCCTCTGAGACACGGCTCAGGCGATGAGTATCCGAATTGTCGAAAACCAGCCGGCAAACTATTACCTGAAAAAAATGTGCCACGCTGCAGCTGTCTGGAATACCTAACGGGCGCAAACTTCAGATGGTTTAATGGAGTGGCTTCCATCGGGGGCTTTTGAGGGTCCAGATGGGGGATGGAGCTGAAAACACCACCGGCTGTCTCATTATTTGTTCAGTCTATTGATATCGCATCTGATAATAGTAGTTAGTCGGCTTGTGTTACGTGTTTTTCGCCTTCCATTGTTCGCGTGTTCTGGCGCAGCTCTAAAAATTCAACACTTTTTGGAACTTCACAGTGCAACTATAGAAATGTAACATTAGGACTGTAACATGTTGCGAAAATAACCGGTTGCACTTTATGCACGCATGTCAAATCAGTCCTACCTCCGTTCCTACAGCACTTGTCCAAGAGTTGAACAGAGTTGAACGTGCGTGAGACACAAACAAGCCTTCATGTTCAAGCACGTATACAGGTCCGAAACATGCATCGGTTCGGAAAACCCCAAGAGTTGCAACAGTATCCAAATCACTCATATGTTTGGACGAAACGGAAGAATTGCGCCAATGTAGGAGATGGATGTTTCTAAATTCTGCACATCCAGCAACCACCTACGATTAGTTTCCTGTTTATGGACTTGTCTTCTACAGATATCAGATCGACGATCAACCAACCAGCTAAGTGAAGAAAGCATTACATAACATCATAAACTCAAGCGTAACTTGACATGGCATCCCCCGATGGGTTGCATGTTCAGCTTGTCATACAGTGGCAATTCATCTTATCCAAAGAGCAGTATGTTCATTCGAACGATCATTTGTGTTTTGAGTTTTCATTTGTTATTAGTTCAAAAGTGGTTCCATTCTGCAAGTGAAGTCAGTTTATGATGGGGAGACGAGAAGCACCGTAAGGTTGCTTCAGTCTTATCGGGGGTCATCAGCAGTGCACCTCTCACAAATATCTGGGAATGGTTTAAATCCCCAACCCACCAGCTGGTAGTTGAAGACTTTACCTTTCGGCCATGGGCTTCTGGTCAACAGCGACCAACTCACACGTAGACAAAGTATAGCACCACCCTCGTTGATTTACGCGACTCACATCACACGGTCACGGGTCAACTTGGGTGAACAGGAACCTTCCTGCATTCTTGCCTTCCTACATTCCTGCGAACCCTTTACAGTTGATGTAAGAGCCCTTAGATACCTGAGACAGGCGACTTATAATCCAGTGGGTTACAAAGGATTCCTTTTAAGTCTATTTCTAAAAAAAGCGTACGGATTATGAAGATAGGCGACTGTCAATTAAAAGATGCCCAGGCAAGTTTAGAACCTTAGTCCAAGAACTACTATTTCAGTCTTATCTACCCAGTTTCTTGCGCCGCTCACACAGACGCGTCTTACGACCAAGCAGATTGAGGCACATAAGACTGAGAATTCGGTTCATCCGGAAGCTAAGTTGTATCTCCACAGTTTGATTCCGGATCCTGCCGCCCAATAAAGATAGTCTTTTATGTTTTTTTGTGTGGATTCCTAGCCATGTTACTAGCACTTGATATGCTGGGTTCTTCGTCAGTCGACAGCTGTTACTTTGAACCTGCTGGACGTCAAATCTGCCAGTGTTACACCTAGTTGGTTGACGGTAATCTCATGAATTTATGGTTAGATATGTCATGTGATTTCACGTTTTCCTGAAAGGAAATCTGTGCCTATCTCCTTAGACCGTTTGAAAATCACTTCTTCACTAGATAACTCGTCTATCAGTTTTTAATTCGATTCACTCATTACGTAATCTCAAATCGTATTACTAAAAAGAGAGCTAAAATAGATCTGATAGGTAGATATCATAGATGGATCAGCTGCAACTCATCGAATGTTCTACTTCATCCCCGCTTATTTTCTTCGTTCAGTAGAAGAACCAGACGGACATCCGCTTCGTCCACCCGAGTAAACTCAATGTCAGCTCCACATTATGCTAACCATGATTCTGGTCTTTGTTCTTCCGGGAATGCACTTGATGATGAAATCACGCACCGTGTCAAGGTGTGCAGCAGTGACGCACTTTTGATCAATAAATAGATAAGCAGTGACATCTCACCGATGCGTTCACGGGTTTGGTAAACTGTTTGTTTGCTTGTACACGTTCATCTGCCGTTACTTCCTCGGTGGAACAGACGGGAGGACGGATAACCCGAAAGGGGTGTGCGGAATTCAGAAGTCTTGATCCTATCAAGGACAGGAACAACATTATCAGTGTGACCACAAATCGGGCAAAAACGCTCGATGTACTGATTTTTTTGCGACATCTCACACACAGGCTAATGCTCCATGTTAAGGACTACTGCTGTCAAGATATCTCAGTCAAGGTGACCTCTCCCTTGATGGTGACAATTAAATTTCCATTCACGTCAGTTAGACTGAATTTAGTGCATTTACTACCTCAACCTTCCATTCTGTTGTCGTTTGGTGCTACATATGTTCGTGTGTGACGTGACTCCGTGTGTGAACACGCTCATGGAAACTGTGCGCGGGTTTCTGCTCCTCCCCGGACTGGCTAAAACCCAACTCAAATGCGTAGTGAGGTGGAATGAGTCACAGTGACGAAATATCGTTTAACTCCACGGGTTAATAGACAGGACTCGCCCTAAGGAACTTTGATTATAGGGCGGACCGGGCAGGATGTACTTTGTCGCCAGCAAGCAAGTTCACACACGTATACTTGCAACAGGTCATGCAAAAACCGACTGACCGATGACGCTCTCAGGCTGCTCGTCATTAGGTCGGGTGAGGTCAGTCCGGCATCAGCCATTCAAAATAGAAGTGAGAATATGACATTCTGGATACGGTTAAATCAATACCCTCAACATGCAAGTTGAGATGCCAGAAGGCAGGACAGAATAAAGTAAACCTTGACGAAATTATGAATTACTAAACCACCCTACATGCAACTCGATGCACTGGTGGCGGTTAAACGATCAGGTCCTTTTGCCTCACAGCCAATAAGCATGCACGTATCAGCATATACTCTCATATGCACACTAATTTGTTTTCGACGGAAAACCCAGCTGAATCCAGGTGAATCTCTCGTTAATGATGGTCGAAAGCTTTTCAGCAACCTTATGAGTAGTGTGTTACGTTTAGACAACAATGCCTGTATCAGCTTCAGTAAGTTAAAAAGAAGTAGAACAAAATTATATGGGTGTAAGACACGTTAGTTTCACGTTAACTCGGATTTTATGTAAACTAAGAGCGCATGGGTACGCTCATCCAGTGAGAAAAATCCCCATATTTTAATAGGATGCGTTAACATTCACAGAACAGAATATAATTCAACGATAAATCCTTAGGTTTGGTTTGATTATTGGTGAAAAAACACAACGTTAAGACGGTTATTGTGAAAATGACTGAGGAAAATCTTACAGTGAATTAAATTGGATTCTTAATATGTCCGACTAGACATACTGAGAGGGTATTGAAAGATGACCAGAACTAAAGGTGTGTTTTCGTAGAGGCAGAATGGTAACAAGGAGCGGTCGATTCCTGTTTCCCAAAGGTGGTTGTTATAGTGAATGATTTTTCCTGCCCACAACGTACAATAATGAAGCTTTGCGCACAGATCATAAAAACTTCCGTCTGAAAATTCCGTGAGGTATTTTCAAGTTTTTCGCGGTTCCCCCTCTGGAGAAAATTTTAGAGGGACCGGCCTAGCTGGTGGCAAGAATGCATGTTTTCTCGGGCTGTTGTCCCCAATAGGGTGAGGAATACGTCCACAGACTTGACAGGACCGATGAATGGTGACTGCTCTAGGTAAGTACACTGCAGTGTTTTGCTACACATATTTCAGTAGGAACATGTTCCGAACACAGAAGGAACTATTACTAGCGTTGCGGCGTTCGACATTAGTGGTCTTCAGCGAGAGTGGTGTCGTCTCTCCTCACCGATGTGATTTTGGACTAAAAGGGCGTTGCATGGGACAGCACAGAGCCAAGGGGACGGGATAAGTGGACAGTGAGCAGTAGGTGCACCCAATTAGACGGGCTCTTTCGTAGATGGCTACAATAAATTACTTTACTTCGCTCTGTTTTATTCATTACAGTAACTACATTCTTGCTTCCTTAAATCCCCACCTCATGTCACAACAAGAGCGAAAATGTGAGGCCCTGGCCGGAAGGCTGGTGATGATGATCTGTTTCTGATACTAGCTCATTTGGCTCTATACTCGGGTAACCTGGCAATACCCAAGCTGTTTTGCCTCAACTGGGTTGCGTGGTAGCTACGCAGCGGAACTGGACTGTGGTTAAGGTAGTTAATATATTTTCACACGCCGCGATGAATACTGAGATCACAACAACAGGGATTTGGTGTTAACCTATACACCATTATTCCGATCAACCGTTACCGACTCTGAAGCTGTCATTTCCGCCGAAGGTTCTCAGATTGTGTGCTGAGTCCCGGATAATCATATCGTAACGAGCGCTCACACGGTTGCAAGGGTCGTATCCATCCGGTTGCAAAAATCTACTCTATGCGCGGAAACGAGAGTCATGCCGCTAGTTAGGAAAGTTTTCAAGCCAAAACAGGCTGCTGATTACCTAGCCAATTAGAAGGAATTTTCTATTTTGGGTTTTGCTTGGTCAGTATTACGCAACCAAATGTCAACCAGTGTACCTTTGTTTTCACCACCTTTTCAGTGACATCCTGAGTTGGTTAACAGATTCCTTCATATAAGGGATCTTCAAACTCTTCTCCTCTACCACTCACTTCCTCGAACTTTTATCAACCCACATTTGGCTGACGCTTCAGCCTCAGCGAGTGCTTAGGACAGGGAATGGCGTAACAGTGTTCTCACACCTTCCACCTTACTAATTATATGGTGGTTCTGAAGAAATTATTGTAGGATTCTCGCAGACGAGTTACCTAATGAACCAATTCAGAAGCTTCTAAACAAATATTTATGATCCTTGCTACCCGGTACATAAATGAAGAAAGATTGTGCTCCGTTTGTGGATGCCGTTTTTGGCAGTGGAATTTAAAGGGGTTGGGATAAAACAAAGTTCGATAATAGTCATGTGCAAAATCATTTGCTAGCAGTTTACCAAACAGACTGATAGATAAGCTACAGCCAGCGACCGCGCTATTGTACGTAATCGTGGATAAAGAACTGGCATTTTCTTGCGCTGCCTTTGCCACAACTGTGTCTCGTGTTTAAAATGTCTTCCAGAGGTTTAACCATCGCGTACTCCAAAACGGTCTTCTTATTGGATGACGTCCAATTAAAAAACAATTATTTCACTTCAAAAAGAGAGCAAGAGCGAACTGGGAGGTGCTTGGGATTAGCGAAAGCAAAAATGAAGTGTTAAAAACCGGTAGCATTCCTCTTTTGTGGAAAATAAGGAACAGGTGAATAACATGATCTTCCGGAAAGAAGACCACGTTTACCTCTCTTGGGGAGTGTCTTCTAGGGTGGCGCAATACTCGCACAGAAATTGTAAGGATTGCCGTAAATTATTATTTCTTCGAATAAAACACTAATTTGTCTTCGAATAGCATAAATGTGTACAAGTTACAATGAATATCTCTGTTATTAAACGCAATTTGGATTATTTCTCCTAATCAAACTGCTTTAGTGATCGGATTGCCCAAATTACAGCTGTTCTCGCGACTTGCTTTTTAATCATCGTCGTCAGAATCTCCATTCACGTCCAACTCTCCTTCACGCGGTTATGTCCTACTCTAAAATCGTTACCCAGCGATGACAAAAATCCGCAAAGAAATATTTTTAAGACTTAGCCTCTGCCTTAGGTGTACGTGGTTCCAAACTTCCTTGCTAACATTTTGCAATGGACAGACCCTCATCTATCCAGGACTGGTGTCCTGAGTATACTTCGATCGTACAATGTCAGGACCAGAGCGCTCCTGCAGTTTGCTCTGATTTGAAGGCTTACTCTCTTTTATTCCGTTTTCATCTATCTCATCACAAACCTGGCACAAAAATAGTATGCTGACTGAGGCGTATCCACCATGAAGCTGTGCGTAAGGTATGAGTTGGTTAAGAAACAGAGTCACCAGAGCAGCAGGCAAAAAATAACCATTTTGAGGTGGTTGGAACACGCATGCCCAACCACCATCTTCCACGGGAAGCGATGTTTCCCGTTCGAAACCCTTACGGGTGGAAATGTCATGGAGAAGAGGCAACGCCCAATGAAAACTGCTACTGCTAAACCAAGTACAACTTCCTTTCATGGGTCTCAATGGTCCTGTCAAAAGCCTACACAACAGGGCATGCAGCCGAACCCAATGGAGTGCGTGTTATTATTTCCCAGCTGGAGTGCCGAACTCTTTTTTCGCTGTCATTGTGCACTAAACTCATGATGAGTATGGATCCCAAAAGACGCTGGACCAACCCCCCTGACGGTGAATTGCTCCGACGTCATGCTTACATGTGTTGCTCGAAGGTTTGCGAACTACGTCGATTACAAGCCTAAAGAACATATCAACAATCGGGGGACGTACCCGAACTTCCCATATATCTCAGCGTTGTTCTTGATCGATTAGGCCTCCTCTGAACCACATTCTAACCCTTTCCTTTCTCTTAAACCTCTTAGTGTGACGTGCGTTCCCCGTTGTTTTGCGGTGGTAAACTGTCAGCAAATACGTCTGTCTTTTCAACGTCGACGATGAGACTGTCTCCTGTACCATATAAAAATAAGTAAATGGTGTAGTACTACGCTAAGACACACACACACAACATAGTCCTTAACTTCTGAATCGACGCGCCAACGCATATGCGTCGAGGAAGGAAAACTTCAGCTAAATGTCCTAAGCTATATAAAGAGTAGGCTGTAGGTCATCGGGTAGTAATGATAAGATTCTCGATTTGAACTTGATTTTGTTTAGCCAATGTTGAATAGTACGGAAGCCATCGGCGTGTTGACTTTTCCTGTTCAGAATTACCATCCAACACTCGGACACGTATTTTCACTGCATTCTGCTGTGTACCATGAGGCTCATAGTTTCTTTCTTCAGTGGGAAGTGGGGATAAAATAGCTCGCAGTGGACCACAAGCGTTGGAAATGAAAAATCCTAAAGAGCATTTGCTCCGGACTGTTCTGAGGAATTTTCTCTATCCTAGAGTCTTTCTTGAAAGATAGCTGTTATGAATAACGGGAGTCGTCAAATTCAAGAGGATGTGCGCACCTCTATCAATGTATGACCAACCAGGTGCTGGTGCATGTCCTTGAATTTCGTACAAGTCCGGGATACTTAGTGACGAGCTGAATCATCACGTAGTTAAGCAGAGTGATAGCATTATTCGTGATTAAAAAAACAAGTTTACGGTAATATTGGCGACGGTAGTAGTTGCTGATTCTTTTCTTCTGTTCCTATTGTGTACAACGTGATTCCCTGTTTTTGTTGTTTCGGTTTTGCGCCCATACCACCTTTCTTGTTTTTGATCTGAACGTGAGCCGCCCTTTGCACTTGTCATCGCACATGTTGTTTAAATCAACACGTGGGTTTTACTATCCTGTGGTCGTCTTGCCTCGAGTCGGTGTGGACTTTGGGATCCCGTTAGGAATTAGCAGTTCTCAAACCAGTATATAGAAGCCGGCGTAATCTTACGATTTGCGGTTTGCACAATTTTATTATTTTACTACTGTATTCATTTGTTGATAAACATCCATTTGAAGGATTTGACTTTTGGGGTTTTGCGCGTAACTCAACGTGGCCCAAATGACTGCTGGAAACAACTTACAGTAGTGGCCTTTTTGTTGTCAGTGTACCCGCATTAACCCCCCATGTAAGCACACTTGGGCTCTAAGCGTGCAGTTTTGTAGTTGTTTTACTAAACACATTTTTCTTCGTTTTGACTGTTGTGTGTACAGTTGTACGTGCATCATTTTTTGTTTCCTCATCCGTTCGTTTAGTTAATGCAAGAATGTTTTGATGTGGTTATTGTACCAACACTACTCGTTTTTGAAATACTGTCTTGAAGCCGCGGAAAATGTGATGAAAAGTAACAAGCTTATGTGATTGTCCATGGTATAGTTAGTTTCATGAGGTAGTAGGGTAAGACGTCAGCACGGCACGTAAGGTCCGGTGTTACCTTATTGTCCCTTTAAGTGTTCATTCCCCTGTGCCTGGTTGAATGGCACCGTCCATCCGAATTTTTTAAACTTCCATAGAGGATGAAATCGCCGTCTTTGATAAGCGCTGATTTATGCCGCAAACACCTGATGACCACACAAAGGAGTGTTTGCCATCCCGCTATTAAAATGCCATTTTGTTTACCAAGATGTGCCCGTTGAAGATTCTATCCTTCGTCCAAACTTTCACAAATGGAAGCAAAGCACCGGAAGCACAGGAAGTATTACTATCCTGCTCCCACTAAAGTAGTGTGTAAAAATGTAGCCGAATTATTTTCGGAACCCAAAGTAATAGGGTAAACTATAATTGGATGAAAGTAGTCACTACAAGACGGAGGTGGACAGTTTTGGGAAAGCGATGAAATACGATGGAAACAGGATATGATATTCTTCAGCTTATAGAGGAACGTCTTCTGTAGTTAAGATTGTCTGGACTTATGTTGGGTGAATAACCAGCAGGTACGCGAGTGAACTTTGTAGAAATCGTACCAAAGTTTTGTAATCTTGAAGTGCTGGAATCACCCATGACTGTCGTCCAAGTAGAGCACCACAGTACACAAAAATCTGGTGTTGTTCTGAGCACTTGCTGAAAACTTAAGTCCATATTGATCCGAATTATTTGATGACAATCATCAGGTATTTTGGTCTCAAGCGCATTAGTAGTTCATCAACTTACAAGGCATGGTTCGTTCGATAAACATCTACGAGGTTTACTGTAATGCCTTCAAGTACAGTCTCAATAAAAACGGATTGGTTCTCGTGTGTTGTGAGCGATATCCCGTCTGGTCAAAGCGGTTTTGGCCTTTTCAAACAGCAGAATAATCAATTGCCAGTGACAATGGCTTACTGTATAGAAAAGATAACGAAATGATTGTATCCGAACTAGTCTCGAGCATACTGCCGGCTCATGAATTTTTCGGTACCGTAGATGCAGATCGTTTCACCATGCCGTAGTCAATTAATCACTTCTAAGCACTAACGTAAACACTGGACGAACACCGTCTTTATTCAAGTGCAGGTCCTCAAATAATTCAGCGGTACTGTACCAAGGATGACAGAACAACGCAGTATGAATTTATTTGAAACGGGAATATTCCTAACAGTATCACACTTTCCAGTATGTGATCGCATGTTATGTTACGCCTCACTCGTCTTGTCGCCAATTTTGGTGGGAAAATTCGTTCACACGCCTATTCACCTACTGCTTTTTGCAACTGACGAATCAGGGAGTCCTGCGCACGGATGATTGGTAACAAGTTTGCAAATTCGACTGGTGCAGGTTGTATGATCAAGGGGAGGTGTTCGGCAGGTAATACTTTGGTCACACCCTAACTCTTACTCGGATTTCGATCACATACATATTTGCCTGTATATAGGCTATGCGTCTTATTGATGACATACTGACAAACAGCACACCCGATAGTGTATTAAGAGTGTTGGTCGGTCTTTATTACTCGGACAGTAAAAGCGAAATGAGCCGAAGGATCCGGTCACATTTCTGATTAGAGAGACGTCTACATCAGTCATAGGAGGATAGTTAGGGAACGAAAACGCCAGTCGTATTTGATGGGGGGGGGGCGTTGTTGCCCAGGCTCGTATTGGTCAGAAAAGGTATTGAAATTGAGCAGCCATGACTGGGGAACTTTGCCAACAACTTAATACGAACTCTACCAGACACACGCGTGCGTGTGAATCAACTAATCTTGCAGGTTATAACTCTGTTGATCCATGACTAATATCCATTATTATATCCGGTTTTTGGTTGATTGATAATTACTCACTAGGCTGAGTCAAATTTATCCACGTTGTCACTCTGGTCCTGCATTCGCTCAAAAACCGGTCACAAAGCAATTAGCCTGTCTACCGCTCACAAAGGCTTGGTTATCACATCAGGTAGAACTAACAAGGGCACAAACTAGTGGAAAATGATTAATCAAGTTAATGTACAATTTGCCTCGGTTGGGGGCCACCTGTTGGAAACAGGAATCGAGCTTCAGATACCCGGGTTGCAAAGAATAACTTGGGAGTTCTGGAACAACATCTAGAACGACCCAGAGATCAAGTAAGAACTGCCACAGCGATATGGCGTATCCGGTTCCATTTATTGCGCTTGCACTGTTTCACGTGAAACGCTTTGGTAACGCAGTCTAGACACATTACGCAACATACTTGGATATACATTACGCTATTTCACCTGACTGATCCATCATTCATCGATAGAGCTGAATTTCAGTGTGCGATTCTATTTCGGTTGTATGTTATGATCACTCATCCATCAATCATAACCAGGGACTCTGCAAAATAGTAGACGGACGCGATCGTGGACCACAGCGTCCACTGTCTTCACATACTGATGCAATCAAGTCCACACATTCATTCAACACTTGCAGTGCATGACTGGCAGGTGTCTGTAAAAGCCACTTTGGCGGGGCAAGGGCTTGGTTACCAAGAAAATCGTACGGATAGACGGAAGGGCAAACACTGGTAGTATACCTTCTCGATAGTGATCTGTCTCCTGCAAAAAGTGTTTGGACGGAGCTAGCAAAAGCTGTTAATCTAGAGCAGTGGACTACCAAGAAAAATGCGATGGAATCCAAAACAAGATAGGCATGCCAAGAGACAAGTTGAAAATACGCGCTGGCCGTCTAAGTGCGAGTTAACAACGGCAGCCAAACGGTTCAAAACTACTAGCCGGTTCGAAACTCTCTACTGGAGTCTCCTGAGATGCGTACTGTCGGTGATTCCCAACAGTAATGAAGCAGCCGTACAATGCTTCTCGGCTTTTCCAGTTCGAGGTAGCCAAGCAGTTAAGGCAGCAGCTTACGGACCGGAAGGTGCGTGGTTCGAACCGAACCTCAGCGTCTCCACTGCTCCTGTCTAGGCTTGGGCAACCTGGCAGTAGTCCAAACCTCGTGCATCCTTTCGTTGACATGGCAGCTAGGCACCAAAAGCGTGTTACAGCTGAGCGATTTTTTTTGCAACATAGATTGATTTCACTTACAGGACGAAGTCTCATTTTCAGAAGGCTTTTGATATGGACATCCGGGTGTGTGAGGAATAAGGGGCCACGAAATCGGATACCGGTTGTCGGCTAAAGAACGCTGCGTGTCGGATGATTAGGTGGGCTATAGAATGAGCATAGCAATGTCAGTTAAAGGTTTCTTAACTCTAAAACGAGCAACTGAGGAACTGCGCGTGTCGTCGTTTGTGGTTTGTAATCGGAAAAGAGATAAACATTATCACTCATTTTTCCTAGTCGCAACATAAGGGGCTGATGTGGCACATTCAATTCACTATGGTGAACTAAATCAGGTAGAAAATACTCAGTTGGAGGTAGAGGAGACAAGTCTGTGTACAAAGTTATACGAGGAATCCCAACTAGAAATCACAAGTGTCGGATCTGATGAAATTCGACAGATTGATACTTCGGCGAAATGAAGATCGGTGAGTGGTTCCATTGAGTGACACCCACTTCATGAAATCCATGATGAAACTCAAGCTCTTTACCTCAAAGTTAACAGTTTCGCAATACTACCCACACCCCCAACTCATCAAACAGCGCACGTGGTTAAGAAGCGATTGATCTTGCCTCGTTTCGATGGGTCTTATTTCCGACGTGAGTGGATGAGGGGCCTATTACATATCAGAACAGTATGTTTCACCAAGCTGTCGTTTGTGAGGTTTTGAAAGTTATGAAAATCTGGTGACTTTCTATGAAGAACGGATTTTCCGTGCGTTCCAAATATTCGAGCAAATAGAAGTCATCAACCTCAAATCGAATCACCGCTACACTTAAGCTTCAAACTTAATACGGAACGCAGCAGAAATGCAGTGTTTTGTACAACATGCTGAAAGGTCGAAAAACAGTTGGAAAGTCCTTCTGTTTTACAGCCGCTGCACCCAGAAATGACCTCTTCAAGGGCACAGAACTCTCCATGTCCTCTGAAGAGAGACGCTCAAATCCCGGGGAGTATAACAGATTTTTTTCAGCGGGAAATAAGAAAACGAAACAGTCATGGGGGCTAAGTAACGCTTGCCATGGACAAAAATAGCTTCCAATATGCCTGCGGTTGAAGGATGACCTCTCTCACTCGTTGTTCTTGTTAGCTAACCCAAGTTCTAACTGCCAAGTAGTGCACACAGGCCTTGGAATGGTCCATGTCCCTTATCTGTCCAGTTTCCTTTAGCAAGAGACCATCGGGACACTCGGTTCATGAAATTCGGAAGTCAATTCGTATCATTGTCGATAAACAGAAGGTGAAATGGATGAAATTCAAGGCTTCACCTCAATGAACGTCATGAAATCGTGACAAGTGTACTGGAAACTGACAGACAAACGCGTAAATATGTGAAGATTTAGTCGCATTGAAATAACGGTGATTGGCGCGCCGTGGGTGGCGTCAGGGTAAGATCCACACACAATAACAAAAAACGGCTTGGAAAAAATGATTCACTAGACTTATAGTGTCTGGAGTTCAGTAGGTAGGAATGGTAAAATCGGCAGTGGTGATATTATTGGAAACATACATAAATCAACCTTGTTCAGAGTCAGATCAAAAGAGATAGATACAATTACACGATCAGGTTAAATCAATGTGCGTTTTCAAGTGGCCCGGAAGATCCTGGTAGGAAAGTAGAGCCAGAGTGAGGAAGACGTCGGACACTCGTTGACGAGTTGTTACGAAGATCTTGGAGCTCGTTTGTCGCCGGTTTATTGCAAGCAGGCAGGCACCATCAACGGTTGGATACTGAGGGTCGAGGCTTCGTAAAACAGGAAAAATAAAAAACGCACTTAGAAAAATAGGTGTATTTGGTGTGAAAAGATGGCACTGAAAATCAGGAGCACAAAGCGGGAAGAGGTAGAAGCCTCCCGTAAGAGTGGTTCACAGTATAGACTGCCAGGGGGGTTGGTGCCATGCACGAGTTACTAAAAACCACATCTCTGCTGATGGCATAGCACACACCCTCCACATAACCAGTTTTTGATCAATCGCTGGATTTCGAAACACATAGCCTGCGATCAGAATTCTGCAACAGATTCATTATCCCCGTAGTTGACATGACTCGTGTAAATATCGACAAACACGCTTCACCACTAACTGCGGTTAGAAACGGAGGTATATAGAGCCTGTATACGAAACAATAATCTAGAAAGGACACGTTTCGTTGGCAGACTGTCGTCGTTTCTGACGCTCACTGGAGCCAAAAGCAGCACCCGTTGGTCTGATAAGGCGTTGCCAACCATGAGGGTACAGTCATGCATGCAAGTATCAAGTGACATGCTCACGGTTCTCGGCATGACAACGCAACAATGGTTGTAAGCGCAGACATAGGCTGTATGAGCTTGCAGATCCCTTCAGACCAATCACGGTGGTTGCTCTCACAAGCCCATTATCAATGACTCACCAAAATATGCAAAAAATTAGGCAAGCTAACCGGCGTATCGGCCGTTCGGTAAGCCCTCATCTGCAAGACACGGCTGGTCGTGCAAGGGATGGGCCGTAGCGAATCGACTGCAGTCGGGCCTTGCGCCTCCATAGCCTGTCCCCTAAAGGCCCGTCAGAAATTACGCAGTATGGCGTTGAAGCTAGCGCACGCAACACATGCCATGAAGCCTACTGACATGAAATTTGGAGTACAGGTGTGAAGTCAGTCGTGAAAATCGCAAGTACCCAATTTCAGGGAGAGGTTACAACGATCGACATTGAACCACATTATGGATAGGACGCTTTCACAAATACCCCCAGAGTAACCGTAACATGGGCGTGGGATATTGATACGGAAGCCTAGCCCAGTGCCAAAGTATATAGAAAAGTGAGAATGTGAGAAATTTCGTTCAGTTTGGAGAAAAGTTCACAGCAAAGCCTTGCTCCATTTCTGAAAACGTCTTCAATCGAGCACAGAGAAGATGACTGTGCAAAACCTACTCAGGATTTCACCTACCTGTCGCACTTGTGAACAATATTCAGTGGAGTGATTGATGAGTGGACATTTGAAAAAACATGCTTCGAAAAAATTCAAAAGATGTGGGTCTC
>SJOL01008432.1:67681-77822 GCA_004794785.1 Opisthorchis felineus
CCTGCGATCAGAATTCTGCAACAGATTCATTATCCCCGTAGTTGACATGACTCGTGTAAATATCGACAAACACGCTTCACCACTAACCGCGGTTAGAAACGGAGGTATATAGAGCCTGTATACGAAACAATAATGTAGAAAGGACACCTTTCGTTGGCAGACTGCCGTGGTTTCTGACGCTCACTGGAGCCAAAAGCAGCACCCGCTGGTCTGATAAGGCGTTGCCAACCATGAGGGTACAGTCATGCATGCAAGTATCAAGTGACATGCTCACGGTTCTCGGCATGACAACGCAACAATGGTTGTAAGCGCAGACATAGGCTGTATGAACTTGCAGATCCCTTCAGACCAATCACGGTGGTTGCTCTCACAAGCCCATTATCAATGACTCACCAAAATATGCAAAAAATTAGGCAAGCTAACCGACGTATCGGCCGTTCGGTAAGCCCTCATCTGCAAGACACGGCTGGTCGTGTAAGGGATGGGCAGTAGCGAATCGACTGCAGTCGGGCCTTGCGCCTCCATAGCCTGTCCCCTAAAGGCCCGTCAGAAATTACGCAGTATGGCGTTCAAGCTAGCGCACGCAACACATGCCATGAAGCCTACTGACATGAAATATGGAGTACAGGTGTGAAGTCAGTCGTGAAAATCGCAAGTACCCAATTTCAGGGAGAGGTTACAACGATCGACATTGAACCACATTATGGATAGGACGCCTTCACAAATACCCCCAGAGTAACCGTAACATGGGCGTGGGATATCGATACGGAAGCCTAGCTCAGTGCCAAAGTACATAGAAAAGTGAGAATGTGAGAAATTTCGTTCAGTTTGGAGAAAAGTTCACAGCAAAGCCTTGCTCCATTTCTGAAAACGTCTTCAATCGAGCACAGAGAAGATGACTGTGCAAAACCTACTCAGGATTTCACCTACCTGTCGCACTTGTGAACAATATTCAGTGGAGTGATTGATGAGTGGACATTTGAAAAAACATGCTTCGAAAAAATTCAAAAGATGTGGGTCTCGCCCCTTCTAGTAAAGTTGAAACAAAATTCCTGGAAAGTACCGGTCGACACATACAGTTTGTTTCATGTCGGGATAAGTCTGAAGATAACACGTATCTAATCTACATGAGTGGCACTGTTAGTGTTTTTGTCTCCACCTTTCTGGTGCTAACGTAAATGTCATTCGTTTCTTCCTCCGGATCTTCCATACCGGGTGCCTGTGTAACCAGTGCCAAACATTGAGCCTGATATGCACAGACGAACAGAAAGATTATGTAGAGTTTTCACCTTTTACATTCACAAACCCATCCCAGGCGTTCAGACCAGATGCAGGTGGTCAGTTTGCCTGATGCCTTCGACTACAAGTATAATCACGGTACATAGCGAGATCGTGACTGGAGTTGAAGGACTAGGCCAAAGCGAGTGACTAGGTCCAGTTACCTTATCGAACGAACATTCGACGGAAGAAAAGCACAATCCACATCTCTTGGGTTGTCATATGTTGAGGAATTATCAAATGACCATGGACGGACTAAGAGAGAAAATAACAAATAACGCCACAGGATGACTTACACATCATGCTAGCATCAGGGAGAGCTCGAGATAGGTCAGCGGTTAAGGCACGAACTTACTACTTGGAAGGTCCGTGGTCTGAACCCAGCCCCGGCATTCTGATAGCTCCTGTCTGGGCTTGGGCACTTTGGCAGTAATTCAGCCCACGTGCTTCCTTCTGGGTGCGCGGTAGCTAGGCACCGAAAGGGTGTTTGCAGTTGAACGATTAAGACACTAGCACGAGGACTGTCTATATGATGCACGTGGGAGTATGCTATACCAAGGTGGTGTCATCCTTAGCACAATACGGGTTGGGAAAGTAGCGTTTGGTCCAGCTTTTTTACGCCTGAAATTCTTCAACCAAAAGCTACAAGTGGCACCCCACAGCTAAATAACAATCTGCACGCCCAGTAGAACTACTGTCATAGAAGCTGTAGCTACAAAAACAGTACACCTCGGGAGCTCAACATTCACATACCAAGTGCTGACGCTACTGAAGCGAACTGGGACATACCGGTAACGGGGGAGCACTTTCGTCGTCGGGACGACGTCTGACAGACACGGGCAGTCGACGATCCACAACCATCGGTGAATCACCTGCACGCAGTGCCGCTGTGGTCGGTGCCGGAGTGGCCAATGTCCGCTCAGCCACTCCTACGGATTCCCGGCGCACACGCATCGATGTTAACTTAGTGTCGTAAGTCGTACGTTCAATGCCAGCCATATATTCCGGAGTAAGATCAGGTTTAGTAAGTGTCTCTGGTCGTGTGGGGAGAGGCGGCGGGTCAGATGAGGGCAATTGTGTGGGCGCTTTGGTATCCGACGGAGCAGTTCGCATTGAAGTGCCTGAGTAGAAGTGGACAATGAATAAAAAGTTAGAAATGACATGCGGAGCCCATTTTTCGTTCAACCGCATTGGCATACGATTTTGGAAATCGCACTTACCGTCTCCTGGAGCAGGAAATATGTGATCCACAGAAGGTCGCGACCCAGTCTAGATTGATGAAAACAAAGGGACAGGAAGCACTGTAAACATGCCTACCGGAGTTCAGTCATTATAAAGCGACAACCCTTAGTTCAAGCTCGGGTCACTGCCTTAACTTGCTCCTAACTACTATAACCTCTCCAAACCAAGTCTCCAAATCAGCGCGATCGTTGAAATTGGAGAAACTCCGAAGAGTATATTTATTCGTCTTGTTCATCCTTATGATCACATATTCAAGTGTTATTCCCCCAAACGAAGCTAGATGACGCAAATCAACAGAATATGAGGACAATCTAGAAGACAAACCACATAGGAAATAATGGCACGCATCCACTCAACTGGAAATTCACGGTTATTTTCCACGCAACACTTCCTTGGTGTGCTGCGGAAAGCACGACAACCTACACAAAAGAGCAGTTTGCAGAAGAGGTCACACTTCGCCCCTTACGCAAAAGAGTTTTCACGTCAAACGACTGGGTTATCCAGTTCTAAGATAAACGGGGAACTAGTTAGCAAAAAATCTCGTCTTACCAGTGCTAGCCGTTGGTGAGAAATGTTGTTTTGTCAGTCAGTGCGGTGCGTAAGAGCTACACTAGTGGGCTGGAGTTTAGAGTCTGTCTGTTTTTTAGTCATATTACACGAGTTGAAGATTGCTCCCGAAAGTCACTTACGACAAGTAGGTTAGCGGAATGCGGTTACGCGAGATTTTCGGGTTAGACTTTTTGTTTTGGGTTTAGATTACTCTTTTAAATGACTTCTCTTGACTGGTAAGTGCACAACGCCACATGTCAAGTCCGAGTTATCTTAAACCGTTGCCCACACTCTCGCCAACACTACATTCTCGATTCAATCAAACCCTAGAAGTGATGGTTATTTCCACCGTTCCTGCCACTGATATTCATCGATATTTCCTGACATCTCATGCGTCCACGAGCTCCATGAGTGTTTGTCCCGTTGCACTTAATTTTATGTACACAGTCTCTAGTCCTCTCAAGCGAGAGACAATCGCCCAATTCCGTTCACAGTGAACGCAACGCCTTTCCTTTATGGAACGCTACCTGCCGTTGACTGTGTTTATCACTCTTCGGGTAACCTATGGGTCTTGTTGCCTTAAATCGAATGGCAGCCGTGCGAGTCTACTACTTGCTGGATCAATATTTTCACTAACTGCTGCTCAATCAAATTCACTGAGTATCCACTTTCTTGACGTCTGTTTCTGACCTAATTTTGCGATGGTGGGCAGTTGATTTATCCCATCTGATTCGACTCAACTCGACACTAACGTCGTATACCGCTTTAGGATGGACTGACGATCGGTTTATTGTTTTATCTCAAACTTGCTTCGTTTTTTTATTTGTCACGGAGGTGAGTAACAGTGTTCACATCGATATATCGGTGGGAGTAGAAATAATGCGAATTTTCAAATACCAGACGAAGGTGACGCATCCGGGATCACAGTTGGGTGAATCAAACAACAAGAAATTCTTCCGCCTGTTCCGAATAGATTTGGAAATTAATTTAATTATCCGTCATTAATGTCGTTTCCAGTATTTTGTTTTTCATCACGCTTCGGAAGTGATCGGCCTGGAACGCCAGTAAGAACAATTAACGTAAAGAGCTTAAACATTTATGACTTGTTCGGGTAAAAAAATTTGTTCTTGGCCCACAGAAGCGCCCAGTAAATGGACAAGTTTCGTCAATTATTTGTTTCTCTACTTGTATACCGAGATTTACTAAGCAAATATGAGTCCATTATCTTTAAAATTACTCAATTTTGTTTATAAACCGGAACATTTGCTCTGCTTTACGTCCTAGCGACAGCATTCATGTATTTGTAATAACTGCAATTAACTGGGGAGTTGGATCAGTTATTGCGCAACTAACTGAAGGTCATGTGTTCAGTGCTCCTGTTTAGTTGGACCTGAAACTTTCCAAATACAACTAGATGACCAACGACTGAAGGTCGATTGACTGTTTAGTGCATCTCTCGGTGAGAGTCCCGTTTCGATTCAAGTATACAGCCGGCAAATCATCATCATTAACACCAACACGAGATGAGAACACTGATGCTTCACTGCCGTACAACCCTGTCAATTTATTTTAGTAAAGCCTTACAACGGAAGAAGAAAAATGGTACAGGAAGAAGGACATAGGAATACCTTGCAACAAACATTCGAGGGGCCTATACCTCTAACAGTCAGTCAGACAATCTGAAGAGAAACTGACAGCAGGAACGCAACTGACATCGGTTAGCCACCATATCGTTCAGCGTCTCCAGCCAAGCACAGGGAGGGCCCCATCCTGGACGGTGAACAGCACCAAAGGCACAAAAAGTTTTCATAACATCATTCCACTCTGTCATGTCATGTCATATTCTGTCTACCTCCAGGTCTGTCCTACTCCGAATTAGACACGGAAAACGACGCTCCTCTCTACAGGCGATAACTCAGCCTTCGTACCACATGGCCCAGTCACCTTAGCTTGCAGTGTTGGATGCTTCATCAAAAACCTGTCTCCTGATGATCTCGCTTCGAGTTTGCTTGTTTCATCCGAATCCAGCGGTAGATCTGAGACATCGGTGGTCAAACACCCGAAGATGTCTCAGATCCTGCGCCCGAAGGGGTCAAATCTCCTAGCAGTACAACAATGCAGTCCAAACTGAAGTCCGAGACCCAGTGAGATGCCTTTTTGACGCCGCAAGTGTTGTAAATTGGCAAAAGCAATTCTGGCCTTGGAGACTCGTTCGTTGGCTTTGTCTGTCATACTACCCTCAGAGCCAATGCGAATCCGGAGACACGTATAACACTCCACAACCTTCACTGCCACTCCTTGAATTGTTAGAGGTATGTTCACAGACTGTACGTCCCGCAGCATAACTCTGCGCCTGGGGGGCGCGAAGGACATGCCGAGGAACTAGGTGGCGTTGGTCAGATTTTGGGTACTGCTTTCGCTTCCTGTTCTTTTTCAAAAATGAGAACGTCGTTCACATATTTTAGGTCGACAGGACTGTTGCTCAGAGAGAATCGAACACAGGAGTTTTGGAGACATTAAACTGCTCGCCTCATTGTTTCATTAATGAGGAAATCAAACATTAGTGGGAACAGTGGACATCCTTATGGGATACCAGTGCTTATAGAAAAGCGTTTGGAGAGCTCCCTATAGATTCTAACAAAGGATGGTATGTCTGCAAAGCATCCTTTGGATCTGAGTGTTATACGCGCGCTTCATCAACTTTTGTCACTACCGAGAGAGTGAAAAACGGCCCCAGCGGCGGCTTTATTCTGACAGAGGCATGAAGTGAAGCGTCCAGTGATTGAGTAGATGGGGGTTAGAAAATGCACAAATGTTCCTACAACTTATGGTACTCACCGTTAATTCGTAGGACCCGAAAGCACGAAATCCATGCAGCCCAGCCCCATAGACTGATTGCTTCCCTCTGGGAATCTCTGAGATAGTAAACATCTCATTCACTCACAGGTGGTTTTACAGTTATCTCGTACATCCTTTTTTCGGGATATGTTGTAAGGTCCGGACGATATCAAACCAGACATTCAAGGGTAAAAAAACTATCTGCCGATGAGCTTATGACGCCCGAATAAGGAAGAACAAGCCACAAAGGAAACTACTCACAAGGCTGCTGAAAACTCTTAGACAGCCAACGACAGGTTTCGCCCTTCTTGGGGCTCATCAGGTAGGTGCAGTCCCCGAGTTTCCGTCAACCTTATGTTCTACTTGAACCCATATTGTGCAGATCTCGACAAATACACTCATTTGCACATCAACTGGGTTTTCGTGGAAGACTCATGAATATCTCGTCTATGATATTCTTCAACTGAATGTGCTGCATAAAGCCCACCTCATGTTTCAGTTGGTACGACATTCGAGATATCGCAATATATTTCCATACAGGAAACTAAGCACAAAGTTGTTGAAAACTCTTCGACAGCCTACAACCGGTTTCTCCCTTCTTGGGGCTCATCAGGTAGGCACAGTCCCAGGGTTTCGATCAACCTTATGCTCCAATTGAACCCAGACTGATATGCAAATGAGTGTACGCCGAAGAACAAGTCAGTTCTAATTAAGGTCACCATGCAGCTGGATACATATTTTGCGGGGACACAGTTGAACAGTGGGAAGAATAGCAGTCCGAGCCCCCCAATTGGTATTATGGTGACGAAAAACATATTTCTGAACACAGGATCCCAGCTCAGAGTGACCACATGAAATAGCCTAAGAAATACTAACTTTTTCAGAAGGAAGAGAACGAAAACTTGCGGGACATGAACAGATTTTCGGTTTCAAACATCAGGGTAAGTAGATGAGCGGGCCTCTTGCCCCTTTAAGTACTTCACTGTAATAATTAAGGACACAAGAATATTGCTTTCAGGACTGAGCAGAACGAGGATGGATGGCGGTTTTGTTAAGGACAGAGAATGAGGTAAGATTGGTTGGTATTTTCGTACGGTTCCATAAGACTGAATTTTCCGAAAACCTCTAAGAAACTCGTAGATGTCAATGTACCGGCATCCATTGGCGCAGAGTAGTTTATCGGGTAGATGATGACATGTAGTGATGAAAACTTTGGAAAGAAGGATGGTATGAGTGATGTTGAGATCAACTTGACACTCACTCGATGTCTATCGACACGCAGTGTGGAACAAGATTCCGGCAACTGGGACCCATCCATGCATGGAAAAGGACGGGTCGTGCTTGGCTGAACAGAACTGGAAGTGAAACGACAGAATTTAGAGAGGTATAATCAGTGAGGAAAAAGAACAGAAATATCATGACGAAAATGGAAAGCAGCATTGCGTGCCATGCCGGGTTATTCTAAGCGGATTATATGGTGGGATATTAAGAACCATTTGCCTGACCAGGGGTTCGAATTACGCCCGAAAGTTCGCCTATAAGAGTGAGTGTTACGAGGAGAGCACGGCTGAATGCTGGAGGGGGTGGGTGGGAAAGCTAGTTCTTTCTGTTGGTGGACCATGGGAAAAGATTTCAGTGGCAGGGGTAGAACGATGCTTGTGTTTCACTGTTTCGATAGGAAGGCAATTAAACCGTACAACAGACTACTCTTCCCAACGTGTTGTTGCTTTGTGGGTGTGACAGATGATAGGATTACGATGATACAGACACACCGCAGCCGTACAGTTCAAGTTGACTGTGGGGATAGGGATAACGGAACGTGTTCATACCCGTCCGTCTGGTTCCATCATTGGCAAATAAAGAATTTTAAAAGGGCGATGATATGCACGCGGCACACAAAATTCAAGAAGCTTATTCACATGCAAAGAACAGCATAGGTCCAACTGTATGAGACAGGCGAAAGCAAAATGTCAATAAAAGCAAAAGGCAAGCTGGGTTAAGGAAGTACGGGTGAAAAAAAACAGCCAGTGATTTATTGGGGAAGCAAACCAACAGTACCGTGGTCGAGGACGGGGGATATTTCGTCGGCTGAAAGACAATGGGGATCCGTGAGTCTGTGAATATTTAGGTCTGATTATCGACCAGTCCACTTCTCAGAATCATACCTGAAGGAGGAGAAGCTCTCCAAAACAATGAAGCGAAGGCGTAGTCATCTTTGTTGCACATTGACTGCAGAAATCAAAGTAAGTCAAAATAACTGTCCAAACGAATAATAGGCATCGCAGTCAGTCCAACTCCGCATCGAACTACGAGTCATCTACATGAATTTAACGCTCAACCGTACAGAAACCAGTGTGTAGCCAGAGTCACGATGACAGGCAATGGTACACGCTACTTATGAGCTCGGTTGAAAGCAAATTAAATATAGTGTTGTCCCATTTGTTTGCACAATTTACTGAGGACTGTTTAAGTGGAGGCGGCATGAAACTAACTCCAAATAACCAGAAATTTGTCCAACAGATTAGAAGTGACCGTAGAACTGATTGGAAGATCATGCTACACGATGGGGGAAATGCTTGCCATTGAAGATGTATGCAGTTAGCAATGCTTCTTAGAAGGCCTTACAGCATGGATTTATAGCCTAATACGAGCAGTAACATACCCAAGTTCCACTAAGCGAAGTTGTGACAAAACGGAAAGATGTTGGCAATGTTGCGGAATATAGGTAGCTCGGATTGGTTGTTGGTCGGTTCGCCGAGCTTCGCGGTTGGATTGCAATCCTACTGCCAAGCTCGGCGAACGGACCAACAACCACGGAAAGATGTGTTTGAGACTGATGGAATATCGGTTTGTATGTGGCATGCAAGTGGGACCTGAGCCACCGACACAATAACCAAAGGAGTGGCGTACGAAGATTGGTCACTCAAGCAGCCACCCTCCGTTATTCGTTTACCAACACCTCGATCGAAAATAAACTAACGTTAGAAACTACAGCGTAGTGTCAAATAAGAACGATCCAGAATATCTGACCTATTTTTCATAACAATGCTTACCGGTATCACTGTTGAACAAACTGAATTCTTTCTCAAAGTTGGAAGCAGAGCCTGAGATTTAAAACTGATTACTTGAAGGCTTTAATGTCAAGGCTTTCCCCCTTACAAGTCATAGGTCGTTTACGGCATACACCGCGATGGATAACACAGTTGAGCTTCCACACTACAGAAATCGATTAGAGGCGGTCTTTTCTGAAAGCCAGCCAATCATCACAATAACCTTCAGGGAACTCTCCTGGGATCGGTCCCTCTATAGGAAGAACTGCCGCAGCTCAAATAAGCAACTAAGCAACCCTCGTTGTTACGACGATTTGAGGGGTAGCACTGTGGGTGCTCACGATAAACCTGTTATTTTCGATTAGGGAGAAGTAGACCGAATGGTCAACTGTGCATGTAATTTAGTCAATTCTTGGTAGGTGAAATACAACAGCATAACAACTCTTACTTCTGGACTTGAATCTGAGGATGCCGTAGCGTGACTGGAGCATTCGTGCTATTACGTCGTTCCATCGAAATCGTAGGACCATAAAGTAAGTGTTCGGCGTTCAAATGGGTCACCGAAAAGCCAAATTTTCGGCTCATGTCCCGTACGAGACGTCCGTACTCCTGGACAAGATTTTTTAGTGCCTCATTCCCATCAACTTTGCCCTGACCAAATTGAGCTCCATGGACCGGGGGTGGGTCGAGTTTGTACCAGAAGTTCAAACCACGTAGCTGAAGCTCCAGCAACTCCATAACACTGTCAGCAAGTTTTACAAAGTTACTTTCTTCACCCAGGTCATCCGAAGGTTCTACGTCCTTCTGCAATCAGAGAGAGGTATTTGGTTAAAAAAAGGCACATGAAAGGGAGTAGTTTGTTGGCTTGAATTAACAGATGGAAGAACCTATGTGGAATCGAGAGAGATGGACACGCCCACTGTCATTGGCGTTCTAAGGACGAAGCGAGACTCAACTGTTCTCCCATGGCAATTCTATAGACAACAAAGTAGTTGTCACAAGAACGTGATACAGAGCGAAATGTGGATAAGGTAAATTTGACGAGAATGAAGCTGAACATCACGTATGCTGGATAGCATACTCAACAGTACGATGGTGAGCGCTGAAACCCGGCGCACAAATCCTCTGTCAGATAAACAAACAGAAACGACGACAAGATCGAATTCTGCAACAGGACATGCCAA
>SJOL01008432.1:100155-123206 GCA_004794785.1 Opisthorchis felineus
TCTACACATTTCAGGGGTAAAGCGCATGGCAAGCCATGAGGCAGAATTATTTAGATTACTTAATACTTTTTTGCATTCCGACGGCATCAGATCCAAGACGACCTGTATCGTTTGCGATTTCTGTGGGCGGATGTCCTGGGGGCATTCCAACCCCACAGGCATTGTAGGTTGGGAGTGTCTTCCATGATCATATCAATGGCGAAGTTAAAGAGGAAGGATGAAATGGGACGGCCTTGCATGAGGCCACTTGAAGTGAACGCAAGTGAAAACGTCCCGTAGAATTTCACACGTCCGCGGTATTTGGCGTACATCGCCTTAAGGATGGTCAGGAATTTGCGGGGACACCTTTGCTCCACAGACACTGTTATAGTGCCTGACGGTCCATATAGTCAAAGGCAGCTTTCAAGCCAAGGAAGGCCACCATTGTTCGTCGCTGGAGGCAGTGTCGCTGTTCCAGAATCTGTCAGAGGGTGAAAATGTGATCGATGCATCCTCCATAAGGACGGAACCCAGCTTAATTTTTAACCGATCTGTCTCTCCCTGTCTTCAATCAACCTTCGACGGATGGGACCAGAGAGCACCTTCGATGCCACGGTGGTTTCCGCACAGTGCTCGTGTACTCTTTTTGAAGACACGAATAACTGTCTACGTGCCCTATTCTATAGGCAGTCTGTCTTCACTCCATATAGCGCCATTGAGCAAACACCACCACATCTAGTAATATCAGGCAAGGATGTCCCCATATACAATGGAATGCCACGTGAGGGACATTTCGCGAACAGCTCAAACAACAGAACCGGACCAAAGTTAACAACAGCAGCAACTCATCGGATGAATGGCAAACACCCGTGTGTTCCGCACAGCAGAGAAACAATTGATAGTACAGCAATAGGACTTACCGAATAGAATTTGCTGATGGCCTGTAACGTGTAACCACGTTCGGTGTCATTACCACATTGGGCGTGAAGGCTTTCCAGGCGAAACAAATAACGAAGAGTCATGTCCTGCCGATTGTTCTTCTCGTACACGCACTTGAGTTTCAAACGCGAAAAAGAATTAGAAGAATCTGTTTCTCGAACAAATGAATCATTGACTAGAACCACAGGTCACACCAAAAATAGGCGTTAGAGCAATCCTACCGGGACATTTTGCTTCGACTACAGCGGTAATCTAAACAATGAAGCCACAATCAAGGTTACACAAGCTACAGTGAAAATGTTGCTGTGCTGCGAACTGCTTCTAACCTACAAAGTAGTGTTGGTTTCTTTGTGCATCAGACGGCTGAAGAATATCATAAACTAGAGGCACAGCGAAGCTCAGTCGAGTCTCCCGTTGACACCAACTTGGTTCACAAATGAGTGTACTTCAGCGATTGTGTACAATTTGATGTTGATAGATGATGGAGCAAAAGGTCGAAGCAAACTCGGGGACCGCGGATGCACCCTATGTCCCAAAAAGGGCGAAACCGGTCACAGGCTGTCCAAGAGTTTTCAGTAACCTTATGAAGTTTCGTCAAGAAAAAAGCTAAAAAGATCTTTATGAACGTTGAATACGATGATATAATTGGAACTTTCCACATGGTTGAGCACAAAACTACCTGATCAACCCCGAATAATAAATAATAATAATCGTTCAACTGTAACACGTTTTTGCTGCCTAACTGTTATGTCATCAGAAGGAAGCACGAGGACTTGGATACTACCAAATTGCCCACGCTTAGACAGGAGCAGTCGAGATGCCGAGGTGAAGTTCGAACCACGGACCTTCCAGTTTTCGCCTTAACCACTGAGTCATCTCGAGCCCCCGACAAGGATAAGGGACTAGTGATGTTTTAAATAATAATCCTGCTTCTAGTGAATGGAATGGAGTGGCTTTTGGTCAGCAGGTGACAAATCCATAATATCCAAGAATATTACTCAAATGGGCTTAAAGACGCCGGAAAGTTGAATACAATGAAAGCAAAAGACGAGACTCGGCTACCGTCTCATCCAGAAGGTTTACTAGGATGTATTCAGGCGACTTCGTCTCAAAACCTCTGTCCATCATAGTCAGACAACATTTTGAATCATGCTTTTCCATCACCACTTCACCAACCTAATGAGTTTGGGAGCCTTACACTTACGTAGTATTATACACTTTGTGGAATGAAGAAATTAGCAATGCTGATAGGTAAGCCAAAGGGAACGGCGCAACCAGCCGAAATAATCATCTCATCGGGAAGGGGCATCGGTTACGCCGCAAGACGACACTAAACTGACAAACCTATGGCCTTGAGAACCGGCGGAACATATGAGTCGGGCAAGCGTACACAGTGTTCAAATCTGAGGATCCAAAACGGATCGAGTCACTGTTGTAAAATAGGAATGCATCATTCAACGTGTCATCTGACAGCCAACAAGAGCACAACAAAGTTTCCAATAGAGATTTTGAGGCGCAGCGGTCTGAATACATCATTGTGATCCCTACTAATGTGGTTGTATTATTGTCGAACTAGGTATACAGTCTGCTTTTTTACGCCACTTCTCTCAGTAAGTCTTTATGCCAAGTCTATTCTATACCACCCAATAACGGTGAAGTTACAGTGAGAAATATGGGTGGTCCTAGTTATGGAGTGGTTACAGAAAGACTTATGTTCAAATGCTCGTGTTAAGATAGCGCTCACAGCAGGACTAGCGTTTACTGATTTGCATCAACCGATCACATATGACCACTGGCGAAGAAATGCAGAGGCACTGTACAAAACAGGCAGCAAAAAATAGCCAGAGTCTCAGAATTCATGATGGACGCACATTACCAAGACTTAGCTACAAGTACTATTGGTGGGACTAGTGTGATATTTTTCGGTACTATGCCTATTAGTCGACTAGAACAAGTTCACTATCCAAGGGATGCCCCTAAAGAGGAATGCCGCGCTCCAGGAACACAACAAGCCACCTCTAAGCAAGAAGATGAATCCAACGACCTATCGAAAAACTAGGCACATTTTCACATGTTCTCGGGATCAATTGATCAAACTATTGTAGCGAGGTTCTCTCCATTCGGGGGTTCAGTGCGGAAAAGTCCCGTAAAGTGTAAATGACTTAATTCTGTCGCATAAACTCCACAGTGGTCAACAGAATTGTTTCATAACAAGTCACCTGGCCACTAACCCGGCAGGCGGATGTACGTGTTGTTCACAGTTACGAAAATATGCGGTAGAAAATTATCTTTAGAAGTACCGATGACGTGCTGCGGGCTTTTTGCCAACTACTCTCGAAAAGCACAACAGACCCTTTGGAGGACGGAGGAGGATGATGCTTCCGGTTGTAACCAGCTTGTAACTCGCTGTAACCTCTCAAGAGCACCGGCTGTACTGGTTAGCAGGGCTCTCGCCTACGGGTCAAACGAACAGATTTCCCTTTCACTCTAAGAGGCTGACGTCAGTATCTACTAGCTAAAGTTACTATTTTAGTGAATCGGCCAAGTTGCTATTGCATACTCTGAGAGGAGAAGTTACTGGTCCAGGTGCTTGGTTGCTTATCACACTGCACGACAATATTACCATCCGAGTTGGAATTATACAAGTGACCCGTGATTTTTGACTACCCAAATAAGACTGGCAGATTGGTCAGAACAAACGAAAATATCGAACGCGAGAAGATACCTTCTTGATGATCTTGTTACTTAAAGCGGCTTCAGCACATCGTCATTGATTGCTGAACTAACAGTGATGATGGCAACGAAGCTGAGAGGTATAAATTAATTCAGTGTCACACGGTAAATGATGAGCCAGCCGGTGAAGAGACTGCGCTATCTGGAGGTGGGAACAGTTTTGCATCACGAATGAAACGAAAATCATTGACGACTGGCCGTAAATTTCCATGCCCTGTTATGCTTCAAGTGTGCCTTGACAACTACAAAATGCAAAGAAATAACAAATCAAAGCGTGTGTTATTTCGGAGATTTTCACGTCTGCTTGACCGTGAGGTTTATCATTAAGTCCCGCGAGATTTCTCAAGGCTTCCCGTCTCGCCTTTACGACAGAAGAGTTTTTCTAACCTTGGTTTTGCATGAGAATTGTTTGAGGTCAGAGAAAAGTACAATGTAATGGAGCTTTGCAGCATAAACACCACGCCTCAGAAGTAGATATGGTGGTAACGATGTGATACAGCAAAACGCCAATCAAACCAACACGTTCAGTTTGTGTATTAATTCGGCAAAAAGCTGCCATGTAACTCAGAACATAAAGATTTATCTGGTGTCAGGCTGCCAGAGCTTACAAAGTGAGAAGTTGGCAGAGAACTGAGACCTGGGCCCAACGGTTCAAGAACTTGCGTCATAACCCTGCTTGGACCCTTTAATGATATTTGGCAAAGACTACTCCGTCGTTCCACAGACGATTAGCGTACGTATTGTCGGAGTGTGAAGGCAAACTACGATTCAAGTGCCGGCCAGGCTGAAAGCTTCGCTCGGATGTCAAGATAGTCGCTTGTTGCATATGCAAACCACAAGTCACGTTCAAGGATAACGTTGGTTCGCATAACTACTGGAAGCCATAACTAGAGTTTAGATATACTTACCAATTCACGAAAGAGACGAACGTTAGTCAACCAATGCTTGAGCTAGAACAGTGCTCACTAAGTCTACATCAGAGGGGATCCCATTCGCTATATCGATACCAGCTAAAAGGTTGGCGGGAAATAAGTCGATTATTACCCTCCTACAAATAGTAATAATAATTACAGCAAATACTGACAACAAGAATAGATGGCCAAAAGATGAGGCAACACGTACTCGCAAGTTGTGTAAGGCCAACATCTCGCTCATCTTTGAGGAATGGTTGAAAAACTCGCCGTAGCTGACTAAGACTTTCACCTGTCTGATCAGGTCAGTTACCAGCTGACGTCTTGTCTCATCCAGCGGGACCATTGTGGTCTTGGTGTCATTCGTAAGCTCATGACGAGATTGCGCTAAGCGATCTTCTAATGTACGACACAAATCTCCCGCAAAAGTTACACCGGCCCACGGCATCACCCGATCGACCTCGCTAACGAAATTACGCTCAACAAACGCTGGAGTTGCACAAATTGCTTCGAAAATTAAATTGACGCAGCTGGTTCGCATGCCTGAAAGGGGAGAGAATATACGCGGAGACAAAGAGCATTACAAGCGTGGTGGACGGCTGTTCAAGGTCCCAGGGACGATAAAAAATCGGATGGAAAAAGGACAGTTGTCTTCTTCCTAGGGGGGCCATTGCCGAGGCGGTCTCTTATAACATGGGATTTACTACAGAATTAGTTTAAATAGCTCAACTAATGGTGTTCGCTGTAAAGTGGAGCAGCCTATAAGACGAGCTACAGACCAATGAGTTCATCATGATCATGATTGGCTGTCGAGCACGTTACAAACCATAATAGTGTATTTCAAGTTCTAATGTGTCGTGGACACAGCTACTGCAACTACGGTTATTCCATCGCAAACAACGTTTGTGGCATTCCAAAGAGACTGGACCCTGAGTGGAAAATGGGCAGTGTTTTCTTCCGAACACGTCGCAGTCGAAGTAACAACCAATTTCGTATTTATTTTATACTGCTGAAAGAAATTAAGTAGTGCACAGCTGAAATAATTTGTACAGCACCAGCCAGATAAACTTGGCAGGTAGAAACGACTTCGTTATGGAGGTAGAGAATCTGATGGGTGTACTGATTGGGAGTAGCAGTCACCGACAATTGAGTTCTAATCAGTATAAGATTGCTTGGTGCACCACTGTCCTCGACCAACTCTGGACAAAATAACATGCATTATACAACAAAGTAACGTGGAACACAGGCCTTGTAGCCGAAAAAATGCACAAGACAGTAGTTCGGAAAATCACCAGTAATGCGCCAGTACAAATAAACTGACATCAATTGTTGTTGCAGCCACAGACTGACTGAGAGGACTTAATTTTGGTACAAACAAGGATTTAACTTCAGCTGATAAGCACCACCACCACCCAAGAAGCAAATTTATGGTGCTACTGTACAAACCGCTTTCGCGAGTGACACGCTATATGGAAATGTAAGACATTAATTTGAAGCTGAACACAATGAATACAGTAATGCATTAAGAAAGACCCTTGAAGAGAGGCCACTCTTAGAAATGGCGAAAGCAAGCATGCACCGTCAGATTGCTGCTGTATTCCCTATCTCTGGAGAGGGTAAGCCCAATTGCGTAGAGTTTGCGGCTTCGTTTATGAGAGTGAAAAAGTCTAATGAGGTTCAGTATCGGTAGAAAAGTGAGCTAAATTCATCTTAGACGCATGTTTCCTTGTTTACCGAAAACATAAAGCAACTGATAAAGAATATTCTCGTTATTTCTCGCTCTCGAGAGACACTGTATCACAAACGATAAGTTGGAGTCCTACCCCTATCATAAACTAGTTATTGTTGGTTTAGCGTGCCATTCAATCAAGGAAAGGTGTTGGGTTAGCCACTTTCTACCTTAGTGCGGATGGATTGGCCAATATCGGTGCCAGGTCTTCCGAATCTTCTGGGCTACCTCAGACTCCGAGCAGTTGCTCTGCTCTCTGAAAGTACCGTGGTTTCGAACAGTGTGTTCCTTTTATCCATTTCGTTAGAACTGACAGAAAACATGGGCTGCGATAAGTAACAATTTCTTTTACCCTATGGAGTCGCAAGTGTAAAAGGGACGGACACTTACTGTTTGGGTAGTACAGACGACCTGAGTGAAACTGAAGTTTACCTTAACAGTTTTTGTGCACATATAAGGTGGGCGGAGTTGTACTTGCCGCTAAAACCTTACCGTATGTGTTGTGCACCCTGGTTGTTTATACACCCGATTTCTAGTCCATTCCCCAGAAAGCTAGACTACAGGGGACAACTTTGTAGAAGCAATAAGTAATACATCTATCGAGAAGAAAAGATGTCAAGAGAATTTGAGATGAAAGGCCTAATGTGAGGGAGTGGAGCACAAGACGCAACGCAACGACTTACTTGGGAGTGGTAAAGTAGCCATATCAATCACAGTGGGTAGGAACATTGAAACGTATTGCTGTTTTATTGCCTCATCAGAATTTGGCACTGCAAGAGAAGAACGGTGGGCGAACTGACAAAGCCTTGATAGTAAAGACAGGTAAATTAGATCGAAATTAACTGGCATTTATTTTGTAAACTGAGCGTATCACAGGGATCACATGGTTTTGTCCAAAATATCCACAAAAGTGATGAAAAGAACGAATGCAATCAGTAGCGGTCACCAAAACGGAGGACGGATAGGTAAGGCTGTTTGTGAATGGGACGTAAGAACCTGTATGGATGGAGACAATACCATACAACAGTTATATCCAGTTGTAAACCGAGTTGATCGAGTGGGTAGTAAGGAAATGTGGATGAAAACTCATTGAGTGCGTTGGGTTACGAAGCACATCCTGCGGCTTTCACTGTATCCATCGATGAACCACTGATTAGGTGGGAGCTGAGCTCGAAATAGCTCAGTGGTCAAGGTGCGAACTTACTAGCGGGAAGATCCGTTGCTCGAACCACCTCGACAGCTCCTCTCTGAGCATGGGTGACCTGGCAGTATCTCAGCCCTCGGGTGGCATCGTAGCTATGCACCGAAAGGGTGTCACAGCCGAACGATTATTATTAACGATTGGATGGGAAAACGATCACCATGGCCTTACGGCCTCTCAAGGTCACAGCTGGAACACTTGGCTAACCTTAGGGTGGAGCATGTTAATTGGGGCATACTTTTTGTGTTTTTATAAATCCCTGGGTAAATCGTCGCATGGAGCTCCATTGCGCATGTGTGAAATTAGTGAGTGTCATAACGAGTAATACTTAAGATCATATTCTCACACACAACCCATATGTCTGAAACAATTTCGGGCACCAGACATACTTATTGGTTTTCACCATTTCGCCAGGAATCGCCTTAGAAGACTGATCGGAATTGTTACGGATAAACAAGATTGGTAAGTCGCTGGAAAAGTCGTTCGAAAGGCTTCATCTCCAGAAAATGCCCATATCTAGTAATGCTCACTCATTAGTTACCTAGTAAAGCTGCCCTTCTCATTTGAATACAAAAGTACTGAAACGATTTTGCTCCAACATGGTTGGTTAGATTACGGGATAGATAATGAAGTTCTTCGACTCCAGAGATAACCTAAAAGTGTCCCCATAGGAGATCGTGGTGTAGTGACTTTTACCAACCGGATGTGGCGCAAATCGTCGCAGGTGTTGAAAATTTCAATTTATCAATAACAAAAGGTACCTTGGTTCTTCGGGTGAATTAGGGATATCAGTCACTTATCCATAAATCATTCCGGTCCCTTAATATCACTGCGTCCGATACGAAGCTGTTCAGTGATTTGGAGAGATTTGGCCTTCTTTTTATAAAGTCAATGGTTCTGTAGTAGATCCAGTTAACCTGAAATGACGCTCAACTAGACACAATTATTGTGAGCAGTTCTGACTACTTTGGTGTCTAGAAATAGAGAGCATACAAGGAGCATGAGCATGAAGAGAGGAGAGTCTAGTCCTAATGAAACAGGAAATCAACCATCTCACTGTCTTGATATCATAATGACACTTGGAAACAGAGGGTACCAGGGGAGTAGGGGTACATTGAGTCAACTATGAATTAACTCAGGCATCTTTCAGGGTGTGTTTACTTCTCTTGATACATGAGAAATCCTCCCAAAAATGAGGTCTTCCATACACTGCAATTATGCTGATGATGTTCTACCTCTGATTCTTCGGGTTTGATCAGCCTTCAAGATGGAATCGGTCCGCCCACTAATCCCCCCAAAAAGAACATTAAAGTGTGTGAACGTACCATGTAGTCTTACGATAGGCACCAGTAACGATAGCCTGGATCACACAGTCTCTTTACGTCATTACCCAGCATATCCCTAAATGCTATTCAGTCTAACATCGAGGTAACACGTTGAGTTTGTGTGCCCCAAGTTCAGAAGGCTTTCTGCTTACTCTCTGACACTAAGCGCTCAACCTCACGGGAGCCCATTCAAAAATTTATCGCTTTTATCATTTGCCTATGGTCTTTTGTTCCGGAATGAAGGCAACTATTTCCTGTTTTTTGAGGTCCCTAAACTTTCATCTAAACGTTGTTAAGATACACGTGATGGATTATGCACAATGAACTTTCCAAATCCACTTCAACATCCTGCACATCCTCACGATTCAAAATACGATCCGGTGATACAGTATCTTGTACAAATATCACAGAATTCTATTTTGCCCACCCGTTAATACACCATCAGAAAGTCATAATCCCATTTAATCAGCAGACTCTTCGAGAACTCTCTTCCAAATGCTTCCACCTTTACAATACATTTGTACGCACTCCGGAATTTCATTTGAAATTTCCCGAAGTGAGTTGCTGAAAATTCACCCTCTGAGTGCACAAACTTTTCATTGACTCGACCGACTTGACTTGAAGTGTCCCGACAGCATGCCCAAAGAGTCTTGTTACATTGTCTTCAAGGGTTTTGAACAGGAAGGGCAGCAATATGGTTCATTTAATCATATTTGAAGAAATTAACAGAACTACGATAGGAATCAGTAGAGTCTGAAACTCCAGTGCGAATAACCTATTACGAGACTCACCTGGCAGAGTGGGAAGTTATGCTGCGACTGGTGACATAAATGACTGGGGATCAAGCGCAGACTATTTAGATAGGATGGGTAGACATAAGTGGAATCTTCTGAGTACGTTAAACTGTGCTCAAGATGAGGCATCGGTACTCGATTTCTAAATATGTCTTTTGAGAGGAACAGGTGGGTCAATGGATTTCCGATAATGAACTAAGAGGTCGTTGTCTAGACAATCACAATCGATCTGGGAATTGCAAAGATGGTTTTGTCCTGCAAGCTGAAAGGCCGGAAATCATCAGCAGTGCGCATCTTACGAATCTCTAGTGGATTCGGACACGTAACTTCCCGGCTAGCAGTTGAAAACTAAACTGTTCGGCCACGAACGGCTGATTAACTCGCAATTAGACATCAGATAGCGTCATTCATTTTTCAACCATGGGATTCACACCACATGGTCACGTGCTGACCAACTCCTCGAATCAAGACTTCTTAGACAGAAGGCTAACTTGTCGCCTGAATTACTTTCCATTCTTGGCCTCTACAGTTAGTTGACAGTATAAGAATCAGCCGAGATATTCGTGAAATGTATACTGCTGATGATTTCCAATAAGGACTAAACAGCCGGATAGTGCTTCTAGGGTCCTCGGCATAGACTGACCTCGCTTACAGGACGAAATCTCAATCACGTTAGTGCTTTTGAGTTCGTGGTAGTGAGAGGTTTATCCACGGTTGTTTATTATGGGAACAAGCAATAATCAGGATGGAAAGGTCTAATAGTGAATGGCGTCTTAAACAATGTTTGACGGACTGTGATACGTAATTGTTAGTCAGCCGGTGACACTGAAAGCAAGCATAATCTAGCAAGATGGAATACGATTGGCCAGACCATCAATTGCAGAAACAGTGTGGAAAGAATGGGGTTGATGAGGCGAAAATATGGTTAAAACAAGCAAAGTTGACCGAGATGAAGGAAAATCAAGTGGTAAAACAATTGTTGACTAACCCGTGGCACGCCACAAAGAAAGTAGCAGATCACAAGCAGCCTGACGAAGATCAACACCTCTATCGATCAAACTAGGATCCACGCGTAGACGAATAACCGAGGGTAAGGCTTCCACAGAGAGATGAGTCTGTGAAACGACAAAACTGGCCAAACATTGTTGAATCATGTACACCAGTTGCATGGTCAACCAGTGGTCTGCTCTAAGTAACGGCTGTACAGGTTCCGTCTGACAATAGAAACCAGGAGTAACAACAACAAGTAAAAAAACACGAACAAAAAGGGCAGTGGAGCTTACTTAAACGAGGATACTCATGTACGGATATCTGGTCAGTGATACATAATAATCTTTTATCAACAAGCTGCTTACACTAGGACGAAGAAGACAGTAAGCAGGTGATCAGTTCAAGTTTCTTCTTAGTCTCACTCCAGCTAGTGAATGTTGGGGAAAAGTGGAAAGGCCAACACCGCAAACCCACCTATTGGCGGATGGTTTATTAAAGTAAACAACCAACAGCTCTGCTTTCGAACATCATACGGGCTGACACCTCCAGGTTACCAGACGACGGGGATGAAATATCTGTTTCAACTTTAAAATCTCACTGTTACCTGAGAATATTCGGAATGCGTTTCGCTTCCAAGTATAATCGATCAGTGTATTGCAATTTTTCGAATACATGAGTGGCGAGGTTTTTAGGAGTGAGTTCTAGACGTTCTCGTGAAGGGCTATGGTGATCTTTGAAAAGGACCAAGATGTTCAATATTTCGCGAAATAAGCTCATTTGCGTACCAATTTGGCTTCAACGGAAGACCCCACTGAATCTCTTGTGTGTGATACCCTTCAAAGGAATGTGCTGCACAAAGACCGCCTAATGTTTCAGTTGGTACGATATTCGAGATGCCGCCGCACATTTTTTCGAAGGAGCAATATTCATAAGGTTGCTGCCGAAGAGTTTTCAGCAAACGTATGCGTAAATTTCTTCCAAGAAAATACTCAGTCTCTGTTGGCTGAACTAATGAGAGAGAGAGAGAGCGATCATATACACGGCATTTCGGTTGAAAAATAAGAGAGATGTGATCAACTGTAGTACACCTACACAACACAGCGCCAGGACAGATTCACATCCTATGGCCTGGTTCTGATGGATTCAAGTACCAAAGCGGATCCAGAAGATTTGCAGCATAATCTGCTGTTAGGCGGAATTCCACACAGATACCGCTCGCAGTTAGGCGCTGCTACGACCGAAAAGCCTATTCCGCAAAAGAATGGCCAAAAGTTCGGGCTGCTTGCCGGTCCGGCATCAAGGCGAGCTCTGATTGGTCGAAAGTCTGGACCCAACAGCAAGTCGTGACCCAGTATTCGCCGAATGCCGGTTGCCGATGGCACATCCAGAAAGTGTCAGAATTTCTAGAATGTTGTCGCGGCATACACTTTATATACGACACGCTGTACAAGTGTTTTTGACCTGGTTTTGGGTGTTGATATACGTCGTGCACTTGTGGTTGTTTTTGGCGGGAACGCTAGCTTGGGAGATTCGGACCGAGAACTAAGCTGAGGAAAATACCATTATTACATCTTCATTCACCAAAGACTACTCGCATCCTGTAAGTGGAGAGGATATCTTGAAACTACACTTATGAAACGAATGTCACGCTGTCAACATGTGGCACGTGGATCAGGGAAACATGCACGTTCGCCTTTCATAACTTAGAAGGCACAGCTCAATAACTTTAGTTTCTGTATATTCACAGTGTCAACAAATGTACAGGGTGAAGCAGACTTTCTCAGACAGTTTGTGAGAGTCAGCAGGTGGATTCATTACCATTACTATTGACAGCAACACCAGAGGAGAATACTGGTGCTTCACGACCGTAGTTATTTTCATGAGTTCGAAACAACCAGGGAATCACCGGATGACATACTATACAAAACATTCCACTTAAAGCGAAGTCGAACGAAACCGCAGTAGAGGGGGCACCTGATGTTTCCATAAGGAATGATGTCTCAGGGGTAACTTTTGGGTTGTTATGGAAACGTCAGTGCACACTAAGTTAAGACTTCAAAAATGTTTTTTCTTCTACGGGAAATCCGCATCCTCAATTATACTTCAACAGCAATAGAACGATGAGGGGAGTTGAGAGATAAGGTTTACTGTGAGATACAGCATCTTTAGTTTTCTTGAGTTGTGAATATCCTGCAAAGTAGACTTACAAAGAATGAACGATAGCATAGAGGAAACAACCCAGCACACTATCAAATTTCTCTTCTAAAAGAGCAGAATTTCCCCAGAACGCGGACGCTGGGCATCACGGAACTGACTAAAAATATTGATAGCAAAACGCAAATAGCTCAAGAGTTAGGTCTATCTTGAAAAGTTAATAAGCACATAAGAGTTGCGTACGAACTGAATCTAGATTTACAGTAATCACCACGAGCCTTTCAAGGGTCAGTATAAATCCAAAGATCGTTTTGTGTCGAGAAGTGATCAACCATATTGGCAACAGCCTCAGATTGAGGCGAACTTAGCTGTGAACATAAATTACCATTTGTGCTTTACACCAAAGTCAGTGCCGCTCATGGTTACGGCACATTCAGTTAACTTGCTGCGAATGGTTAAGTTCTTGTTTGGTTGTTCGACTCAGGTTTGAAACTATGTGGCTTGGCAAACATGAGCTCCAAATTGACCTACCACATTTCTACCCAAGCAAAACCGACTGAAGAATGTCAACGTCATCAGCGAAAACTTCGTCTGATCCCAAGAGAGTCCAGATACACGAGAGAATTAGTCTGAATCGACGCAGAAGAGACAACCGAACAATAAACCAAATTCTGAGCGCCAAATGAGAGTAGACGCTACTCAGGCATTTAGCGGGTCATGCACATCACAACATCCGGGGTGTTAGCTCGTGAGTGAAATAAGAATATTCGGTGCCATGGATGGTGCACGTTTCAAAAGTTCCCAATGAGGATAAACTGGGATTTGCTTTCGTAATCAGTCTACTTTAAATGGTATTGAGTAACAGCCGAGAACAACCAATTATCTTTAGACCAAGTAAGCAAAGGCAATCGGTGTACACCTTTGAACGTGAACAACTAATCAAGGCGTTTTTTCTACTTTTCTATTGCGTTTGCTCTCGGAGGAGGGGAATCAATTGTAGGTATCAGTGGGACAAATCATGAAAGTATTTGCGAACGGGTATAAGCCCGTTCTGATTCTTAGTGCCCCTTGTTAAAGATCGTTGTTAATGATCCAGACTGTCTGTCAGGCCTCTAATCAAAGCCTCGAACTTCGTAGGTGAACGATGTGCCACATTTTCAAAAAACTACAAACGGTGCCAGTTCCCTCATGAGCATTGTCTACTTGGGGACGTAAAACAAAGGAGAATTGAGATGCTATTAAAATGTGTTAGATATGGTCACATACCACGAAGGTGAACGAATTACGGGGTTTACAGCAAAAAAAAGAGTTAACAAGGCTTTACCGGTCCATAAAAAGTGAGCTACTTACCGCGTCCTTTTCAGTCAGGTTTACACTGTGTTTTTTGACAAAGAGCAAATCGACCAATGAACTCAAGAGCTGCAGTTCAATATCTGATGCAGCCGCCAAAATTTCAACCCACGCATCAGCCAACTGGCTCAAACGTTTCCCTGGGTGCCTCTCTGGACCTTGATTCATCCAGGTCAGACTTAGGTCGGAAGTTCCTTGAGATAAACGGTTGGAAGAGTAGGATGACTGGAAGGATGATGAGGGAAACGAAGACGTTTGTGGCGCCGGATAGGGTGGTCGTCGGTGTATGAGATCGAACAGGGAGCATAGCTCATGAATCACATCGTACAGATCCATGAAACGAAGTTGATTGCATACATTGCAGGAACAGATTGTTGTCACTTCCCCGGATACAGCGGTCTGGTTTTGTGCTGCACATGGTGGAAACAGAAAAGACAGCCAAGCAGTTCGATCTAACTGCTGGAGTAGAGTTAGGACCACACTGGCCAGACAACCCTGAAGTAAGGAGAAAGGAAATGGCTGTAGACAGACACGGAGGAGCATTGGGCCTAAAGATGAGCAATAAAAGGTGACCAAAAATGTATCCAGTGGAAAATTTGCGACGGGGTTTTAACAGGACACCAAGTGGCTCGCTTCCGGCCATTGTCTGGGACAGTTCAGTCTGGCCCCGTTATTTTCTTTAAAGTCCTGCTATCTCTCTCGTCCTCTCGATAGAGCGCACACTACAATGGACATCAATTTTGGATAACCACATAAATGTAGAACTACACCAGTCTAAATTGAAGTATAGCCACTATAATGTTAAATACATTCCCAGCTGCCACCTGAAAAGTCGAATACAAAAGACCAAAGAAGCCTGTAGCAACCTGCGACATCTATGGTGCCGGTATTACTTCAGCTTGTCAGTCAGGGACAGAGTTCACAACGTTGCAGTGAACTTGGTTTTGTAATGAGTCCGAAACGTGGAAAATACGATTCGAAGTGACGAAGGGGTCAACACCGATAACACATAGGTCACCGTTGCATTGACCGCGCCGGAAAAGGATATCAGATCAGTAATGCCGCTGTATGTCAGACGGTGTTCAGGAAAAACAACTCGCTCTGAACAGAATGACTAGTCAGAGACCATATACTAATCTGTTCAGACCACGTTTTACGACTCAGGACCATCTGTCACATAGGGTCTTTCCCTCCTGATCAGATGCCAAGTGCAGATGTTTCAGAAACAATTAACTGGCCGTAAAATACGGAAGCTGCAATCGTGTTCGTAACCACCGTATCCCTGGATGAGATGTAGTGGTAGTCAGAAGCAAGTCAATACTCGTCAGCTGAACTACCGCCACGCATTGAAGGCTATAGCCTTAATGCAGACTGGGCGATGTCGGTCGATTAAATTAACCAGTGGTGTGTCATATTCCAGGGACTCCGACGAGAGAGATAGAGAGAAAGTAGCTGCCAACGCGACTGAGTTTATCGGCTAGGGCTCTCACACCTTCTTCACAGGTCACAGATTGCCCGACCTACAAGCAGCTGAGCAAAGAAAGGTCTGCGAGGAAGACAGTCCTCCAAAAGGCAAAGTGGTCCAACATATATGGCATACAATGGGTGACTACAGAGTCTCCTTAGGATAATGTGAGGCATCTTAGCACCACTGACCGATGGTTTCGCCAGGCCTGGGAACAATTCGGGGACATCTGTGGTCAAACGTGGAAAAACTGTGCTTATTTTCTGCGCACACAGGACATATCTAAATGCGGGTTGCTGCAGTAGGTATTTCGAGAGGTATACTAGTTTAATAGGCATAGAAGTTAAATGAATCAAGTGGAACTCACCAAAATAGGTGTCAATCGCTGATGCACAAAAGATGGTTTGGATTCCATTGGGCGTTGAACGCGCGTCTTAGGTAAGTAGACGGTCCGACGGGATGTCATTTGGGGATCTGGAACATCGAAACAGTCTAATCGGACAGACGTGTCCTCCCGTTTGATGAACAAGTAGACACGAGCTAACTGTTGCAAAGACCAACGCAAAAATCCATTGGTGATGAGCAACTCGTGAAGCTCCACAGTGGTTGTACGCCCAGATTCCATCACTGGCGTTTCAATGTTTTCGGAGCAATCATTCTCCTCCTCCCCCTCCTCCTGAGTCTCCGCAATATTTGTCTGGATTACCCGACTGACAAACGATAAGAGGAGGTCACACCATGTTTCTACTAACAAATTCGTCTCCGTTCGTCCGGGTACCAATTCCTAGGGAAAGGAGGAAGACAAATCTATGCGTTGAATAGGATCAGAAACCAAAATGAGACGCGAACTGCAGGAAGGCTCAATGAACATCTCTCGAGCCTACCTAATCGACCAAAAGCTGCAGCGAAAATCCTGCAACTGTGTTGGAAATTAAATAAACACGTGTGTAGACTTAAACGCCGGTGTAACTGAGCATGTTCAATGATATTTCCCTCCATAAGGTTTCGGAGGTTGATGAAATTCACAAGGTCAAGTTCGTTCATGTGGCATAATATGAACCCAGCGCTGTGATTTACTGGCATTCTCTCCTAGAGGTTCGTTCACGAATGGGGCGAAATGTGGTCATCTTTCATCAGACTCATTTTCCTAGAGCGTTGCGAAATGGACTGCAAACCGCATGAGATTGGACTTGGGGGTTTCTGGAGAGGGCACTCGCCCTCCCAGACGAAAATGAAGAGGGATCGACAGCGAATAAAATCATTCCTGAAAAACAGGACACTGGAAAAGGGGAAAGATTCTATAGGGTTCTGGAGGTATTCACTGACAAGTGCTTCACACAAGTTGGGAGTGAAACGAAGAGCATACTCACAGGCGACAAGTCGTTTAGCGGACACAACCTCCAAAGAACTTCCGACCAACCAACCTTCCTATGGAAGGTTGGTCACACAAGACGGACTGACATCCCGGCAATCACCAGCAAAAATAGAACAGGTAAGTAAACCGTAGATTGGACAACGGTCAGAACAGGTAAACTGACGTAGCCAATACCCTCGAACTCCTTGTGCTAGCAGCTAAATACATCAAAGGAAAGCAGTGTACTGTTACCTTGGATAGTATTTCCGCAAAATAGGTGGTCAAACTTTGTTGTACTGTAAAGAGGAGAGTTTTCCGCGGCTCTGGTTGATCAAACAATTGTGACAGAATGATCTTTTCAAGTAGTTTGTGATTTTCTAATCCACAAGACTCTTGGGCGCGTGTGCCCATCAGTCTCAGTAACCAGTTGGCAAGCTTTATTGCAGGGTAGACTGTCAGGAGATCTTTGAACACTTCTGGAATACAGTGAAGTAGGATAGTCTAAAAAGATGAAGAATTGGATAGGCAGAAGTAAGAAGACTGTTTCAGGAAGCATCAACTAGCATACAAGGCATGGTTAGGCAAAACAAGTAGGTAGCACATCGATATTGCACATGATCACAAATGCTCTAAAGTAAGGAGTGGCATGGAGAAGCTGGAACTCTGGTTTGATATGGTTCCTCGTTGCTTGAGAGTAAGCTCAACACTCACCGAGGCTTTGCATTCAAATCACTTTCGTCTACCTCTTATTCTGGCTAGCCCACAACAAAAAACGGGAAGCACCGGATTCAAGTTTCCTATTAGCTCCCATCAGTTAACTAACTAGCTAATTAACTTAGTTCAGTTAGTTATACATCCTTGTCCATACCGGGACACGAACTCCGGATATCCGACACGTGACGCCGGTGTATTAGCACTACTCCATCAACGCTAGCTGGGCACGCCTGAATTGCCAATTAAGCGGCACCATGGCTGCTTGAGAACTGCTGGACACTTTGAATTCGTTATAGGTTGATGCTGGATTTGGACTGATCAGAATAATTTCGCCTGAATAGGATTGTCCAAATGGGAGTGATATGAATGTAAATTCTACATGGCCCGGCAACCACCTGCAACTTGCCGGGTAGCAATGACAGAATTCTGGATTTGAGTTTGTTAAGCTAGTCTAACATCTTCTCTTGACCCAGAACTATTTTTAAGGCTGCGGAAAGCCCTTCTGGTCGGTTTAGAAGCCACGGATGCGTTGGGTTGTGTCCCACGCTTACGTAGCCGTAAATTGCCACGCAGCCCCTGAAACGTGATTTTTTGCTACAATTTCGTACCGATCACGAGATTCAAGTTTTCCTGGTGAAGGGGTGTGGCTCCGGCCCTCAGAGAGCAAAACTGTGGCCTTCCTATGAAGTAGTCCGTCCTGGGTAGGAAATCCAGTAAAAAAACAGGCACCGAACACCTGCTGTGGACTGGCCTTGGAAGTGGCATCTCCACATAACAGAGAGTTGCTGAAAATTTTATTTACCAATTTCACTGAGACAGGGGACTTAGTAGAGACGATAGTTAAACCGTCTGTTTTTACGTGATTGTTGCTTGATAAGTCTTTACTCCGGCATCTTACCTGCCATCGCCAACAAGTACTCACAAGCCATCTTTAAAGCAACTTTGCTAAATCGTGTTGGGACCGACAGCTTAAATAATCAGTGAGTGCTAAGTAAGGATAGAAAATACTGTATCAGTGATCTTAAGGTGTTAATAGTTGAAGCCATGGGCATCGCATACGTTGAACGCAGCTCAGGGCTGGGTGACATTCCGAATCACGAAGCATTTTGCATGAATGTTGACGAGTTTTGCGCATCATCACTGATTAACTACTTTGTATGAATGTGATGAAAGGAATCGGAGAAATTCAGGAGAAGCTGGTGAACTTTATGGTATTCCGCAGACTAAACAGTGCCTAAACAATACACTGACTAGAGTACAGATAATATATACCGGAAGATATTTGTGTAGATTATCTCAAAACTGAACCGTTCAGTTGCCGAATTATTGTAACCTACATCCGAGTCGAAAGTTCATTCTGAGTGACAATAAACCGAAGTCTCTTGGTTAATGTAGGGTGCAGAAAGACAAAGATTGCTAGATGGGATACAAAACCCAAGAACAAACTAGCTAGACTAAATCAGCCGGTATTTGACCAAGGACATCGCTCTTATTCCAACAATCATCCTTCTGCTTAGTACAATTGTTCTGGTTAGTTCAAACCAATTCCAACCCCCATTTCCAACTGACACACCGTCTATAATGGCATAATGCCAGAGCATTCTTCTGTCATATCCAATCAGCCTTCAGAGTGATGACCAATATCGTATGCACCGACTAGAAGGGACGGTTCATTGTCCGTAAAACAGGGGGATATCATAGACAATAAAAATACACATGTAGCGCATATTCGTTGCCGGGAGAAAAGTGAGTTTGGATAAGAACCCGTTTGGTGGGTAGGTTACAGAGCAAGATGAACGGGCGGTCACAAAGCTTACCCTCATTTGTTGGTCGTTGGCCGATGATATAACAGCAATGGCTTGCTCAAAAAACAGGTCGACTTGGTAGACGAAACCATCAGGCGGCTCTCTCTCAGGCTCTATGAAGTTGGTATCCGAAATAGTCTTTGTATCTCGAAGCTCGAGTTGCTTCAGGGTGTTTGAAGGGAGAGTAAAAGACAGATGACGTAAGGATAAACAGGGCTGTGGTGGTGTAGGAATGCCGATTACAGGTGGCGAACACTAGCGGAGAGGAAGCAGGTGGAATATATTCACAAACGGAGGCTCTTCTCGCTGAAAAGACCTACTTCCCAATATGACCATGCGACTGAGCAGCAACGTATCATCCGTGAGAGACAATGTATTACGATATGTTCGGAAAATCTATACCATGCATTCGGACTTTTTAACATGGGCTGTCTTAGATTTACCACACGAAATTCGAAACAGAAACTTCTAAGTATCACTACCACTAGAAACATATTCGAATGGACTCGTTTTACTTCCGTGAGGCCAGGGCTGCTTGTTTTTGAGTCCCTTATGCACACGACGTAATATTTCATTCTAATTAGAAGTCAACCACACAGCCAATAGCGTACTACCAACAGTCCAAGGGTGAGCGTTTGCGACGGTGCCAGTAAATACTGGTAAAAATACCGTAAATTTAGGTAATATAACGAAATATTGAATTGGCACTCATCACTGTGCAGCGATCACAAAGACTGGTAAAAAATTTCATATGAAAAGGCGGTCGTTTCCTTACTTTCATCATCAGAAAAGGCTGATGATAAAAATATGGAGGAAAACGTTAGGTTGATGACTTGGTGATCTGGTCTCAGGTTTTTCCCCGTCACTTTTGAGGAGGGAACAGGGAACAGGCAATATTCACACAAAAATGGGTCATTCAAATGAATGTGGAATTTGAAAAAAATCAAGGTGTTCACAACTTCGCTGAAAGTTTTGCGCGAACACGACAACTTGTGCATTCAAATTAAGGGCCTGTCCACCAGGGGTTTCAATCAGCCGTTCCACCTGCGAGCTCCCTCATCATGCCGCTAACTGCACTTTGCCATTTAGTCTTATCACAGCTAGGTACCAACCGAACTCGGTGTAAATGAGAGCCTAACCAATGACAGTGACGAACTGCAACGTCATTTCACCTGACCTCCCGTGCAAGCGCCAGGATTGCTGAAACTAGCCGATGAGTACTGAATGCACCAACGGGACACAACCTGAAACCATAAGGTCTTGAAAGGAAGAACTTTGGGATGATACATATCCAATTGGGTCTCTCAAACCCCATCTACTCGATTAACACCATAGACCTAGAAGAAGTCCTCATGAGCTGCGCAGATGCTCACTTTGACGGAAATTATTTCATCTTCGGAAGAATGGAGGACATTTACATGAAATAGACGGTATAACAGAGGGCAAACGGTGGCCATTCAATTGAGTCGCAAATGACAGATGTCTTGTTAATCGAATAAAAAGCCGAGGTTCATACATGGACGTCATGGACTACAATTGGAAGAGCGCAGAATTGTAAGGCGGACATTATGACAGTGACGTCTTCGATGTTAATTTCGAACAATTATTACACTCAAGTTGTTTCAGGAAGATCAGAACTGACACCATGATGGCAAAGAGAACCGTAATCACACATCGAAAACTTGGGTCAGTAGGTATCGATGCCACAGAACAATAGGAAGATTTGACGTCTTCAAGACTTCTTATTGTCTAGCTCGCCATAGCAGAGCGTTTGTGTTGCTCTATTGATGAAGCTGACAGACTAATTAAGGGTCAAATTCTTTTTTTCTAGGCTAAAAATCTGAAAGCAAAATGGTCTAGTCACCCGGCAGACTCGAACGGACCAATCTGACGATACCACCTTTAATTGGTGTACCGACCAGCTCCAAGTCATAGCGCTCAAAGCAAGCGGGTGGACTTATGTTGATTCTCGATGGTTTTAAAAGTTAGAAAGAGCCTAGACAACTGTCTGCTCTGCGACAACTTTGAATCCACTCTTCATTCGGCTGAATAAAGATCCAGTAACGAGTCAATGGTTGCGACATCTCAGTGTTAAGAGACGCTATCCAGAAATCCAAGCTCGGCTCAATCCATTGCCCCATGGGATTAAGGAATCCGATTTTCAATCACAGCGAATCAGATGAATGAACATTCTTCCTTGGGACCTCAAGTGGAAAAGCTGATCTAGGCGGTACGACGCTAAACGGTGCACTAAGCAGGAATGGAACAATTCATGGAATAATAATACGACGGAAATGTTCTCATGTGTTCCAAGGCTCATAGTCCGAAAGTACAAATTGTCCAGCGTGACAGGACTGTAGCAGACTCTTCGTAAGTCCGTTACAAGATGTCAGTGACCAGATACACGTTTGTATCCACGTATAAACGTGAAAACCACTTATGTGTGTACATTAATGGTGAGCGACCAAGGTGGATTTTGGAAGGTGCTGTCGGTATAAGCTCCCGATCGGCACACTAGATCACCGCTCTTCAAAAACATGCACGGCAATAACTGCATGGAGCGAACTCAAGTTAGCTATGACGTGTAACGGAGGGGTGTAGTCTCTTGCAGTTGTTGAAGCAGTATCCTACTCCTGGTTGGTTAAACTTGTAACAGTAGACAGCCGAAATGTGTGCACGAAAGAACTGCCGAAAACAAAAAACCCTAGGAACTCACCCGACTTCGAACTATAATGAAGAATGCCCAGTAGATTTTCTTAAATATGTTGTGTACATCCCTCATTTTCAGGTTTCCTCCATCAGCAGAGGTCTCCTGCTCATCCAACTGATCAGGGTAGAGTTTTGAGACGAGGATATCTTGCAAAATGGAGTTGAGCAATCGTAGATACGGAATGTAAATTGTAGGATATTTGAAATTGGGTGTGAGTAGATAAGTTTTGATCATTTCGGTGATGAGCATGTCCCGATAACAGCGAGCCAAAGCCATTAGAACACTGTGGCCCAGCCTCACGTCAAGTTTAGTTGAAGATCGTGAGCTAGCAGTGTCTATAGCGACTGTTGAGGCCAGAATTTGCAGAAGGCTGTCCACCAGTGGACGAGCGAACTGTTAGATCATAGAAGAACGAAATGAGAGAAAACTGGACAAGAAGGATAGAAAAAGTGCCAGAATCGGATCAAAGACTATTTGCTCCACTCTTAAAATTAGGATGAATACAGTGATACCTCCCAGTAGAGATCACCCGTAGTCCCCCCCCATCGCAAAAAGAACATTATCTACGATACAGTAGGAAACCCAAAATCCTTAATAAACTCGTATTGGCAAATTGGTCTATAGTCACACCACCTAATTCATACAACCGGTGATTGAACGCCACCCGACAGCAGCAGCATTAGCCCCTGTTTCATGATTATGTATGCTGATGCAATGTACGGTTAGGGTACCAAAGTGCACGAAGCTATACTGAAATATCGATATTTCGATATTTCCACACGCTTGAATTGTGAGAATGACAGGCTTGAATTGATAGTATATGGAGAACCTACTTGGTAGTTAGTCTGGAAGTGGTCACTGATTTATTTCAGAGCATTCTTAGACAGGAGATGACTGT
>SJOL01008432.1:123432-137806 GCA_004794785.1 Opisthorchis felineus
ACTTCATGGTACATCCTATAAATTTTCTGTATTAGACATGATCCAAAAGATCATACCTTTGCACGGGAGATTTAGTTATAAAGTCCATTTGGTGAGGAATGTACATCGGGGATAACTAGTTGAGCTAAACGTGGCTTTTAAAAACCCAGGCTCATCATGGTTATGTAAAAATTAACTGTCTTGTCAAACAATGTTAGCATTTTGAGGTCCTTGTTGGGGAGGAGTACCAACATTTCTCCGTCCCACTTTTGACGGAACTGAACTGGAAGTCTTGGGAACTCAAAACCTCAGCGTGCAGTTTAAGCCTACTATCGAAACAGGCAGATGTGTCTCTGCCAACACTCGCGCATATGAGCCTTGACCCATAAACACACACAGACGCGCCTACTTTTTTTCCGTTCAGTTGGTGATCGGCCAGTGGAAACAAGCCTTGATATGCTAACCCAACAAAGAAGTGTGATTTGTGTGAGTTACGCTACATTTTTCCCATAGAAGCCCAACAACACAAACTGGTCTCATCTGAAAAATGGTTCTTCAATTGTAAAAAATACACTAAATAGCATACACAAGGAGTACTATACTCAGGCAACGAGTGGCATTTTATTCTACTAGAAACAGGGAAAGGATGCACGTCAGGACACCCTCTGTCCCAATATGATGTTGAAGGTCAACGGACGTACCTTTCGGAGCTCAACATCTTTCCATGCCAGATAAATACCTTGACGTAAGGACATATGTAAGTCTTCTTGGTATCTGCGCCAAAATATGACTTTGGTTAAGTGTTCTTTGAAGAAAGGATAGAGAAGGGACATGCAGTTAAGCAGGATGCGGTCATGCAGAAGCAAGTGAGGGAACTTGACGCGTTCAACGTCACGAAAGTTAAATACATGGAGAGGGTAGTTGAATGGCAATCATCAAACTTCGTGATGTGCAAAGCTTGGTTGTTGGTCCACATGTCTGACAGTCAGTTGTTTAGCTTCCTTCCGGGTCTAACAAAAGTTGACCACCAAGAAATTTCAAGCTCGCTGCTTAAACCTTTCACCCGTATCAGTACGAAACATGTATACATGGAAAATTTCGGCAACTGTTCAGCTGCTCCAACTCCACTACACTAAATGTAACTTATGACCAACATGGTATGATGTCATTGTGCATGTGATGGAACAACCGGTTGGTGAAACGCACTAATTTGCAAATTAAGTTGATGTTGAGGAGAGACTCAACCGAACCCTAGCTAGAACTTTCGTTTATGGTGTGCACCACACTCAAGTTGAGGAACTGCATAAACGAGAGATTCAGCTGGGAATCGGTCGAGTCTACCGGTAGAACAAGCGTAATTTGCAGATGAGTGTATCCCGCCAGTCGCGTACAACTTGGTGTTCACATTGATAGAAACTGGAGGATTATGCCTACCAGATGAGCCCACATAAGGGTGAAACTGGTAATGAAACTGTCGGAGAGTTTTCAGAAACGATATAGACAGTGTGTCATGTCAAGAGAAACGGTTGTTTGTCACCATTCGCAGGCGGCAGGTTGGAAAGTGAAACGTCCAGATTCAAACACATTCTGGGACAATAGGACACAGCGTCAGTTCATATTTAGTCTGTGTGGACTCTGGTTTATCTCACGATTCCCGACACGGACATCCAGAAGAGACAGAACACGAAAACAGCGACAGAGTGCACCTCGTCAATCCAGGATTGGTTGACTCTACCGCATACGATCGTATTCGAAATAAAACGTTGGAATATCCTCTTTACTTACAAAATACCAGTAGAAGCGAACACAATCTGTTTTTAAATGATGCACTGTGGACCGTGCTACCAACTCAATGTCCATGAGCCAACTAACTGCCTTTGTTCCTGGGGTTATTTTTGTACAAATTAACAGTGCTGGCCTGATTGTTTAAATTCGCATGCTAAATCAGAAGTCTTACATGAGAGACAGGTGGGTATTGTGGTGGTACCAAAGAAACAGTAGTAGTTTTGGACTCAAGCAGGGACAATGGCTTAGTGCAAGTGTCACGCAATTCTGCCTGCTCGCTGAAGAGCAAAACTCCGTGCCGAAATAACTTTCTTTCTGCAAAGCTGAAGACAGGTAGACTGTACTTCACTCACGAGTTCAGTGGAATATTGTTGTGAGTGAGGACAGACGGCTAGAGCAATTCACTTTGTGAAAGACTATCTCAAAGTGATCTCCTCTGATAGAAGGTTAGGTGAGAAACTGTCAAAGGTTAGGAGTGGTCTCGAGAGGGGGGAAAAACTGTAGCTGCATGTGTACCAAAAGCATCTGAATGTCAGTCATGAAAAAGTGAGTCATGGAGTAGAAATTGAAGCTATCGACAAAAAATCGTGAGAAGATAATAGAAACTACTAACCCTACTGAAAAACATTAGATTAGAGTAGAAACTGTGCAAAAACTTTTAGCGTCATGAAAGGGACCGACGGCTAAGACCAACTGAATAGAACAAATTTTGGATGCTCGAAATTCATTAATGTAAGGTTATCCGTGGGTAAAATCGGTCAAACGTGAAAAAAAGGACACTGACTTGGCTGAATAAAACCAATCACATGGGATAGTGAATCGTGCAACTGATCGCATAACTTAAAGAACACAGTATGACGGAGAGCGAGAGAGGAGACGTACCACGGAAAACGCGCAGCAGCCAATATACTAGCGCAAGGCTCTGTGTATACTTACCATCGGTTGTGTGTTCACTGCTACAAACACAAGTCTCAATTGTCAGTATTCCGGAGCATTGTTTGGGCACAGCTGTTGAAGAGAACCCTTGCGAACTGGAACTGCTACTGCCACAAGCTCCAGGACCAGAGGTATAGGAGGTCTCACGTAGATAGGCACAAGATTCGATTTGGTTCATGTCCATCTGCAAACAAATGGTAGGGTTTGTCTCAGGCAAATGTGGTTGTCTTTCGCTTCTTCTACGAAGAACAAACCGGATACAAACCTTGGCTTCCTGACTTATCGAAGAGTCGATAAGTCAGATCACCGGTCCTTTCATTGAGAAGAGAGGAAATAAGACAGGGCTGACAGTCCAAACTAGAAGCAACTAAAGTGAAGAAGCCTATGTTTAATTGCAACAGTCCGTCCTTCAAAACGTGGTTTAAGGTTCCCAAGCCTTCTTTGTGGCCCCACCGATGAGCACTCTGACACTGGTGCTTCTTGAGTGGACAGAAACATGCATAATGCCACTCGCCACATGACTAACACGATGTTGTTCCCATGTGTAACAGTGGTTCGTTTTAATGCCACGACACCATAAAATTAATTGATTACGTCGACTTTGTTTATCATGGTGATGATGATGATGATGATGATAAAAGTACACACTGGTGGTATGCACTGTTAGATTATACGGATGCCTTTAGGTCGCCAATATTTGTTTATTACTTCATGGCAGTGATACAGAGGCCCAGCTCAATAGGATGGAGACAGTTCAAACGGGTAGAGTTTAAAAGTGCCATGAATCAGAACTTCAAACATCTACACCACTCATAGTACAGGCAGGATAGTTGTCTGTCAAAGGTGGAGTCTAAAATACTATACCATTATTGTGTGGCTGCGAAATCTGAACTGTCTGACAATTAGACACGCGTGGAATTAGGAGATACATCATCGCATTCCAGCTACAGACAATTTAAAAACGTTACGCTGGTGCTTCGAATGATCTTTCAACCTTACAACTGCGGGTCCAATTCGAACATGCTGGTTTAGGTTGGAAGAAGTGGAATCGGCAATTATTTGATTTGGTGGGTGTGCGAGACTAGCGTCTGTCGACCCAGCTCACCCTTCAGGATAGTGTTCAAAGGGTAAAGACTGCTACTCGCTAAAGACGTTTTCGGAAAATGGTAATTGTGACGTTCAGTACGGAATGAAGCTTGTAATATTTGCGGTGAAGTCGAGGGGCATCCCGTTTCACCGGCCTGTATTGTGCCAGCATCAAAATGGTGCTGTTTTTGTCCCATCAGAGAATGGCAAAGTGAACCTGTGTTACTTGCGGATTGCCAAACACAACAGCCATTCTATTCTCAGGGGGCATCTGATTGTTTAGCCTTCGTTACTACATTAAGACCCACTTAGATGACAGATGGACCAACTGTCATCGCCATTCAAAAATTGGGACGTGATTTCCTCGACAAAAATTTCACATGACCAGTAGTGATCTATTTTGAATTGCTTTTAGACGTTTTCCAAGTAACATAGTGCGGTCAGTGAACTAATGTGATGGGAATTTCCCTATTCTGGTCGACGAAGCCAGCAGCCACATAGGTGTAAATAGTGCTTTGACTTCTATAACTACCTGGAATATGGGCAGTGAGGTGTGTATTTGATGCCAGAATAAAAAATAAAACCTGCTTCCTCCTGGTTTCGTGTATATTTACGATGAACAAAACGGATCAGGTTAGAACGAAGGAACAGATAACAACTCACATTGTGCACCAACAACTGATACGGCCCATCAGCCAGAAGGACAGGAATCGCGGTACTCGGTTGGAGACGCAGGAATGCCACACCAAGAAGCTTATCTCTTGATTCTGGAAACAGAATTGAGAGGGGACATTTACGCCATAAGCAGAGTAAAAAACACTTATCGCAGGTGGCAACTGAACAATCGATAGGGAAGTTGGTAAAAACGCAAAACATACATCGCCTAGTGTCATACATATATGAACGTGAACCAACGAATATAATTGTGGTACAACAGTCCCCCTAGTAAGTAGCCCCAAAAGTTAAACACGCCACCTGGAGTACGTCACTTTAGTGAACTACAAGAATCTCATTGTGGTTCTGTAACTAAGCGAAAAACCTCACAGAAGACGAAAAGTGCCTGGTGTGAAGTAATATGGGATGTTTTCTGTTAAATCCAAGATTGCAACAAAGTGACCTTCACGTCTCTACGAAAAAAATGAGGGAAGGTTGTGGGGGACTGCTGAGCTGACCTGTGCACACTGATCTGGAAGAATTGACTGGCAAAGCCCACTGCGCCTGTTTTGCTAATGCCACAAGCAATACCTGCTTAATTTGACAGGTAAAAAGCGCGGGAATGAGCTGAATCGGCCCCTAGTACGGTAGCTGGCCGAATGGGCGGCAGTGTCTTTTCAGGGTGGAGGGAAAAATCTCATCCCTTGGCATCCGTAACGTTAGTGCGGGGAGGATTACTCGTCAGGATATCGCTCGATTGAGTGTATGTACTAAGCATGATTGTTGCTTCCGTTGGTGGGAAATACAAACCTCACTCGGTACTTGTATCATTGGTGTTTAGATAGGGCGGTCCTCAGACCAAAGCTCAGCTGCATATGTTGGCTGAGTGTGACCCTGTAGGTTTGTTCCCGTTGGTGGAAGTTCCATGGGTGTTCGTTCACCTGTCGTAGCGCAGTGACATTAGCAGTGAGACATCTATGCCTTAATTCCTGCACTCTTGGGATAGGCCAAACGGATCAAACCATCAATTCACTGGCTCCAACTAGAGTCCACCGCAAATGAAACGCCACCCCAGACGCATTGTGGGCCAGACTGAGTAAAAAGTTCAAGACGGGGTGGTCAAACAAACTCCCTACCTCGGCGTCGACAACCGGAAAGTATCATGCGACTTTGCAACTCTTCGTCCACCGACCCTCACTCACGTCCCCTGTCAGCCACGACAGTTAATCAACTCGCCAGTTTCGTGTCCAAACTACCACCCTGTAAAACAAGCTAGAATAAACCGTTACCAAACACAAAAGATATGGTCCACGTTGCGGCTTTCAGTATCCGTAGCCTCTGCCTCAGCAGGTACCTCTTGTCGAAATACACGTAGCTCGGGTGTGTTTACTGTTGATTGATCAGACGGTAGTTGATCTGTTGGTTTGCAAACCAATTTCCAAGCTCGGAGAACAGATGTCATCGAAATATACATCCAAGAAAACACTTCAGTCATTAACCTCACACAACGAGCTCATATAATCCGTATTTCACTATTCGGGTATCTGATGATCCTGATGCATGGGAGTTTCACTCAACTCCAGGGCTGAAAACACTTTGTTGGACTAAACTGCAGTAAACAGCCGTCTCTATGGTTATCCGGTTCAGTCAAGTTCATTGCAGTTTCATACGATACACCGTGTTTATTCGTCGTACCAGCATACGCCCCGACAGACTGCAGTTTTGAAGATGAGAAAGATGGGTCCTATCGGAATCTGTCACGACCGCTTTGGTCAGCAAGAAGGACGGACACCATCATCGTGGAGGTGATGTGAATATCGACGTCGGACGACTAAACTCTGAAGAAGCAAAGATCTGTCGTAGATTCGGAGGCGACGCCCACCGTACGGATAGTGGGATGCGAGTTCTTCAGTTGTGTGCTCAATGTCGTCCGCTTTTGGCCACAAGGAACTTTCAACACAAGCACTCATATCGAGCTCATTGAAGGCCGCTAAGCCATGGACTCAGCTGGGGCATTAATCGTCCAATTGTAACACCCTTCCGATACATAGCTGCCACACCACCCGAAGGAAGTATGAGGGCTGAGATACTGACAGGCTGCCAAGCCTAGACAGGAAGATTCAAGATGCAAAGATCAGTTTCGCACCACGGACCCTTCGATCAGTAATTTCGCGCTTTAACCATTGAGCTATCTCGGGCATGTTGCCGTCAGTTACCGATGAAGAGCCCCAATTGAAGACTGCCGCTCTTTCTGGGAGTGCCATTGGTGGGCGCGGTTATCACGTCGTGTTTCATCAAGATTACGCATACGAAGCATGGCCATTCCGCTCATCAACTTCAGCGGGTTCCATTGGCACAACACTATCGAACAGATACGAATGGAAAGCTACCGGAAACGTTCATGATGGAAATTGGTTGGAGGATGTACGAAAGAATGAAAAAAGTTATGCTTTCAGCTATTGGGATGTCTGCCCAAGCCATAAGAATTTACCAAATGAATATGTCATCAAGATCAGCAGACCGCACTGATGTCAGAAAAACCATAACAGCAACTAGAGACAACAGTGGAGCCCGCAGATCCCTCAAACATCGGCAACTCAAGACCCTGAAGAATGGCAAACAACACCAATGGGTTGCGAAGGCCCGGAAGCTGGAAGAGGCCTTCACTGCAGGCAAAAGCAGAAGCCTATTTCAGCTGATCCGATCAACTTGCCAAAACAAGACAGGTGTCAGCGAGACGGTTTGCATAAAACACGGAAAAACAATTCATTCGCTGGAACGTAGTCTTGAGCGATGAGCTGAACACTTTGAGAAATAGTTCAGCTGGCCTCCATCAACACAATCTCTGGAAGAACCCAACGAACCTCAATGGAACACCATCAGAAACGGAAATTCAGCGCGAGATACCATTCCTCCAACACGACAAGGTCCCCGGTCTGGATGGTTTGCACCTTGTACTTTTCAAAGGCGGTGATGCAAGCTCTGGTGGATAGTGTGACAGTGGAATGGAGCGCTTCCATTGTACATCTTGCTGTCAAAAAGGCACAAGAATGTCATGGGCGGGCTATTCAGGCTTCATAGGTAGCTTTAGTTAGGACATTTACTTCACATGCCAGAGGAGCGTTCACCTCTCACAGAGCCCTTTCTGCCAAAACCCGTGTTGAGTGGACAGTTTATAACCTGGCAACGAAGTATGAAAGAACCACTGAAGTGACAACTGACGCCTCCCTAGATGGGAACCCCGGGACTTAACTCATCAATGGTTACTGAAACTGGCAGACATGGCTCCATCACGTAATCAATGGCATACCTGATATCGCCTTAAGTGCACAGCTGCCAAGTTTCCGGTTTCCTCAGACAACTAGAATGATTTGTTATAAAGAAAATGATTGTGCGTTAGCGAAGCATTAGTGTTGAACACTGACGTCATGCTTCCGATGATGATGATGAAATGATTGTGCTATTGCCTCTTGTGCCTAGCTGTATATCCCCTCTTGTCCCATTTTTTCAGTTGTGCCAAACTGTAGCTGGAACCAAAATACTCTTGGTACGTGATAGCCGATGAACTGAACTGCTGTGAACAGGATTTAACTGATCAACAAAAATTACTTCGAAAAGACCATTCGAGTGGGATTTTCTGGGTCCCGCCTAACATAAACTGTTTCCAGCAAGCCCCGAAACATGGACTACTGTGCACTCTAATATACAGTTGTGAATAGACGGATCGAACGAATTTTGCGTCCAACTTGGTAATGTGGAAAACCTGCTACCTGTGTTTTATCCTACAAGAGAAAACAAACGGCTTACTGAATAGAACGGCCTTCTGTCCAACCCAGAATCAGCTAAACCTCTTGTACTTCACGTAGTTTACAGTGTAACTATGCACTGAAGTGGTTTCGAAGACAGACATTTTTTAATCCGTCATTCATGAACCAAGTGAAGAATAAAGACTTCAAAGGTTAGAGTCGAGAGCCAAACCAATGGAGCCGTGAAGTGTGGTAGAGAATTCAAACTTCTAATCAACATAGCCGATAAGACGAGCCCCGGATGGGTGAGCTCGGAACTAGAGCTCGAGTTTCGATTAGCGGTAAGGATCACGTCTAGACATGATAAGGATATGGATTAAGTTGTGTACTGTCCCTCGACTAGTTACAAGTAACCTTGAGAATGCAAGTATTCATTACCGGCGGCCGAAAATATCCTTCATTGTTTCGTGCAAAACTCATTGAAAGGAAGCATGGTAAGGCTAACAAGATGTAAACAGTTAGCGTAGTAAGCCAAGACAAAGTCCACAACCTGTGTTGGCTGACTTGTGGCGACAGACGAAGCGTAAATGATCCCATATCAATGCCCCCGGTACCGTTTGCTCGGCTGTATGTCGGTCCAGAGGTGTAGACTTATCTGTGCGAATGGTCTGCGAAGACAAGGAACTGTGTCTCCGCGAAGATGCAGGTAAAGGTATCACGAAGAGCTCCGACCAACGGGGACGATTTTTGTGATAGTAGACAGTTGACCTATACAACTGAGCGGGGTTTCTATTCCAGTAATGATCATCCGACGACTGCAAGCGTACATAAAAAAAGGTGAACGTGAGACAACGACAACGCTGAACTGTTTAATAGAAAACACACACAAAATCCAGCGATTAAAAATTCGAAAAGTACGCTGACATCCTTAGTAAAATGAGGCTCGAGGCATACCAGATTTCCTAAGTTGTCCCGAAGGCTAATTTCGACTTCAATGTTTTTCTCCTGCTGTTTCGTTCCCTTTGGAAATTCCCCTGACACCAAAGTGATGTACACCTCTTGGCGAGCTATATCGCGGATTGCTGGAGCACAGTTAGACATTGCGTAGCGACGACCACAGCGAATCGGACCATCCGTCGCGTTGCGGCTAATTGTCTGAAAAAATTGAACCCGGGAAAAGAAATCGTTCATTGGACGAAAGTTTTTGCTACAATATGAATGCTTCGTTATCATCAGATGGTTGTTGAGCAAAAGTGACCTTCCCCAAAAAAATAACGAAATTTTACAAATGTACTAATAATCGAATAAAAACCGGAGTGAGCAATAGTTTAAATCATCATCCTCATTCCCTTTCTCCTCATCATTATCACCAAGGGATTTGAAAAGTGGAACATTCCTCACACCGCAAATGAAGTTAGTTACTTACACAATCAGCTTCAAAATTGTGTTGGAAAGAAGCCAGGTAAGACAACTGACCTCAGATCGGCTAGGTGTTCGGCCTTGCGATTCGAGACACCAGCCCAGCCCAGCCGGGCCAGCTCCTAGCCCGGAGGAAGCCTCAATAAATTAGAGTTAGTATGTACGCTACAAAGGAGTCTCAAACAGAGTTCTGCACAAATACCCAACAGATGTCGTTTCCGTCAGCTAATTCTGTCGTCATCAATACTGACAACAACACCATTGCTTTGTTGCCACGCCACCATTTCAATCTATATGAAGCAATTAATTACTTTTGTTTTATCATTTTCACTTGTATTTATATTGTTTTCATTTTCATTCCTTCTAATTTACTTACTATTACGTATATAAAGTTATTATGTGTAGAGAGGATAAACATGGGAGGACAGCACTAACCTATCAGAAACAAGCGAGGTGGTTACAACTACAATACAGATATTCTGGACGGCAACTGGCAACCTGAACGTCATTGACGCCGGTCACTTGCAACATGTTGCAGCGCCTCTAGCTAAATAGAGAGAAGGTCACCTGGATCACACTTGGGGAGGCTGATCGAACCTGAAATAGCACGGAGAGAACTGCGGATATGGAAACACAAATTGGTTCTAAGATCAGCGTGTGCTAGCCAATAACATTGTAATCATAATTCCCTGAGAGAATTTCCAATCCTCACACGGCTCAAAATCTAGCACAACTTCGTGTTTGCTTAATAATGTGACAAGCACCGTTTTATCGCGACCGATCAAGCATGTTCAGAGCGGGCAGTTCAATTTAAGCATGACCTACTAGCTTCCAAAGCATTCGATTGGCCCTAAGCATTGTCATCTTAACGTTAGAATTAAACTAAAGCGTTACTGTTTCATCTCGCATGCGTTTTTAGATGACTGTCCATTAAGATCTATTCGGTTCTGACGACCAATATGTGCTATCACATGGGGTGCGCTCTGAAGGTGAAGATGACTTCGATCCATTAGTCCAAAAACCAACTGAAGGTGACAAGCGATGAAATCACGAATGCGACAGAGACCCTAGTTTAACCTAGACGGGCATTCGCCAATCCCTATCCGTTGTCCTTCGGACTCAAGTTGCAGTGGCAGTCGACCGCATGTTCAGCGCAAACCTTCACCAAAATAAACCGGGAAACCTATCAAAAATATTGGGAAGGAATACGCACAAATTGGGTTGCACCAGAACACACAAACGGCAACAAAAACAACGCACCTGATATTGTAATGGATTAACCAACTCAACTGACTTCAGCTCGAAATCATTAATGGGGGCATCACCCAGGAGTTGAGACCCAAGACTGGTACTACTGTTCGAGGTACTTGCAGTCTGGATTGTACTTGGTTCACGGCTAGCAGTCCAATAGGCAACTGGAGTTTGATTGGCCAACTGAGACAGGCATTCTGATTGGAACTGTTCACCGGTTCTAAGAAAAGGTGAGAAGTTCGAAAAAAAGAGCTGCATTAGAACCATAAACTATGTGTTAGTCTGGTTACATATGGGAGCGGTAGTTGCGACCACTCAGTTCAATGTCGCAATCAGACAAGGTGATGAAGACCATTTTCGGATCAGCAAGCCTTTGTATTTACATAGGTTTCAGTAAAAGCTGCGTCCATCAACTATTTTACGTCAGTATTTCACGAAAAATATGGTCGGGAAGACACGCTACGCGTTTAATAAATCACTGTCAACTGTGCTGCACCGCAGTTTGAACAATGGAAGTTGCGGTCTGGACTCAGATCACTCATAGAAGTCTGAGTTTCGAAGTCCAGCAGTTCTAGCAGAAAAAACACAATAGAGGCGCCTGGATCATGCAAAAACAAGTCACAATCATTGTAATATCGGTATTTTCTCAGCTCAGTTCTCGGTCTGAACCTCCAAAGGTAGCGTTCCCGTCAAAACAACCACCACAAGTGTACAACGCGTATTAACGCCCAAAACCAGTTCTGAAAACACATGTACGAGGCGTCGTATATATGGGGTATGCGGCGACAACATTCCGGAAATTCTGACGCCTTCTGGATGCGACACTGGCAACCGATATTCGGCCGATATTGGTTCATGATTGGCTGTTGGGTGCAGACTTTTGGCCAATCAGAGCTCGCCTTGATGCTGAACCGGCAGGCTGCCCAGTATTTTGGCCAATCACGCGCGGGATGGGCTTCTTGGCCATAGCAGCGGCTAACTGCGAGCGGCGCGGTTTCCATGCGGAATTCTGCCCAACGCCTCCCGCTTAAAGTTCGTTGACGTAGCTTCGAATTCGGGAGTTTACTTGTAGTGGCCTCATTGGCTTGCGGATGCTGTCTGTCCAGTGTCGCGGACGTAATGCGTGCTCGGGCAGGGCCTTCGACGGAGCATCTGATGGATTTTCTGCAATGGTGCAGAGATCAAAAGTGTCCAGAAGCATCTCCAGACTCAACTTACTCGGTCCTGTGGGCAGGATCTGCGCATATGTCGGCCGGATTCGGTTTTTGTGCCGTATCCACCTGGCTCTACCTCTGCCTCCTCCAGATGACTTGTTGACGAAACTGAATGGGGGTAAATGTTCCGCGAAGATTGACTTGGCCGAAGCTTACCTCCAGGTGTAAGTTGAGGAAGGACCCTGAGAACTTTTGACCACCAATACGCACCGCGGTCTATTCCACTATACGCGATTGTCCTTTAGTGTCAAGACAGCGCGAGCCATGTTTCAACAGATCATGGATACAATGCTGAAGGATGCCCCCTGGCGTTGCCGCCTATTTGGACGATCTCATCGTCATTGGTTCCGACCCAGACGAACTGTGGCAACGCCTTGATTACGTGCTTGGTCGTATTCAATAGTAGGATCGAGAGTGCGCCGAGAAAAATGCACCTTCTTCATGCGGTCGATAAAGTATCTCGGGTTCATTACTGACCAACATGGCAGCCGACCAGACCCGGAGAACGTGGACGCCATCAAACGTACGCACCCACAGACGTAAAATCCCTCAGATCCTTCCTCGGTCTCGTAAGTCACTACAGTTCGTTTCTGCCTGCCTAACAATTATGGACAACAGGTAACCGCAACATTCAATAAATCATATGCCCTCTGGACATGCTAGTGCGACCTGCTGCGAAGCGGAGATTGGAAGATTCTTGATTCTTGATTCCATATTGTCTACTAGTCTTGGTTCGCTTTGATACCAGACCAAATCCTGATTCTAATTTACCATCGGGATTGACCGCTCTGGCGCGAGTTATAGGTCTGTTGTTCAGTGCCGCGTAGTAGTTAAGCGGTTTGGCCGTCCAGTAGTCTGTCTGTAGAGACCAGACGGTCTTACAAGAGGTTGCCTGCTAAGTTTATCCATTTGGTTCCACATCGTTTTGCCAAACGTAACTTTTCATAAATCCCCTGAGTCGACTAAATCACCTCCAAGTTTGAGTAGATACATGGGAAAATGCGTCAGGCTTTCGATTAAACATACCTATAATAGCTGTACTTCAGAATTTGTGTTTGGGTGAACAAGCAAGAACGTGACATAGTTCAAAGTGAATGAACATCGAGACCGAAACACTTCCCAACCGTTACTAGCAAGCAGGTTATTCCTAAATGAAAGTATCTTATACAGAGGGGGTAGTAGAACCTAAGTATAAAAGGTTACTCCTCGTTCCCGCCCACCTGTGTGCTCGAATGAACCTGAACAGGTGAGAAAACAAGACAGTCGAAGCCACTAATGGTTAGTACTACGTCAAATAAGAACAAACAAAACTGAGCACTATGGGCGCATGAAGGCTGAGGGGAACTCACGCAGTTATGGTAATGTTTCGACATGGTTTAATCACGCGGGCCAATGAGGTGACATCCATGAACCAGCTAGAGCTTCGTTTCGAATCCGATACCAGAGCACGGGTTATGTCAACACATGCTACTCCGTAGGGCCGGCGCAAGGAAGACTGAACCAGCTGTTGGGGAGCAGTGACCGAGCTTTTCTTCCCTGACTTTGAGCGTTTCGACTGATTGAAGCCTAAGCGGTTCACCATAACCATGAGTAGAATCCGCTCTTCAGATGGTTGTACTGGGTTAAGGTCCTGTCCAGAGAATTCAATTGTCAGGAGACAAAAATGACAAAACGTCGAATCTTGGCGTCAGAAGAGTACAACGATAGGTGTTATATATGAAAGGTGACTTGTGGTTCTATGAACGGATGGGTGAAGCCCTCGGCGGTACATTCTTCCTCATTTCCCAGTCAATAACTCGTGTATGCACCTTTTGTTTTTTGGTATACTTTGCGGGAGCCGCTAGGCACAAGCTTATGCCTTGAAAATCAAGCGCCAACGGAAATGGAGGTCTACATCCCTGAGGGGCAGACATTATTAACATCATTACATCAACATTATTACTTAATTAACAACGGTTCGGTCCCGTTAACATTCCAACGGATAGAATGAAATCCTAGAAAGCTCATTTAATCCAAAAAGTTATGCTGTCCTTTAGGGTGTTTTTGTTTTTCAGTCCTGTCTACAAGTACACGATTCCCTAAATTTTAACCACAGGTCTAAGAGCCCGTATTTATGTATCAGTTAATTGTCTTCACCATCCTGCTAGAACGGCACAATGGTCCCAAAATAGGTATCATTTCACAAAAATGACGAGTGTGAATTTTCGAAGTGCCGACCACTCACATCAGTGGATATAATTTGTCAGGTTTTTGTCGAAACAATCAGAGTCGATCAGTTTAGGCGAGAAGGCTCAGTGGTTAGAG
>SJOL01008432.1:183654-205591 GCA_004794785.1 Opisthorchis felineus
GATGCCTCACTGAACAGCGGAAAACATGCCTTAAACCACCGTCCGCCGCGGCTCGGTGTAACCCGCAGCGGTGTGGCTGTTCTTGCCATAAGATTTATTATTGTGTCTGTGAAACGCTCAGGCCTCCCTAAGTGCGGGCAGGTTTACAGGTAGTTGCTTTGTAGTAATAAAATTATTTATTTGTGATTTACTTCATCTGTTTTCCTTCGTTCACTTCACTTCCTCGTACACTGGTTTAATTGCTTAGTTCGTAGCGCTTGGAACCCTATATGGTGGACACGATTCATAAATATAGCAAATGTTCCTTCCTCCCATGCGGTTGCTATATGTCTATTTTCCGTATTTCGTGGTCAGAACTTTCCACCCTACGAGTTTCTTGGGGACTTAGTCAGTGCAGCCTGGAACTGCCACATATATTAGTGACGGTTGTCGAAAGCATTTTACCAGGAAGCAGAATGGCACCGTAACCGGTGGAACTTCCTGGACCCAACTTAGTTAAATACATTACAAATCACACCCGTCAACTCGCTGCCGAACAAAAGTCTCTGCAAGAGTGCATTGCGGTAAAAGCTTCGAAACCGGCGATCATTTATTGCCATATTCTGCTTTGACTGGCAAATGTGCCTGATCTTGTGGGTGCAATTGACTGACCAAACGACAGTCCGCCATAACCATGCTTGCGCCTATCCTACGGCGTCAAAGAAGTGTGAAGTCTGCGCCGTTTGGCTAGGCGAGTTTTGGCTTGATTTTTGTCCATATCGATCGATCCGCTAAGATAGACACCTGTAGATGATCAGCTCACAAACGTTAAGGGAAATAGTATTGAACAAAAATACTAAAACCAGATACTTCACTATCTGCTGACGACGACGAATATTCGTAGGAATAAATAGGATTTACGTAAGTAAGCCACAACCCTTATTAGGAGTCCAAGTTCAACACTTTCGATGAACTTGTGATGGAGGTTGGGATTTCAGGCAACGCTGACCGCGACAGCGTTCATCCAAGTACAGGTCTGCTTCACTGTGGTCGATTTCAATGGCCAGCCAATTTTCGGTCAGGTCTGTGAGGTTTGGGGAATGTAGGAGAAAAATTCACTCAGTTGGCTAAAGCTGTTTAAGTTACCGGTGCCACTTATCTGGGATATTTCACTGGTATGTTCAGTTGAGGCCAATATTATTTCCCGTAACCAGCAGGTGCTCAACAGGCACCCAGCACGTGATAAGCGCTCTTCGGTGATGACTAGCAACCCAGGAACGCAGAAGGCAGTGGGCCCAAAAGCAGGTGTCAAGGAGACGTGCGGCTTAAGTAAACGTGCTTGGAACAGTCGGGTTTGAGAGAGGTGCAATTGTAGAAATAGATATTGGAGCGACGTTTAATTGGCCGGAGGATTTGAGGGTGTTGTTTGAGTAGGACTGACATTATTGGAAGTGGCCATCGGGGAAGACATATGTGGTAGATGGAATTTCTGCGTAACTTTACTCAACCTGTTACGGAACTATTGAGATATATTTCACTGGAGCCTTCAGAAGCAGCAGTAGACGGTCCTGTCTAGTCGATTGCGCCGTAATAGGGGGAGCCAAGGCCGTGATTCCGTCTAGGCTCATGCAGTAAATCTTGTAACCATCGGTGAAATCGTTCCACCAAGCCACTGGATAGAAAATGATAGCCTTTGTTCGGACCCTAATAATACACAACCAAGGGGCACCACTGATGAATAATGAGGATTCACATTATAGAGGACTCTGTAGGTTCGACAAACGCCTTAACTACCATTTTCGCGGAAACAATAGAAGGGAATAAAATTTGTTCCCGGCTGGCGAGTAGCGTACCGTGGGTATGCTAATAGCAGTAACCTGAAGCAGGTTGGCAGGCGCAAGCTGTTGATGTTTACAAACGCAAAGTAGGCGCGTGACGTGCAAAAGTTGGCGAATCAGATCATGTAAGTCCAAACCCGGTGAGCATCGAAGAACGTTGACTCTATTACCCAAGTGAACTAGCAGTAGCGTGTCGAGCTGTTATGACTGAGGAAAAAGTTCACAATTGGAAGATGGAATCGGCAAAACTGAAATCTAAAAGGGTTCGCACTTTTCGGGTTTTAGCCGAACTTGGTAAACTTTGCAAAAATTGGGTGACATGGGTGATCTTGGGGTAGCAGATGTATTGGTTTGGCTACGGAGACAGAAATGAAGAGGATGAATCACTTTAAGTTAGATTGAGAAGAGGGAGGAGAATCTACAACGGAAATAAATGCTAGATCAAGGGCCGGCAACCTTACCGACTCAAATATGTTCGAAGGATCTAAAGTAAGCTTTGTTATAATGGGTGAAGCGCTGATACTACGTAGAATAATGTAGTCGCCGTGCAATGAATGGGCTAATTCATGGGCAGAGCAATCCGTGGGGGCATAAGGGTAGCCAGTACCTCGAAATTATGACACACATTAAGCGAGCTGAATATGCACTCGCAATGAGGACGGCAGGGTGTGTGCTGATTCACGAATATTGGCGTTAAAGGAGCGATCAAAGCATGCTGCCGGATAAGCAGCCTTCCTTGGAGAGAAACAAAAGACTCCGCTACCAAATGGACGGCTACTATCCGACTTAAGGTCAGTTCACGGAAACATCGGAACTCCATGCAGTATCTCCATTTTCCTCTCCCAGGGCCACCGGGGAGTCGTACACACCGTTGGCCGTACGGTCAAAGGTCAGCGAAAGAGAGGGAATCCTGTGTTTGATTCAAAGTTGGAAGCCAAACGGACATTTCTCAACCGTGAACAGACGGTCCCCACATGATATAACTAGGCGAGAGCTTTCGGCCACGCAGATCAGTGACTGCAGCCCTTGTGTAACCCACTGGCTTTACCGAGTCGCGCTTTGTCACCAACTTACCCAGCTTTAGGTCAACCGCGGACTCTGCACTGTTGAGGAAACCAGCCCCCCAAATTGTCTGCTTTATGTCTCGGCTTATCAGGAACTCTTGCGGCATTGATCCGTCGCCTATGCACATTTGGAGCGATGACGACCCTCCAATTCTCACTCGGCATCTATGCATCTACGCCTTCATTGCTAGCGCTTACCGTTTGTATTAAGCTTCGTTTTCTGTTTGCTACGGTGACACTCCTGTCTCGTATCGCTGAAGGCAAAGTTTCCTCTTTCCGTCTAACTCGACGGCGTTCTATACCGTAAACTGTGCGACCGAATCAATCGCAACCAGCCAGGGGGAAGACTCGCCAGCCGAACCGTCCTTATTGACAGACACACGCCAACCACGACACTGGTATTTCAATGACCCAGCATGCCACGGTTATGGTGCATTTACCCGTTTGAATGTGCCTCCACGCCTCCGTCTAAAAGCAGCAAAATTTTCGGTTATTTGGTTTGCTTTGGTCCACAGATGACCTGTCGACGAACCTTCCTATTTGTTCTGTAAATCAGTTGTAGCCAATGGCACCGCACGAACGCACACTTCTGCCATATCGCCGTGGACGACAGGCGTGAGGCCGCGTGAACAGTTCTCCAGTGTCCTGGAAATTACGCCTAGGGCCGTTAGGGCGAGCCAAATGCGGGATATATAAAACACAAACCAAGCGTGGATTTTTCCTTATTAATTCTTCATTAGGGCTACTTCACAGGGAGGCAATGATCATTCACCACTGCAATGAGAAACAGGAGAACTGATGGTTAAAATATAGCGCATAATTCGCACAATCAAGGTGAAAAAATTTTCATGGCGGCCCCAGGATTTTCAGTATAATAAACGTAAGATCCATCTGGGCTACAGGTGAGTCTCTTATAAAAGGACGCTCGTATGTAAGTGGGTGCAGTTGTCAGATCTCATGAAATTTGGGGTTAAGTAGAGCATAACGTCAGCGAAAACTCGAAGACTGCACCCATCTGATAAACTCTGAGATGAGTGAAAGCAGACAGAAACTGATGAAGAGTTTCCAGCAACCTTGTGAATAATTTCTTCAACCTAGCTAAACGTTTCTTCCAAAGTAGTTTCCTTTATCAGATGCGCGTTACCCGGATACGGAGGTTGGCAGTTAGATCTGTACAAATCGCGGGCCAGCGTCGGCACCAGTGGTGGACAGCGTGACTTATGCGCGGACCGAGTTGCTTCATGTCGCAAGTGACCATGGTAAGCCAGAACTTCGGTTGCCACCTGACATGATTTGGGACCAAGGTGAGTTGGCCTGAACAGCAGATATCCAGACCACTGCGGGCGCCTCCATTAAAGGAGCTGGAATAGTCGTGGTAGATCATGACAAAATCTTTTAATTTCTTCATGGGCACCTTTCTTCTCTCTATTCGTTGTAGACACCAAAAGCCAAAACCTTCAGCTTCAGGACATTCTGCGCACGAAGACCTGGATATTCTCGCGTTAACCAACATCTATTATTTTCTACAGGACTAAAGTTACCCGTATGAGAGCACTCGGGACACTGTATACACATCGCCGAATTTTTTGGCACGTCTTCCGGTAGGAATGGTAGAACCAAGGTAATTAGGGTCGGTGGTCTGTTGGATAACTTCACGTCTTATGTTAACAGGCTTAACAGGCCCGTCCCTGAGGCTTTAGAGGTACTGGGTCAGCAATGTACCGAATTCCAGTTCTACGCTTCCTGCGTAGTAAGCTGATTATTTTGCGTGCTTTTGAATCCCTCAAAGTCATTAACCGATTGAGCAGCATTATCAGTACATTTGAAGTCGACTATCCGGGTTTGGGGACCTAAATGAACCCCAGAGTGCCCCTTGGTATCTTTTGAGGGTCTATTTGATTGCAAAGCTAAAGAGTACCGGCAAAAGTGGCCAGCCTCGTCGGTCAGCAGAAGCACAATCAAAATCTACGGTCCGCTTACCATATACTAAGTACTGAGCTTTCACTGATGATTACCGTGTCTTATTGGGGTTTATTCGCCTTTTGGGGCACCACTGTCTGCAAGAAATGTTCACAGTGACTCAAATTATCGAATCACATGCGGCAATAATGTCTGTGAAGCATGCTTTCGTGGGCTGTGTGAATTTTACACTATTTTTTAATGTCCATCATAACAGGAATACTTAGCTCAAACAACTGTTCCAGGTGGGAAACACCAGTGGGTTAACCACGTGTGTGATCCATGCTATGGTAAACTTTGTAACAGGAGGGACGCAGAATTTGATATCAACCATACCAAGATTGATTTTGCCATAACTATCACACACCGCCTTTTTACTCTTTTGAGGGTCGGCAGTTATAATTGGATAGTTTAATTCGCGAAATGGATTCAGCTTTCCGGTCACAACAAACCAAATCCAGGAGTAATTCATTAAGCGCCATCATACAGAATTTTTAGACATGTTCTGGGATCCCATCTTCTTTTGGGATCTTACCGCTCTTCAGTTGGACAAAGACACCAATGATTCTTTGTTTACTTAAATTTTCACAGTTGATGCCACCCGATATTGAGGCCGGAGTGGTCGCAAAGCTTCGAATTTCGGTTGACGAGTCGTTTGACAATTGTTCGAAGTATCTCAGCCACTAGCTCATCCACTCTTCATGGTTGCTGAGAAGCTCCCCATTTTATGCACACATCATGCAATGTTGAAGCCAAAGGTGTACGGGTGCCGTCTGTGTTCGACCAAAAAGCGTTTGCCAAAATCACCGAGTCAAATCGATTTCCATGTCTAACGCCATTTCCGACAAACGCGGGATCGAATTTCTTCTGGCTGATCGGGCGGCCCTTCGCCAGATAATATGAAAATTGGCCGATATGGTGACGCCGGGTACTGCTGATTTTTTGGATAAATTAGCTATTTCCTCAGATATCCAGTCCAGACAATGTCACCACAAAAAGCGACGACAAAGCCAGTTGGTCAAGGATGTGGTGTGCGCAGTCGTCTCGTTAATTAACTCGAGCTTTTTAGCCACATTTTACCGCCAGGCAGTTTCGTCAGTATGTTTTATTGACCACCTGCGGTAATTGCCCATTAGTCTTCATCACTGTTGGGTTCGATAGACATGCGGCCGCAAGCAACAATTACCTTCGAGTCCGTGGGTTGCTTTGAAGCAAGCCGTCGCAAGCATGGCCGTTGGATTCAGAAAGTAATCTTTTCCGGTAAGGTTAACGGAGCGTTTCATGTTTTGACCGTCAGCCTAGGACTCAGGGCTCAGAAAGCTCCCCCAGACGGAAAACTAGTGAATCATTAGCCAAGTTGTGGTGCTTGATGCGCGCTTTAGCCTTCCGGCGAGAGAGGACAGAAGATAAAAGATGATAAGTGGAGGCTACGATGCAACACGTCACATTGGACTGTTTCAGTGAAATCCGGAGGACGGCATCACCCGTTTCCAAGAGAACTGTCTCCTGAATCCGCTGATGGGTTATGAGTCTCAGGGACGCTTGGGTAATTATTAAGCATTTTTGAAATAAAGCGTTTTCTGGTGGATGTTAACTTAGTGTGCTACCTATTTTCTCACTGTAGTCCGTTACATAAAAAGTTTATTAAAGATACTAATAGTTGCGACCTACATCATCAGCTACTTACATATGTGGTGTTGGTAAGGGACCCCACTGAATTCAGCTGAACCTCTCGTTCACCATGTTAGTGGCTTGATTTTGACAACATTAACCGCAAGTTGACCACATTCCGGCAGAAAGTGAAACTTGGTAATGGTCGTGTGCTAAAGGCGTCGACGCGTATTTTGAACGCCAGCATTGGGGAAGTGACGCATCTAAGATGAAATACCAGTTTCTGTACCTTCTGGCTTCATACCTTCGGTGTAGATTCACTTGAAGAGGTATATATCTGAGGTGGATTGAGAAGAAAAAAGGAAGTCATGGCGCCTTTTGAAGCATATCTTCCACTTTAAGACCATACTTGCATATAGTTGTTCCCAAAATAGGGGAAAAATCGGTGTATGTTTCATCAATCGACATGATTGACAGGCACGCGGTTCAAAGAGAGCCACGTTTTTTTAAATTAATTGGTTTATACAAGTCCGTCTTACACGTAGTTGCCAACTAATCAAGGTAACATCATTGAATACATGTTGTAGATTTCGACACCATATGAGTACTGTGGTTAGTTGCTAGTGTTGTGTACTCGCATCAAGCTCCAAATGGAAGACTGTCCATAGTTGTAGCGAAAAAATCAATTTTACTCTGCACACTTGTCACTGTCACGTGTATTTCTGAGCAGTAGAATGTAGTCCCGCTAATCACCACCAATTACGGAGGACAAAAACGCGAGTGTTATTGTCCCCATAAAACAGCGCCTCAGTCGCTACATTTCCCACCATCCGCGCCTTTCAAAGAGCACAAATGTCCCTCGAAGATACAGGCGTAGTAGTTTTAAGACAGTGGAAACCAGGGGGAAACATCTTGAAAGTTTTCGTGAGAAAGGGGTTTAGCAGCGGATTGCGCCTTTTAACCTTGGTGTCCGCTGACTGCGGCCGGCTTCTTGTCACCGTGACAGTCTATTCTAAATGCTACTTTATGACTTATTCATCGATAGAGAGGCCCTTTAGCAACAATACCTTGTTGCATCTGTGTTGTGCAAGTCATGTATCCTCTGATTCTGTGTAGTCTCTTTCATCCATCCTTACTGACAATAATCCACATTTCTGAGACTGAAGGTTACTGGGACGGCTTGATGTTCCTGCGCATGTCTGCCTCCTTTAAATAGCAGCTTTTAGAACGGCTTTCGTCATCAGCACACTTATTGCATTTTTGCTTATCCGGTTTTTTGTCTGTGCATGTCGAGAACGCACGTCTTTCCGGGCTGTCTGGTTTTGAGGCGTGTACATGGCTTTAGTTTATCATTACAAATGGTTTAGGACCGCATAACTTTATTTCTTTGAGTCTTTTGCTGGAAACCGACTGGAACTACTGTTAGATGTCGTAGCATTAGGCAAGCGTTTGAAAGGATTGTGCCTCACTGGGTTCACAATGAACGGTCATAACGTAAACTACGGCAAATGAGCAAATCTTTGAGTTGTGATCTCAGTATTTAACTATCTAACTATCCTGAAGGCAATATGACGTGCTATTGAAACGTGGTAACAAATAATAATGAATGACTTCAACTATTCTTCTACAGCTACAGCAGAAAAGAGGTGAGGTGAAAAAACGTCCACTTCTTGCAAACGTTCAAAATATCTTTGAAATGGAGATAACTGTATATGAATGCCGAATGTGCCCTAGATGGAGATGGTGAGGAAATTCGTTCGCTCCGTTGCTGAACAGGTGTTTTGTAGCAGTCCGCTGATAGTACTGATAGTACCATATTTAAGTTCACTAGCGTTTTGCGTTGCGTGCTTTTTAAACTATTTTCATCCGTCATTTTGCGGTGGCCTCCGGAGTTACGATCAATAACTTTCCAAGCTTATGGTTCGTCTTCCTTAGGCTTTCATCACGTTGTTCATGTATTTGCGTGAACACTTGCTGTGCGTTGCACAATAACCTGTGTGCACCGGAGTTGGTTAGTGCGTAGTTTTGCTTTTTTAGGTGTGCGTGAAACGGTTTACTTCCTCAGAGCTTGCCTTCTGCTATGCACAACGTGGCAGCTAACGGCAATTTGTGCGTCTTTCCAAAATACTAGACTTCGCCCGAAAAACTGTACTATTTAGGTACAATACGAAGCCGAAGAAACAAGTCAACATTGTTTCCCTAAGAGACGGCAACAGTAAACCCACGGGTAACCAAATATTAATATCTGACGCCTAGAGCAAACACTATGCAGGCCTGTATTCTGCCGCAGCAACCACATCACACTGAATGGCATAGCGTAGCGTGACTACAAGCGGCCTCAAACCAGCTTGATCATAACCGAGGAGGATGTTCGTCATCTCATGCACAAAACAAACCCCTTCAGCAAGTTGAGGCCGGATGAGGTCAATTCAAGGACCCTGAAGGGAACCATCGCCCAACTGTCAAAGCACCTCTACCTGACGCTTCAACAGTCGCTCGACGGAGACAACCTTTCCTCTTCGTGGAAGAAAACTAATGTCACGCTAATCTACAAATCTGCTGACTGTTAATTGCCTGGCAGCCATAGGCTTATTAAACTTATTAGTATATCGTGCAAAGTAGTGGAATGCAGTATAAAGCAAGCTGTCTTGAATCACCTCACTACCAAGAGCTCGATATCTCCGGCGCAACCCGGATTCCTCCCAAACCTTTCTGGCGTGACCAACTTGCTCGTATTCATGAGCCGCTTAACCAAAGCCAAAGAAAATAGCTCACAACAGGTGTCATATTCTTTGACCTCTTAGAAGCATTTGACCAAGTCCCCCCCCGGTCCGCTGCTCCACGAACCCGAGTCTTATTGGATTCTAGGAGAAATTCTGCGATGGGTTAGTGCTTTACTTATCAGATGGAACACTGTGTGAAAATACGCTCAACCCAAGTTCCTTCTTTACCGGACTCCTTTAAAGTTCGACAAGGCTGTTTTCAGGGCCACTGCTGTTTCCGATCTGTGCCAACGACCTTCCAGATGAGCTTTTAAATCCGTGTTTAGTTTTTTGTGTACGACATGAAATCCCGGGGCTTCGACACAAGCACACTACTGGTAGATGTTGACTCTGCATGGCAGCGGTCACTGGACTGGTGACAATTGACTGAAAGACATTACAAAGATATATAACGAAATGGATATAGGCATCCGGATCTCGTGAAACATGTCCTTCCTACTCCACCATGAGAAATCGGCTCATAAGCATTCGTAGTTCTACGGATGAGTCGGCGCACCTTCCCCCGTATTACTTGCATGGACTTCTAGATATTTCGTTTGGCATACGTCAGATCGCCTCTTGAATATGCCATCCAAGTTGTCTACACAGGACGCAAAAAGGACGTGAGTCTCATTAAGGGTGTACAACAAGCCCTTCCGGGGATGGTTGCTGGCCCCAAATCTACAGATTATGAAGCGTGTTCCGAAGTACTTTCACCCCTTTTTGCAGAGTATCTTCGCCTCCAAGGGGACCTAATATTTAGCTATGACTTGTTCGAACAAGGTTAGGCTGACTAGTTTTCCACATTTGACCCAACTTATACAAGGCGAGGATATAGCAAGGAGATTTTTATGCTCAGAGCACGCACTTTTATTAGACAACAACCTTTCTCATTTGGGATAGTTGGTGCGTGGAGTAATCTTCCTCCGGTGGTTGTCCACTCTCCATCTAGTACCCATCTCATCATCTTCCCAAGCTTCGACCTGCGGTAACACTTGCTATGGACGTCCTGTTTAGTCGTTATCCACTCAACCCGATCTGTGCATTACACCTGAAGGGATTCCCGACCGGACAAAAAACGAATACTACCTAAGACATTACTTTGGTCTTGCTCTCCCTGCGGAACCCCACTGCTCACAGAACTGCACATCCCAGCCCAATTACCTCAATCACGACGTCTGTCACGGGGCCGTCCAGAAACTGAAGTATCTCAGTGCAGTGACGGCACGCACTGCCATACCCAGTTTGCTAGCATACCCGCAACTGCTCACTTCCTACTTTGCCTGCGCCCTCTCGCCCACTCGTTCCCTTACCTGCAACCACAAACAAGGTCTTCATCTGGCCCCAGCCACTTCCGGGAGGCGTTCATCCCAATCTACCGAACCTTCCATTGGATTTAAACATCTCGGCTTCTTTTACTTTGTACTCCTCACCAAGTCAGTCATTTTCCGTGCAGTTCGCGTTTCTTCCTGTGTATTTGCGTGAACTCCCTCTCCCAAGGAACCTTTTACACCCGACCCCGCTCCAGCAGCAACACTAGTGAGTCTCTCCAGTTTCACTGCACACTGTGATTCTGAGTTTCCTACTACCATTTGTCCGTACCACATATTCCCCCACTTAGGCTTTTCGTGACTCTGGCCATACGCCCAAAAGTTCAAGGCTACGAAGCCTCAGCAACAGTTTTAGGCTTCAGTTCAAATCGGCCGGTCAGATCGTGCCAGTTCTGCTGCCTCTCCTGATCCATTATTCTGGTTCCACTTTTTCCGCAGATTGAAGTTTTTTAAATTATTTTTATCACGTACCAGGCAGGAAGCCTCTTGCTGTGCCCTCCCTCGTATTGTTTTTGCCCGCCACTTTCAAATATTAACGATAGTGTCGTGTCTCATCTGATATGTTCCCCATAAGAAAGAAAAAGCCATTGTAATTTCGGTTTCCTAAACATGCCGCCTCAGGCGTGACCAAGTCTACTTTGGATAATGCCCACCGTTTATGTCGCCGTCCCTTTTCCACGAAAGTCCCAGTACCCACAAACCCCACCAGTCATGCTCGTATTTTGACTGTAACTTTATGATCATGCCTGAAGGCGTGCTACCCACTAGTTGGGAATAAATATTATTATTATAATTTCAAAGCACTTTTAGAGGCCCCTTGTGTGGATATTTGCGCTGGCAAGCTTAGTTCATAAAAATAAGTACTAAAAGAGTGATGCCATACCCCTTTTTAGGTGGACAGAAGCCGCCGAACGACAGTAACAAACTTGACACGGGGAACCTGGGCGAACACCTCAAACCCCTTTATCAATCTGTTATTCTGTATACAGTTTCCAAGGCGTATCAGACGTCTCCGTACAGAGCAGTCGTCCAAACGTTTGCTTACACGCAATCTTATTTGTATGCTTGCGCTCGTTGGATGTAATCATTTCAAACATTCTGTTCCTTCGTTCTGATTGGCCCGTTTGCGTCTACCGCATTTTTGTCCACTTAGCTGTCTTTTGACTGGTCATCGATTATATCCGACTATCATCAACTCCCGTTGAGTTTTGTTTTACCTCCTTGATTCTGATTAGCTGTATATTCATTTGGTAGTGCGGTTTCTGCCTTGCAATGTCGTGGTCCACGTTCTGATTAGCGCTTAATTTTGCCCTTTCGGTTTCGCGTTTTCTTGTGGGCCTCCACCAAAGGCTAATTTGGATGCTTATGTGGTTTTGCGTTTGATGGGATCGATGTACTTTTATCCCCAGAAGTTGATAGATTCGACCGAGCTCAATATGTTTGATGATGGGTTGCTCGGCTCATTAGCAAGCTTTTATAAGTTCATATTCGCTTCTCTTGCTTGGGCTAGTATGACGATATGGTTGAATTATTGATCTTTGTCAAGACCCAGTGAAATTTGGTCAGGGCTTTCAGTGGAAACTTGGTTTTTGTGCGTTCTGGTAGGTCGCTTCCGTTCTGCCTACTCCACTTGGTGTTTGTCACAATAGATGAATTTAATTCAACATAGACCGTTAGTTTTCTTCGTGATTTTTAGTTTCTTTCTGGCTTTGACTCCGCTTTCCAAAGTGTGTCTGCACGCATGTGCCGACTTACTGCAGTGTAATTGCGGTGCTGTTTTAGCTTTCTGCGCTCGTTTCCAAAGTCCAAACTCTTCTACATTAACCCAACTATCTGCTCGAGGATGGCGGGTTCAGAACTCTGAATTTCGTGGGATTCGCACTCCTAGTGGTTCCCGACATGTATAAACAGCTGCACAGTGCCTCGTGGCATATCTGCGCAGTTTGTTGGTGACATGGGGAGATTTGGGAATCGCTATTAGAGACATGGTCCGAAAAGTGACTTTTCTAAGCAGCGTTCCCCAATTCACATGAAAAGTGTTCGTGTGCAGATTCGTGCCAATTCGGGTGGTTGCTGTAGTCTCCCAAGATTGGGTCCCAGTGAATTGTTTTCCTGCAAACCTCTGTTTGTACTTGTCCATTTTTTGGTCTGATGGTAAGCACGTCCACAACAGTTTTTCATTGTTTTTCACATTTGCGGCAATTTAGCATAGCCCACTTTTGATCTATGTTGTTGTCCACTTTGGTCGTAAACATCAGTATTTGACAATTAAAAAATGATTTGTGGATGTAATGTTGCTAATAAAAAGTGAATATTCTGAAAAACTCAAAATTAGCGATTATTGCTCAGGTTTTAACTGATTTCAGCCTCCATCGTGAATGGTGTGTAAATCGTCCGTTGGACGATATACACTACGTGGATACATATGAGTTGATCAGCCACCCGAAGTGCACACTTCCAAAGCCTTCCAACGTGCGATTTGGGTGTGCCATATACGACAGCCCGTATTATTACATATTCAACTATATCAGTGACCGTCCCAACCCTGGTTTATAATAACGAAACTATCGGTGCATCGTTCGCACCACACAGATCGAACGCCGCCGTCTGAAGTGCGGCAGTTTGGATCCGATTAATTCAGCAACATCCTTACCACCCAGAACGTAGACGGCTACCGCCGGAAGTATTGACCCTCTCTGTTGAGTAAGCGACAGATAATTGGGTCTTTTTGTGGTGCATGACATGCCTTCGGTCCTGGCAGAGCTTCGCGAATCCCGACGCGTGCTTGTGTTGCAGTTACGGTCAGGTTAATACAGCCACCGATGCTTCGGCAGATGGCAGCAGATGGCACTGTTTCGACGTTCCACGGATGTAGTAAATATCGGTGGTACACACGCTTGTAAGGGCCACCAGTTCCAGTTTGTTCTTTCATTAATAAGAGGTCATGCATTTTAGGTAAGTCTCGTCGTTTTAGACCCAATATGATCGACGTGGGTTACATCTAGCCAGTGGATTGGGCATCGCGGGGCCCCAGCTCTATGTTAGTTGTGTGCGTGGGCTAGGTTCGTTTAGCTGTTTGCCATGATTGACGTAGGTTACATCTTGTCAGTTGGTTAGGCGTTGCATGTTACCCGTGTGCGTGGGCTAAGTTCGTCCAGCTGTCCACTGTGATTTACGTGGGTTACATCTGACCAGTTGGTTAGGTATCAGGACCCATGACCACATGTTAATGGTGCACGTCAACTCGGCTTCTATTTCTGTATCGTGCGAGCAGCGACAGTCTGTCTCAGTTAGGTTGCGACTCAATGGTAGGCTCAATGATAAGCAGCTCACCATGCACATCCCCAGCCGCAAACAAGCTGGCAAGTCCCCTGAGCCGGCTATGGAGAGCCTACCGTGTTTTGCCATGTGTAATAGTAAACTCTGCTGCCAGTAAACGGGACCTCAACCCTTCCACGGTGATATCAAGCAAAGTACCAGGAAACTCGTCCCACAAGCATAGGCTATTATAATCTGAAATGCTTACGTTCTTCAGCCCCATTACGAGTTATCCGAATATAACGAACGTGCCTGTAGAGACAATTACTCGGAGCAGCTATTCTTGAGGTCCGAAAGCGCAGGATTCGGCATCCGTCTGGTTGAGCGGGCGATACAAGACAAAATTTCTTCACAGGAGTGACCTCCGCATATTTTGCGACCACAAGCACAGTGTGAGATCTAGAAACCTCCATAAACTTTTGCAGCTACAGATCTACCCGCAAATTTCGCCCATCGCAGGCGATTCAGCTTTTACCGTAAGTCGTGTTATCTCGTTTCTTTAGGAAATGATTTCCAGTTCAAGGCTGATGATGACCTTGAAGGTTCGCTCACTTAAACAAACCAACCACACGAAGAACCGCAGGAAAACCTGTTAGACATAGACATTCTTAATTATGAAGTGGTAACCTTGAAAACATCGTTGGTTTTGAGAAATCGATTCCATTTGGTGGATACCGAGCGGCTCTGATTATTGGGATGGCTGGACTGAACTAAACAGTAGCGTAAAGAGATTTTAGTTTATGTGACAATTTTTTGAGTGTTGAACGTAGCAATATTGTTCTAATGGGGGCTGAATGTAATCTAACCATATTTTGGAAAACATGATGGAAAATTCCTAATTTAATGTCGACATCGAAATACCCACCAAACCCTCATTCGCATGCCAGTTTGTTTTTCACGAGAGACGCCGGAATCCCAGCTGAGTCTCTTGTTCATGAAATTGTTCAACTGAATGTGCTGCACGAAGGCCACCTCGTGCTTCAGTTGGTACGATATTCGGGATATCGCAGTGTATTTTCATGGGGGGAAATACTAACAATGTTCCTGAGAACTCTTTGACAGCCCATGATTGGTTTCACTCTTACTAAGACTCTTCAGGTAGGCGCAGTCCCAAAGTTTCTGTCGACATTATGTTCTGCCGCGATATCCCACATTTCGTAGCAAATGAAACATGAGACAGCTCTTGTGAATCACATTTCTTTGAAGAATATCATAAACGATATTCCACTATGATTCAAATGAGCCGCCCGCAAAAATCAAACTGGTATGCAAACGAGTGAATTTTTGAATTTCGTGCAACGGTTCCAGGCACTGTATTGCATTAGGTTCGATGTTTAGAGTTTCTTAAAAGCCCAAAGCATGTGGTAAAAAAAACTGACCATTAGATTGCGGCTGGACTGAATATAGAATGACCAAGTAACGGAACCATTACAAATGCCTACATTACTAGTCATCGTTGCAACGATGTTGCCACACACTCGAGTGTCGCAGTGGATTTCATTGAGAAACCCATCCAGGCTTGGTTCAAGGGAGCCTTTGATCGAACCCCTGGAAACCGAAAACTGCGACGCGAGAGGGCCGCCTTGCGGCGCATCGAAGACAATCAATGATGAACTTACATTATTTCTAATACATTTCTAATTTGGCACTTATCTCGTTATCCTTTGACCATGCAGCGTGATTTTGAAAGCACAACGCGGTTGGTAATTAGCTGTGGCATCAGGTTATAATACGCATGCGATGAGGCTATGTGGTCAGCTCTAATACTCTGGGAAGCAGTCATTTAGCCGGCGAATATGCCTCAACAAATTTATGGCTGCAACCGTTAGCTTCGTCCGACTGCATGGGGTTTTAAAAATGTTTCGAAAAAAACAAGAAAAAATTAGGCGGAATTTTTTTCGGGGTGCCTCCTTTGGCCACCCTTAGCCACCGGTGGCGCCACCGGTGGCAAGCGTAACGTGCCACCCCTATTTGCCACCGATGGCCACCGGTGGCGTGTTTACTGGGTGGATATACTGCTCGGGTCAGAGCAAAGTTGATAAGTAGGCAGTAGTATAAAACTTGTGTTCTGAGGGGGAATGAGTCCTGCATTGGAGTGTCTCTTCTCGGGTACTCTTGTTCGCAGTGAAAGTTATTTCTCCTTGTTTAATGACAGTGGACTATAAAATTAGGCTTATTTTGGTCGGATTTGCGTAAAACCGTGAAGGGACCGCGAAACGATATCTCCATAGCTCAGCTGTACTCTGCGTTTGCTGAGACCGCAATTTAATGCAGACAATATTCCAAGTTGGAAACAGTGAAGCTACAGCTTCACTGCAGAAGCATGCTTCTGCATGAAATTTCTTAAGAATCGGTAGGTATATCAAAGTCTTCGTTATTGCGACAAAGTGCAATGCAAAATACCGACGACTAATTACCGAGCAAAGCAATAAAGACGGAAATTTTTCAGTTTTCTTCTACTACGTAAGTAGTTGCCAAATCAAATTGACAGGTTTCACTGTAGGGCTCAAACGTCAATCAGGAGAACAGGATTAGTAATACCACGGCAATTTGAAGTGCCGAAACCGTCTCAGTTAAAGTTGGTGGAAGTGTTATGAATTGAAATACCTCTCACAGTTTAACATGAGAGGTATTGCTAGCACGCAATTCGGAAGTGCAAGCTTTTCAATTCCGCGAAAACTTCCGTCAAACATTTGGCATACATTGGCAGTTTATCACCTGAAGTGTACTGTCCCGCGGCCAGGCTTATTGCAAAACTAGAAAATTGCTCTGGAAGCTCATGTTCCGTGAAATCGTCTGAAAGCCGTTGGGTTAACTACCACCAATAGTAATACAAAGCTCCAGCCATGTGACTTCACAAATGATAGCCCGGCTGATGAGCATAGCATTACCTTAATAGGAAATGGAATACGATTGCGTCATCATACACCTTCTGGTAGCTACGAGATTAGCTGCTCTGAGACCAAATATGATACGTTAAGTCGATTGCGCAAGATATGTTGGGCCTCCAAAGTAACTTTTGAGCTGTCATTGACGTGAAGGATGATTATACTGCGGGAACCGGAGCAGCTGATTCACATGACGCAGTCACTCATAATCACTATTCACACATCTCCATAACGCATGCCACGCAGCAAAACCAAATGCATTTGCGGTAAAAATGAAATAGTCAGTAGTGGGAAAGCCGGACGAATTGGTCTGGTCTCAAAGGTAAGTCAACAAATGTTGGTGCTACAAACAACAGCGTAATCTGGCAAATGCGAAATAGGATAACTCTGTAGTCAATTTGATGTTATTAAGTCAACAAGCAACTTTGACTTCTTCAGCGGAAAAAAGTCTACTTATACGCTATCTTGAATAATTTTATGTAGCTAGGTATGGACCGCATTCAAAGCGACGAAATGAAAGTTTAAAAGTGACCACAAACACCGATCAAACATGAGTACAAAAAACTTCAACATAACGATAAACATCGGTTTGCATCCCAAAACAGACCTAGTATTCATTAGCTTAGTTGTAGCTTGATAGCTTTTAAGACCATCATACCGTCCTTGAACCAGTTCATTTGGCTTCTTGCATTGGACTTGAGGTTTCTGGAAAACCTTGGACAGATCGCGATTGGTTTCACCCTTCTTATGGCTCACCAGATAGCCGTGGTCCCATAGTATCCGTCAACCTTATGTTCTATTTGAATTAGAATTGGACAGAATTTCCCCGGATACTGTCATGTGCATACCAATACTTTCCTGACTCAAGGCTCATTTGAATCCAGCTAAATCCCTCATCTATGATGGTTTTCTTCAATCGCATGTGATTAACAAACGCCACCCCATGTTTCAGTTTGGACGATACTCGAGAAGTCGCAATACGTTATGCAGACGCAGCACACCTTTCATAATGTTGCTGGAAACCCTTTATCGACCTAAGGACGATTTCGTCCTTCTTGGGCTCATCTAGGCAAAGTCCCCAACTTTCCGTCAACCTTATGGTCTACTTGAACCCAAATTGCAAGAAATTCGAAAAATACACTCAGTTGCATTCCAATTTGGTTTTGACGGGAGACATTCGGCTGAATTTCTCGTTTATGACGTTCTTCTTCAAGTGAATGTGCTGTGCCAGGCCGCATCATTTTTCAGGTGATACGATATTCGAGACATCGTCCTATATTTTCATAAAGCAAACTACTCACAAGGTTCCTGAAAACTCTTCGACAGCCCACGACCGGTTTCGCCCCAATGGGGTTCGTCAAGTAGGCGCAGTCCCCGATCTTCCCTCAAACTTATGTTCTACCTGAACCCACATGAAAGAATACCCTCCTAAACGACAGATACAGCTGGACTCAGACGAGTCTCTTGTCAACACCAACCTAGTATAAAAATGAGAGAATTTGGTTAAGTTGACTACACCTTGGGCATCTGAAGGCGACGTTATCCTCAAGTCTAATCCACGGAGATGAATATCGCATAAGATTTTCACATTACAGAAGCATCTACTTCCGTTTTTACTCGGTGACCACGAATAACATTTCATGTGAATAAAAAAGGACAAGAATTATTTTCATAAAGGAAACTGAAAGCTGAAAGCTCTTCGACAGCCCACGACCGGTTTCGTTCTTTTTGGGGCTCATCAGGTAGGCGCAATCCCCGAGTTTCCGTCAACCTTATGTTCTACTTGAACCCAAATTGGACTGATTTCGACAAATACACTCATTTGCAAATCAATTTGGTTTTCACGAGAGACTCAACTGAATCTCTCGTTTATGATATTCTTCAACTGAATGTGCTGCACACAGGCCGCCTCATGTTTCAGTTGTCATGATATTCGAGATATCGCAGTATATTTTCTAATCTGTGACCATGTATGCCTACACAAAAGGATTAATATCTGGGTTATTCCATCGATTTTACAACCAAACACTATCTCATAGTGACGCTTATTGCCAGAAATTCTACGTGGGCTAATCAAAGTCGGGATTAGCGAAATACACTCATTTGCAAACAAATTTGGTTTCGCGAGAGACTCACTTGGAACCCAGCTGAATCTCTCGTTTGTAATGTTTCCAGGATTGTTTCAGGGGTTTGGTAAACAATCGGTGGAATTGGGTTCTACGTAGTAGCACTAATCTAGAGAACCCACCCTTATGGCAGATGCTCTTGTGTAACAACTGATCTATATGGACTATGAAGGGATGAACAATATGTACAACACATTTTCAAGCACGTGAGGCAGTCTTGCGTGTACAAGGGCAACCAAAAGTCACCTCAAGGTCAGATAGGCAAAGTGTATCGAGCAGACAAACAGCAGTTCACAAGAACGCACTAAACACAAAAGTGCAGCGGATGCATCAGAAAGAAACAAAACCCGTGTAGAATTTGCAATTTGTGGACTGGTGGTCGCAACCATGTGAGCTTATGATAGCCTAAGCAGAACAGTCTGTGCTGTGTAAAAATGGTTTAGTTGGGTTTGCATCATGACAAACATTGGAAGCAGTTATTTGGATGGGAACTGCAAAAGAGACCCATTGGAACGGAGAAACGTTCGGGAACAGAAAAGAACTTAAATGTTTTCTTCTGGGTTTAGCGTATTCCTGGAAATAATGCTGAAAGCAGACGTATGTGCTAGACCAAAGGAGAATCATATGAAACCATGCGCGCAAATGAGGTCCACAGCCGCTTGACGTTGGGGTCGAGGGAGGTGAAAAACGTTCAACAGAAAGCCGAGCTGTAAACGCCGGATGATTTCTAACGGTGCGAGGTTGTTTTTCTACCGGAACAAACGTCTGCTTTCTTAACCTATCCGAGTTTATGAGATTTAGGCCTGAAAGAGAACTGATCTGTGATCTGTGTGAATTACGAGTAACGAGACGTTTCGCAAATCGGTTGAGAAAACAATAAATAGACAGTGAACTGCTCCGCAATGGACATTTGTCAAGTAACAGATATGCCATAAGACATTCTAGCTGAAATCAAAGAACTTAGAATAAATGCTATTGCTGGCGGTTGGTGTTGACTGTACTTCACCGCTGTATATCATGCGGATAAATTCACTCACAAGCGTCAAGGAGAATTGTTTAATTTACGATTCCCGTGAAAGGTCTTCCATTTTCGAGTAAAATGCACTTTTGCACGCCGGATAAGTGGGAATGATGAATTTATGCCTTCTATTGGGAATCTGGACCAGAAGTGACTTGAACAACTGCTTAACTGTCCGAAATGATGGGCTGTCTCTTCTGCCTCCTAAAATCCGTTAGAACTGAGAGAGCGTTAAACCGAAACTGGTCTGATCCGAAGGGTTCTCTATCTCAATGGGGAAGCTTTTGTGTCCACTTAAATAATAACTGCGGACATAATGATGGGGATCCCTGAAAGGGGTAGGGTCAATAATAATGCCTGCATTGATATTTCTGCTGTTCTCACTTTGACGATCAGTTGGGTTGCCTTAACTACTGTACTGAAGGTCGGTATTGAACAGTCAGTAGGAAGCTTTGAGAACTCTAGTAAATGAAGATACGTTGTAAGAAGTTAAGAGACTTTGGAAGTTGTACTACGTCCTGCTGTACTGTAACAATTATTCTAACGAGTATGCAACACAGCAGGCAGCCGAATTTCAATCTTATTAGACTTCAGCAGTTGAGTATATCATCGGCTGAGTGCGAAAGTGTTCACCAGTCCGGATGTGTTAATTCACGTACATCCAGCGTGCTTAGATGGAGTAGTGATTATATGCCCGTCTCACACGTCAGCTAATCGAGGTTGAAATCCGGCACGGACAAGCCAATAGTGAGCCTAAATAACAGTGAACCTCGAGTACGGTGATCTCTCTATTTGGTATGATCTCACCAGAATAATTGTGCCAGTAAGAGAGGAGAAGGAGGCGCGGGAACGTTCAAACGAATGTGATGCCGGCACAACAGGATTATCTTTCACAGCAATATGGGGACGGGGTACCAAGTCATGTAAATCTCCCTCATTCCACTCATGGTTATTTTTCATTTTGCTTTGAAACGCTCTATGTATGCGTTTTGCCGGATTTACGACAATCCCCGTGACACATCTTGCTGCTTTTCATCTAAATATCCTCATTTTCCAACTGGGTTACATGCTTCTAGCTGGGGCTGAAATGAAAATAACTAAAGCGTAACTGACAAAACCAGCCCGTGAATGACCTCCAGGGATTAGTTTTCACTTCTTTTCTACCCATATGACGTTGATGAAAAGTTGGTGACCAGTTGACAACCTAGGGTCAGTAGAATAATTCGCTGCTAGTCCGCGAACTGATTTAGCGACAGTTAGACAAGCGTATCCGACGCGGCTTGGAAACTGCCGCCAGGGCAGGTATTTTAGAGACTTAGAACGGAAACGGCTATACTGCTTTGTAACGAGTGTAGTGTCTTCAGGATACGCAAATGTCACTTCCATTAACCATCGGATTGAAGCAAGCGAGTGAGTGACGATGGCGGTGGCTGTAACATTGCTACCTATTGTCAACTTGTCGGACGAAAAGACGAGGGAGCGGTCCGGCAACACATTTTACACAGGCCCACTTGGTGCCGAAGTCGGGCAGGTTATCACTGGTCTCGTGGACGAAATGTGCCAACCAGTGTCACGACATAGTTAAGCGCGCACAGACCCGATCTTGGCAACCGCTTGTGTCCATCACCCACATGTCAAAAAAGTGCTTTGTTCCAACATCAAATGGGAGAGTTAATAGTGCTGAATAAAAGTATTTCGTAATGTTTACACCAGACGAAGGAACCCTTCATTCCAAATGAGGTGGACCCAGTGCACTTTGCACACATTGATATCTCTCAGGCGGTCATGTATCATTTCTACGTACAATCACCTTTTACTAATATCCCTCCTAGGGAAACTGTAAGTCAAATATTTCTGACTATCCTGCCCATTGTCATTCCTAACGACCTAATTTTACCTGGTAACAGAACATTAAATTTTGTCGCCAAGCTACCAGTTGTAAGTAAATTGACGGTATTATCACGAAGAGCCATTTTGGATCAACGCACTCTCATGACAAACTCTAGCGATCGGCAGGTAATCACATTTAAGAACTAATTTTAA
>SJOL01008432.1:208634-221421 GCA_004794785.1 Opisthorchis felineus
CTGGACCAGAAGTGACTTGAACAACTGCTTAACTGTCCGAAATGATGGGCTGTCTCTTCTGCCTCCTAAAATCCGTTAGAACTGAGAGAGCGTTAAACCGAAACTGGTCTGATCCGAAGGGTTCTCTATCTCAATGGGGAAGCTTTTGTGTCCACTCAAATAATAACTGCGGACATAATGATGGGGATCCCTGAAAGGGGTAGGGTCAATAATAATGCCTGCATTGATATTTCTGCTGTTCTCACTTTGACGATCAGTTGGGTTGCCTTAACTACTGTACTGAAGGTCGGTATTGAACAGTCAGTAGGAAGCTTTGAGAACTCTAGTAAATGAAGATACGTTGTAAGAAGTTAAGAGACTTTGGAAGTTGTACTACGTCCTGCTGTACTGGAACAATTATTCTAACGAGTATGCAACACAGCAGGCAGCCGAATTTCAATCTTATTAGACTTCAGCAGTTGAGTATATCATCGGCCGAGTGCGAAAGTGTTCACCAGTCCGGATGTGTTAATTCACGTACATCCAGCGTGCTTAGATGGAGTAGTGATTATATGCCCGTCTCACACGTCAGCTAATCGAGGTTGAAATCCGGCACGGACAAGCCAATGGTGAGCCTAAATAACAGTGAACCTCGAGTACGGTGATCTCTCTATTTGGTATGGTCTAACCAGAATAATTGTGCCAGTAAGAGAGGAGAAGGAGGCGCGGGAACGTTCAAACGAATGTGATGCCGGCACAACAGGATTATCTTTCACAGCAATATGGGGACGGGGTACCAAGTCATGTAAATCTCCCTCATTCCACTCATGGTTATTTTTCATTTTGCTTTGAAACGCTCTAGGTATGCGTTTTGCCGGATTTACGACAATCCCCGTGACACATCTTGCTGCTTTTCATCTAAATATCCTCATTTTCCAACTGGGTTACATGCTTCTAGCTGGGGCTGAAATGAAAATAACTAAAGCGTAACTGACAAAACCAGCCAGTGAATGACCTCCAGGGATTAGTTTTCACTTCTTTTCTACCCATATGACGTTGATGAAAAGTTGGTGACCAGTTGACAACCTAGGGTCAGTAGAATAATTCGCTGCTAGTCCGCGAACTGATTTAGTGACAGTTAGACAAGCGTATCCGACGCGGCTTGGAAACTGCCGCCAGGGCAGGTATTTTAGAGACTTAGAACGGAAACGGCTATACTGCTTTGTAACGAGTGTAGTGTCTTCAGGATACGCAAATGTCACTTCCATTAACCATCGGATTGAAGCAAGCGGGTGAGTGACGATGGCGGTGGCTGTAACAGTGCTACCTATTGTCAACTTGTCGGACGAAAAGACGAGGGAGCGGTCCGGCAACACATTTTACACAGGCCCACTTGGTGCCGAAGTCGGGCAGGTTATCACTGGTCTCGTGGACGAAATGTGCCAACCAGTGTCACGACATAGTTAAGCGCGCACAGACCCGATCTTGGCAACCGCTTGTGTCCATCACCCACATGTCAAAAAAGTGCTTTGTTCCAACATCAAATGGGAGAGTTAATAGTGCTGAATAAAAGTATTTCGTAATGTTTACACCAGACGAAGGAACCCTTCATTCCAAATGAGGTGGACCCAGTGCACTTTGCACACATTGATATCTCTCAGGCGGTCATGTATCATTTCTACGTACAATCACCTTTTACTAATATCCCTCCCAGGGAAACTGTAAGGCAAACATTTCTGACTATCCTGCCCATTGTCATTCCTAACGACCTAATTTTACCTGGTAACAGAACATTAAATTTTGTCGCCAAGCTACCAGTTGTAAGTAAATTGACGGTATTATCACGAAGAGCCATTTTGGACCAACGCATTCTCATGACAAACTCTAGCGATCGGCAGGTAATCACATTTAAGAACTAATTTTAAGTTAATGATGTTTAGCGACATTTTACTCATTACAAAAGACGAGGACAGACTAAGAGATTGTTTTTGACATGCACCAGTGAAACAGTTTTCAAGTGAGTTTGAAGTTCAAAGTTAACTACTTTTGAACGTTTTGAAAACCAAGAATACCGAAAATACGACACCTCAGTCCATCTAAAAAAGCCCACATAGGACGGAAACCCCTTAGATTTCACGAGCTCTCGTCCCATGCAGCCCAGACATGTTTTAGTCCGGATATTATTCCATAGCACAGGACTGACATGCAATCCGCTGGTGGAGCTGCGGGTTAAAAGCTATCCTGATATTTCATTGAGAAACACCTCGGGGTGGTCAAGAAACAAGAGGCGCAGAACCGAATAAACCTACTTACCTAGAGGTTGCCTGCTTTGGTAGCTATGAATTTAATCAACTTAAACGAACTTTAGACTTGGCTCTGCGCTGAAGGTGCGCCGTAGCACAAGGGGATGTTAAAGTACTTATGAAGGTTTTGCCAATGGTGCTGGTTAAAACGCTAGATGTTTATTTATCATACATTAAGTTTATCAGCACGTCTGAATTTCTGCTGATACACATATGGATAGAACTATCAAAGATTATGATCGCGAGTAAAGGAGCACTCATCCAAACTACTCTGAGCAATTCTAACTGACCGTACTTTAAACTTTAGCGAATCGAAGATCAGCTCAACGGTCATCGGGCATTCAATGCAGATAGGATATAGGGTTGAACTACTCTTCGCTGGAAGTATGGAATGAAGAAGTCGGGCAGGTGGACTGGAATTCCCCGAAGAAAGGCTGATCAATTGAATCCAGGGACAGGAAGACTTGAGAATTAGTCTGAGACTGACCCATTTCTATTACTTGATTAGGCCACATTAGTAATCAATATAAACAATGCTACCAAGCCCGCCATTTGTCTCGCTTAATTCCGCTTATCATGCATCGCGGTAGAAGAGACTGTACGAGATGAATTCGTCGCGCAATAAAGTTATCACTGCATTGTTCAGACAAGCGGTACCCATTGACTATTTATGGAAAGTGCGTGCTGTATGGGGAGAAAAGTGGTGAGTCGATACATAATCCAATGAAACTGATTTCGAAAAACATCAGGTTCCGCTGGCTAGTGCTCTAACCCGCAAGCACGCGAATCTGATTTGATCTATATTCTCTCTTGGCAATTACTTAGCTGAAAGCGGTTTTAAAGCTGACCTTGGATCGCTGGAGTCTGCAGGTCACTGGTTTGTAGCAACACATGCTGGAAGAGATTTTCAGGATGTCTCTCACTCTGTTATTCGGTAAAGTAACATCTTAATGAGGCGATTATTAACTCTAACAAAACGAAAAAAATAGACCAGTGAATCAGTGGGGGTTCTTCAAACCCTTGCGTAATACGCCTCCATCAATACATGCCAAAGGGCGTTTCGCCCGTCAGTTTTTGCTGACCGGAAACAATATACGCCGAATAATAGGGAAATTACTCACAACTGGTATGTGGAATTAACTTTGTTTGATAGTACTTCCTCGATTATTTTCCAAACTCACTCAATAACTAGAATAGCCCCCAACAAGGACAAAGCAGATCTCTAACATTTATTGCAAAGTATTGACAACTCTGTTGGTTTCTTGTTTGCCTGTTTGTTACGAAGAATAGGCACATGGACCTAAGAGTACACAATCTATGCGGTTTCGCTTCATAGCAACCGATTCGCTTCGTTTCTCTGCTTCAAGCAATGGTCGGCCAAAAACCTAGCTTACAATGGTACGTGGTCACAAATGAAAGCAACGCGCAGGCGAATGGCAACACTGAATTAAGGTAGAAAATGTACGTTAATGGATGAAATTCCGGAGTTGAATATTCAGGCTCACATTGTCCAAAAATCAGATGATGAGTAAAGTAGGAGATGACTTGGAATTTGGAACCAACTTACTAGGGGTTTGAAGCCAGCGGTGCTGCCATTCTGTTTGGTTCTTGGCTAAGTGGAAGGTGGCTGGATTCGTATTTCTCCTTAAATGGAATAGAGAATGAAAATTTTTCACCAGAGGGTCGTTGATGGAGGAGTGTTCAAGCAGCCAAGGAAGCGCACTTTGTAAAGTGGACACCGATTAAGTCTCTCTTGGCTTATTTGTTTGAAATACTTAGAGCACGTAACCACCTTAATTTGTTGGGCGGTGAACAGACACAGGCGACCAGATGTTGACATCTCATTCACTTTCATCGGTTTCCTATGTGGAGTCCATTTTGTAAGCACTCCTTCGCATAGAAGTTCAGGGCTTTGTTTTGCTTACTGTGCCATACATATAAACTACAGATGGCAACGTAAGGAGTGGATATACTTGACCACTCTATGTTGTTTTATCCCGAACCGATCCCCATCGGCTGCAAGGAGCCTTTTGACTACAGGTGACCCAGTTCACTGAAGTCATCCATTCACGGTTCCGGTATGTAAACAACCACTCAAGTTACTAAATTTCGGTAAAGCCATGCAGCGGATTTTATAGGCGCAAAAGGCCTCCACTAAGAAGGCTGGTAGGCCTCAGAAGTGCGCATGCGTTGTCACATACCTAATTTTTTTGTTTACCTAGACGAATAACGAAGACAAAATAGGTGTTGGCATCTAGTAACCCGTGTCTGTTCATCCTTCCGATGAATATTTGACATAACAAATCCTAAGTAATACAACACGGCGACCGAGACTCCTTACGGATTATGTTTTACAAACTTCCTTCGTTTACTGTTGTGATCATCTGTCCGGTATCTGTATAGACAGGTAAAGCAATGCACTTGACAGTATCCTAAGTGGACGCAGAAATAATCTTGAATTCAGCCCGGGTGAGGATGCTCGCTGAGGGCCAATAAAATCAAAGTCACTTAGGCTAATCAAACTGCTCGAGCAAATGGAATGTGAAAGCGTCTAATTCTAGCGAATATACCAAAACTTTTATCCACATGACGGGTAAGAAGATTAGGCGCACGGTTTGGGATCCTACCTACCACAAACCATGGATGTCTTGCGTCTTCCTGAGGTAGGTTGCTAAACTGTACTTCAAATGAACACAGCTTTGATGATGTTTTACGTCACTTCGAGCGGTCTCATAACCGTGAGTTGATTGTTCACTCCTACCTTGATTTGCTGCATATTTAACGGTTCCGTCTATTTTTCAACAATTTTTCTATTCGCTGCACTTTCAACAGAAACAATCTGGATACGAATACAAGTTTATTGTAACAAATTGCCCAGCCTCTTGAGGAAACCACGACTCTGCTTATTCTTGTTACATATTTCACATGACTTTGGATAGTTCAGTGAAGCTCATCCTCGTTATAACTTCACTGCTGGTTATCTTCATGACCAACTCAAGTTTCAACCTTCCCCGGTATCGAACTCAAGAGTTTTTTTTCATGGCAGCCCGAAATTTTACGCTTAGTGCGTTCGACCACAAAAGGAAACGTTTGCAATAAACATGAAGTAAGTAAAAGAAATTCGCTTCTTCGTAATGTGCTACACATAAGGTTGCTGAAAATTCTTCGACAGCCCACGACCGGTTTCGCTGTTCTTGGGGCTCATCAGGTAGGCGCAGTCCCCAAGTTTCCGTCAAGCTTATGTTCTACTTGAACCCAAATTGGGCTGATTTCGACAAATACACTCATTTGCAACCAAATTCGGTTTTTGCGAGAGACTCAAGTGAGTCTCTCNACATGAGGCGGCCTGTGTGCAGCACATTCAGTTGAAGAACATCATAAACGAGAGACTCACTTGAGTCTCCCGTGAAAACCAAATTGATTTGCAAATGAGTGTATTTGTCGAAATCAGTCCAATTTGGTTTCAAGTAGAACATAAGGTTGACGGAAACTCGGGGACTGCGCCTACCTGATGAGCCCCAAGAAGGGCGAAACCGGTCGTGGGCTGACGAAGAATTCTCAGCAACCTTATGAGTAGTGCATCACGAATATATGTGTATCGCGATATCTCGAATATCGTAGCAACTGGTGCAGCACATTCAGTTGCATGGAAACATCACAAACAAGAGATTCAGCTGGGCTTCAGGTGAGTCTCTCGCAAAACCAAATTTGTTTGCAAATGAGTGTATTTCGCTAAATTCGCTTCTTCTTTAAAGTGACCCGGTCAGTAGTTTACTCAGGTTACTTTTTTAGCAACCGGGCGGTTAGTTTAATACCATCTATGGTGTCTGATTCACAGAATTTAAAAGTGTAAAACATTTCCATGGATCTCCTCACACAATTTATGTCTGATTGGCATACTGACCTATTAGCTTTTCCATCGTTCTCCATCATGCAAGCCTAGTTCGGAAGTATCACGTCAAGTTACTAGAGCTGCATAATCTCCATAAGTATATTTTCATAATTTCTTGGTGTGCTGTGGCAAGCGCATTTATCATCAATATTTCTTCCGGTGGCATTTGGTGTCGCGTTTGTGGTCCCACGAACTACACACTCTCTGAGCAAGGGTGGTAAGTTTAGAGAGCCGCCATTTCTTGTCACAACAGAGGTGATGCATTTGGGACCGGTCGAATGCGTGAAAAAAAATTATAAAGAAAGCAACAAAGCGCTCTGAGGCAAGCAAACAGTATGAAAAATGGAACTAATTTTGATGATGAATGAGAGTCCCCGTGAGTACAACGCATGGAGAAGAGCGCTAAGGGTAAACGTTCTGGAAAAAGTCACAGGTGACAAAATAAATACAGATGAGGTTTTGTGGAAATTTCATTACTTGACATGCAGATTTGCTCTTACAACGAAAACTGGCTGCCACTTCGCCTTCTGCCATGTATGCCTTCTAGCCGATTGACAGATTAACGTGTATCACCGTTCAGTCACAGTGAACATATTAACAGCTGGTCTTAACTAAGATATGAAATTAAGGAAAACTACAGAAAAACGTTGATAATCTGGTTTCAAAGTAGCTGGCAACATGACAACGCGCATCAAAAAACATGCTGTCCGGTAGACAAAGGGATACTTTTGGGTACTAATGACGGCAAGACGGAGAATAATGGAATAGCGAGGGATTCAATGGAAGAATTTTGTGGGCGCACACGTTGCGTAAGAGACAGGTCTTTTCAACCGGCGATATTTTAACGATGTCCTAATTTTTATAGGCTTGAGAAAAGCGTGATCTGAAGTAATGATGCTTACAAGTGATGTATAACTCGCTATTCAAGACTACTATATCTAATGGAGTTGGCAATGACCGAAATTCTGTTTTTACTGACTAAGACAACTGCGCCTATATGTGGTAGGTGATAAATCTGTAGTGTTCACATGATGCATTTTACATATAGTGAATCGACAATGCACTGTTATCTTTTCTGGAAGTACGGGCTGATGTTTATTCAGATAGTATTTGTACTCTCTGGTTGTTGCACAGACAACTGGGAAGTTCAAAATTGGAACACCCCTGATGGTAGTTAAACACTAAGCCGTTCAACTACGAGAGACTGATCAGCGGTGCGATAATCTCGCTCTAAGACAGGATATGGCGCAACTCATGCCTCAGTAACGGAGTTCACGTCACACACGTTTCTTTGTGTAGGTTATTCTCTATCTTAGTTACTAATATTTTGTGAATAGTGTGCAAGGACTTGGAATTTTCCAATGGAGATTTCCTGCATTTTCCGAATAGCCGAAAAACACTGTTCAGCTGTTTCAGCCTTCAGAGCACTCCTCTTACTATCAACAAATCATTAGTAACGAGGGAAGGAAGGAAGGAATAATGACTCCCACAATGAGTAAATCTTCTTTCTGAGAGCCCCCCACCCGAGAAGTCACTCAGCACGTGATCAGTTGATTAAGCGATTGGTGGAGTAGCTGAGTGGCGCTATAACCGATCTGAGTGTGAATAATCAACAGTGCTGATCGGTCACATGTGTCCTGATGGTTTAGTCTTCAACTGCTAGCCTGGGCTTCTTGAGTTTTAATCTCCCGTGTACTTTTGGGATTCGCACCGCTGATGACCTACAATAAGAACGGAGCAGTAGTGCAGTGCTCCCAGGCTCTTTGGCACGCATGGGTTCTACATACAAGGCGAAACTTACATTGAAAGATTCCAAAATCCCGTACCATCAATAACACGTGCGATCAAACTCATAAGTTGACCTCCAGATAGCCTAGAGGAGATGCTTGTTTGACTACTGAGTGGCTGGAAAGGAGCACGTACACCTGAGCTGCAATGAAACACCCGAAAATCCAACCAAATCATCAGGAGCGGAGCACTTCCCTAAGTAGACCACTTTTCGGACTTGGGCTCATCGTGACCGAATTTTGTTAATACGGCGTGACCAGTTGTTTGCAGACCATAGTTTCATATATCTGTGAGGAATCGGCCTGGGACACTAGTTTTCTGGAACAAGTGTGTGATAATTTTCAGTCCGACGGCATGATCTTTCCGGAGAGTACAGACAGTAACAATTTTGAGTCTGGTCTCTACAGTATAAACCAGCAGGATTATGCAAACTGGCAATCCATTTCTGTTTGCTGATAATGTTTTCAAGTGCAAACCTCTACAGGTTATCCAAAAATGGCAGAAATTTTTCGTGTTTCGACAAGAAGGTGGATAGAACGAAGATATCCGCTTTGCTTAAATTAACCCAAGTTGACGTAAGATCGTTGTTAACGCTGTAAATTACAAAATGTATCCTCAGTAAATTTACGAATAGTAAGTGTTCGGCACCTTGTTTGGAACACAAACCCCCTCGATGCCTCAATGGATCCCGCATCGTGCAGATGGACATCGTCAGACTGCCTCCATACTCGTCAGATTTGGAAATTAGTTGGATCCTTCGGTATTCTTTTCGTCACCATCAACCAGCTTTTTGCAAATATAACAATGGGAGAACCCAGTCTCATCAAAAACACCGAAATTCTTGCAGGCATATTGGTCAGACGACAATTAAAGGAACTGTCAGACCATGAATTTGTAGTTCATCTCGTCTGACAACTGTAGCTGTCCGCGCTACACTTCCAAACATTACTCGGTTTTTATTTTGTCACTATACCCAAACGTTACCAGTGCACTGATTCACTTAGCTTGATCGTTATGATTGTAAAAGCCAACCGAAGATACATCAAAAAGAATTTTTCGCCTACTTATCTTGTGCTTTTACAGAAAAATTCACCCACAGCACTCAAAACTTCCACTTTATGGCCACCGAAATCCGCAAACTAGAGAACAAAGAACTAAGCTGTAACTTATCACTGATACACTGAATAAGTCCGCCGCCGAGTTATGTGTAAACTATCATTTTTAACAGACGTATAGAATGACTTTCCGGTCTTCTCTAGTCAGGACCCATCGTTGTCACCAATCCAGTTACTTAAGATTTAGGTGGTCATTGAAAGCCATCCGTGTACACAACAGTTTAACAGATGCCCGGTGAGCCCTACTTATCGGGGCCCTACCGGTCCGACCAATCGGGACATTTCTCAGCATAGGCAACACCAACTTCGCATATAAAAAAACAAATCGTGGTTCCTAAACCTGTAACGGTAAATGGGTTTCCACTGGATTGACTTGTCCACCTAACTATCACACGCTTCTACCAGACGGACAGGCTTACTGACATCATATAGTTTTGTTCTGTGGTCGTATTGAATCGGTCTGTTAGTTTTGGTGAATGAACTGCTGCAAGATGGAATCGAATTTTACAACCAGGAGCGCTCAACTATGGGTTTTCCTGCGCAAATAAGCTTTTAGAAGATCAGTTTTTAGCCGCTGACTGACGAAGTTGAACCGAGTACTCACTGATTAGGAAGTATTTGGCAATCGGTGATGTTGGGTCCAGATTGGTGACCCAGTAAACCATTGAACAGGTGCAACCAGTCGATCGTAGTTCTACATGCTTTTGTTCTTTTTATTCACCTCATAGTTCTACAAAATTCTCGGCAGGAGGTGATCCAGAATAAATGGAAAATATGGTTACTTTACATTTTTATCCACTTGGTAAACGCGCCGACGGAATACGTGAGAGTGCATCAGTGACTCCTAAGAAGTCCAGGTAACACGGGTATGAGTTTGTGCAACTCACTTGTATCAATGCCACTCTTGGAAGCTAAAAAACTTCCGTTGAAATGATATCAACAAGAAATCCACCGATTCACTTACAATGGGTTTTTTCTGTACTATATATTTTAATCGGTTAGCTTTTGGCATACAAGAATGAGATGATACGTTACCATTCGACAACGTTAGGTGGCTTGATACACACTCAGTGTTACGCTATTTTTACCAACAACCTTTTCAGCCACTGATATATCTTGTGAGTGAGGGCGAAGAAAAATTGTAGAGCTGTTTTATTTTTATTGGGAAACATCAGCAATGAGTAACCCACAAATATCGCGGGGGGGAGGGGGGTTCCCCGCAACTTCCCCGCTAACTATTGAGAACTAAACCGTTCGACCAAGAACTACTGACCAGTAGTCTGACTCTCACTTAGGTAGGATATAGGGTCACTCAATCTTCAATCAGAATAGTCACGTCGCATACGGACATGGTGACTGGCATCTCGAGTGACGACTTCCTTCTGAGATACTTGCAGATTGCTGATATAACAGTCATTGTAGCACTGTGTTTTGATGATTTTGCCATCTAGACCTGATCGGTTTAACCCGATTTGGTGGGATCCACTTTGCATGCTATCCACCATATATGTATGTGGGTAGACGACTGCGAAATTTGTAGAATTTGTGTTCACATCACTATCATTTTTACAGCCCTCCTTCTTTCTTGACACAGTAATTGTGGTTAGTTCTGACAACGGACTTGAAATTTAATAAGTTTTTAGAGAGCGTTGTGTGAACTGAAACCACTTCCATCAACTGCACTAGGTCATATTGTGTGCGAAATGGCAGTGAATTTCGTGCTGATTCTAAGCGATTGTTTTCACATTTAGCCAGTAATTCAGTGAACACCTTATAAATACCGAAGAAGTCTTTTTAACCATATCCATGCTCCTAAAGCATATGTGAGTTTTTACTGTTCTGAAACTGTCGACTCAGAACAGTGCCATTAAAAACTCGTTGCTAGACCCAAATTAGATGAATCTATGCAGTGTACAATAGTAAGGAACAAGAGCGAAAAAAATGTCAGCGTTCGAGAAAGTTGTCCAGGAATTCCTTTTTCATTCTACTGTGGAGATTCCATTAATTACTTTAGGTAGATTCAACTGAAACCTTTTGTTTCAATGAACAAGCTTGCGAATGAAGGACTGAGTAGATTTTATGGTCTATGCTTCTGTGGTCTTGCTGGGCGCCTACTGCACTGTCTCACATCCTGTTGCCAAACAGGTTCATCATCAGAGGCGGAGGAGTGTCGTATACTCTACACTAGTTTTAGACTTTAAACATTTCCCTTCTGAACTGAAAAAAATCCAAAGGCCAAACAGGTATCCATTTTGCATGAACAACAGATTACTGGTTAACACGAGTTTGTCAGATCGTCCGTTCAAATATAGAATCCCCTCTGAATGGTGGGCTCTTACGGTTCTGCAAATCTTCCTTACAGTTTGGTCCACACAGTTCGATCACCGATTTCAATCGCAAAATTTCCAGCAGTGCACATTTTTTCCCAATGAACAATCTAATTTTTTGATTCTGAACAAAGTCCCGAAAGTTCCTAATGGTTTAAGTTCATTCACTCTGAGTGAACTGAAAGTCACGGAAGCCCATGAGCTTCCAAACTTCTGTTTGAATTCCAGAACTGTTATTTGATGCAGATCTCTCCTCTTGTATTGAATCATATCACTACATGAGTGTGTTGAATACATGTCAGGATGTGAACTAGCCGGTTAAATCAAACATCAGACGAAACATGGATTATCAAACACAGCCCAAGTCACAGCATTCTCGTGTGATTAAATGTACTATTCCACCCATATTGTCTACTAGTGTATATGGAAAAGTGCCGCCTACAGGATCATCGACGAATTATGCACGACCTAATGGGCTGATGTTGATTGGTCCGCTCAGAACACTGCGTGAAGGCGATAAGTAACGATACATCAGAACTCATTCGTAATAAATGTTTGACTTCAGCAGATTTGCTCATATGACATGTCAGTGCATCACGGATGAAATCGATACTGACGATGGTACACAAGAAGTCTTTTTTAAAGAAAGCTCTTGAGCTCCTTCTGGTGCAAATTTGGACTATAGACTTTCTTCTTTTCACCAAGAATCATGCCGTAAGTAATGTTATTAAAGCACTGTATCTTGTTTATTGCAATACCCAAGTTGACCATCAGAACATATTTTGGTGTCTTGTGTATCTGAGTCCGAGGTCATCTGAAAGTTCGCAAGTCCACTGAAGCACCGATACAAAGCAGAGTGTCAATATCGATCAATATGAATAATACCTGTTTCAATAGATATCCAGCTTAACCCCTTGAGACCGTTTCGGCCAGGACAGGCCAACAGCTTCTCAAGGTACATGTTTTCGCTGAACTGATGTGAATAGTTTGCGCAACATCTCGAAAAACGACTGAGTAGCTACACTGCTGTGACTCGATTGACCCGCTTGTCAAGGCTTCCGATGGCCAACTGAGTGAGCTGCCTTCACAAGAAGTCTCTATGCAAAACTTTCGCTCACGTAAACACTGATCACTAATGCCATCATTGCAGTATGGCCCTCATGCATCCGCTTAGTAATTAACTAACCCTAAATGTTTACCACAAAGTTCGGGCAGACCAATGTCTGAAACACTTTTCCTCAGTACAGACTATGTTAAGTTCCCGCCTTGGTGCTCCATTTAACAGCTACGACATCCACAGGGGACAACCACTTTGGGCAGTCCTCTTTGATAGCGTTTTCAGAAAGAGAAAACTGTAAATTGTTTCTGGCTCGGAACACTCTT
>SJOL01008432.1:239230-329405 GCA_004794785.1 Opisthorchis felineus
GTGCTTTCTGACAGTCTTCATTTCACTGGGTTACAGTGTAAGGGAAGATTATCGTTTATTTTGGTGAGTCCTCACCGAAGGGGGAATCACTGGCTCATATTAGAGGTCATCAGCAGTACGTATCCATTGGCCGTGCCGGGGTTTGAATTCGGGACATCTGACATGCGAGGCGAGCATGTTACCACTACTCCACTAGTGCACGTTGGACGAACCTGAATCTTCACGTCTGAACAGGCGAACGTGTTCAGGCTTGAGCGATGTGATTGGTGTGCGCGACTCACCGAACAACGACCCAGTAATTGTCCTGGTTGTGACGATCGATTGACTCGCTTTTCAGGATTTCCCATTCAGGTAGCGCCACAGACGCTTGAAACCCGCTGGAAAATTTTTGATTTCTGTTGTGTGGGGTTGCGGGATATGTACTGTTCATATTCACATCCTGACACAATCCTGACAGGCAGGTCAATCGATCGTCAAAACCAGGACAGTCGTCGGACGCCAAGAATAGTTGTAGAACGGTTTTAACAATAATCAATCCATATATATTCAAGTGCAAACTGTCCCAACAGAATTTCAGTACTTCTCTATCATTGTGTGATTATTCCAATATAGATTAATTCCCGTCCCATCAAATATGACAGACTTTACCTGTCAGACCTCAGAAGATGAGGCGTACGAATGGCTGGATGCCGAAGAGGCAGAGGATCCGGAATACGTAGAACAGCTACGACGCTATTCCATTTGGCTACACCCAAAGGCTGAGTCTCTTATCCCACAGACGGCTTTCTGGAGTGCGTGCCGACGGGACTTGGCCGATCGATTGCATTCGATGCCGGTCAATATTACCATCATTGCATTAGCTTCGTTGGACGCTCTGATTTTGATTTCCGTGATGTTACTGGAAATTGAAGCTCTAAAGCTTGAGGTAGGTGGACAAATTCAACTGGTTTTTAAGGTCTTTAAAGTGGTTTTGCCATTTGAAAATGAGACAGCAGAAATACGGGCGATTTCCTTCAGTCGAAGATGCATAGATTCACGTGCGATTGACAAGTCCGCGACTTACTACTTAGGCGATAAGAGTTTGACTGCCACAAATATTAGCTGGTCCGTTCTTGATGCTCTGCACACTTTTGATAGACAACAATAAAGATGCAAGCTCGGGGTCTTTGCTGCCTGACATTACAGTAAAATATCCAATAAGGGATTCTCAATAAAAACACAATGCACTCAGAAATGTTTCAGTGTCCTTATGGGTTGTTGACGGAAATCTCATCAGTGAGCCGGACAAAGAACGATAGAGACGGTCTCAATAGGCGTGAGCCAACTTTAACTGATCCTGCTTTGATCAGTGACAGATTTTTTCAGCCAAACATCCACCGTCTTCATTATAAATTCTAAACATACGACGATTGGGTTTCGTTTGCTAACAGGCCGACATCGTAATCAAGTCGACCACTGTTGACAACGGCGTCTTTCACAGTAGACGTTTTATAGGACCAACCATAGGAGCCGTGTCAGCCTACCACGATTCTCCACTGGAAAATTTCACAACACATTAGAAGACAGGACAGCTTCAGTGTACGCGAACTTGCATTAAGAATATCAGATCAACGGCGTCATATCGTCACAGTCAAGTCAGACTTTACACGTGATTCGACAGCAAAGTTTTTGGCGGATCTCACAAACTGCATATTGTATATTAGGTTTCAGTGTATAATGATGTGGCAGAAGTGTTAGTAAAAGGTGTTTGGGTGTGCTCCTGTGAACCGCTTGCTCTTGCAGGCTTGCAGATGCATGCTCCCTAGACAGGTAAACCCACAAGGCCGATATAACTGCTCACCCCTCCTAATATACACATACCTGCAATTTCCCTAGTGGTATCGGGGTATTATCCTGCGAAAAATATCTTAGCATAGTGGCTTGTGAATTCGCCACGACCGCTTTAACAAAAAACCAAATCATCTTCGACAAATTCATGGTGACTGAACCGTAAATGTCACTGTTGAGCCTATGACTCCACATTTGCGCGCCATCCATAATTTTCCCTCTCTGAGTCGTTGAGCATGGCTCAGATTAACGAATTGCGTGAGCGCGATTGTCATTTGTGGTTTGTACTCTAACGTTCATCTGAACTTTACTGCGGCCAGACAAAGTCTAGAAGGACGATTTTTATTTGACAGTTCGACCTGAAGTTAAGTCGGTCTATGCTGAAAATCCTAGGAGCACACTACAGTTGTTTCGTCCTTATTAGGAACGATCAGTGGCGCGCATCTTGCCAAATTCCATAGTGATTCGGACTCGCAGCTCCCCGGCTATCAATTGAACCGTTCGGCCACGAGCAGTTTATCGGCAAGACGACCAAAGCCTACCTAGAACATAGGACTGCCATACAAAAGTGAAGCTAGGAACATAACACTTATTCCAGCAGAGCTGAAATTAAGGACCTAATTACAGAAGGATCTCGGCATAACAACAACATTAAATTCCCGGAAGTTTATTAGTTTTTCTCTTATATATGAAATGATCTGGCTCGCCTAGTTTAACATGCTGCGTAGTCAATTCAGAAAGCCTCGTTTTCAGAGGGAAATGATGGTCGAAAATCGTCATTTACTTAAAAGATTCCTTCCTTTTAAGCCAGGTATGGTCGATAGCCCATTGCCCTACTGGGTCCATGGAGGAAACCTGGTGCCCTACGAGAATGTGGATAGAAAAACTATACGAATATGTGTTTAACTATGTCCTGGCGACGACTGATTTACTTCCGCTTGATATTGTTCCAAATCACGGTAAATCCTGCCGTGCACAGCCAATCTCCTCCACATTCCGGCCACTGCTTGCAGCTGGAGGGGAATTCTGATACTTCCGTGCGTACGAATGCTACTGAGGCGATAAGTTTTGATATAACTCGTGGGAAGTGAATCGGCACAAAGTGCCATAACTGGTGAAGACTGCTCAAAGCTCGGAAATTTGTTTGCGTCGTTGATTACTTTAGTGGGTACGTTGGGCGCTCCGAATTGTAAGGAACAGTTAAAAGTGAGTGTCCTGCGAGCATAGACTGCTGCAGCACTTTTAACGTTTAGGTCGTAAACATGGAAGACGTTTTACAGCACTTTTTTGATGGGATCCTCTGAATTTAGTTGTTTCGCTGGAACGCAATCGCATCCCAATAACAACCGACTGAATGCTTTGAATCACATCCTAACAGTCCTTGACACCATCGGGATTTCCTCATTTGCTAACCGTGTGCTTGCCTGCGTCAGTGTGTTTGAGAATGAAGGAAAGTTCGCTTTCATCCGTTAAGCTTTGCTTGGAGGTTGTAGTAGATACATGACAACTATAAGGCTTGTTCGAACCGCTGTGCCGCACAATGCGTTTGTGTATCCTAGGTGCAGTCCACATTTCCTGAAAATTTCTGAAAACGATGCTTTCAGAGTTGAGAAGCTCACCAATCATTTTAGAAGGCTTATTCGTTTAGGTGAAATTGACAAACAGCTGATACACCAGCCTTAAAACAGACAAATACTGGCTGATTAGACGCCGCTCAGCTGATTGTTTCCCCATTTCTTGCAAGCTGAATTGCTTACTCAGCCCTACCAAAATAGGTAATGGCGTTTTCTCATTCGCTTGTATTTATCCCAATAGAGGCCAATAATTTAACCTAGTCATGTATCTATCTTTTATTTTCAGCCAGGTGAAAAGCAAACCATATTACAAGAAGCTCGGTTTGCTCTGGAATGCGTGAGCGTTTGCATTTTGACCGTGTTCATGATTGAATTGACGCTCAAATTCATTGCTGTTGGACCGAGACACTTTTTTACCCAATGGTTGGAAGTACTAGATGCCTGTGTGACTATCGTAAGCCTTGTTATCGATGCCGTTGTTATTGCCGACCATGCGATTCACATGCAGAAATCACATGGCACCTCCCACGAATCTGGCCTCGGTATTGGAAGTGGAGCTCTGGACGCATTTGGCGCAGCTGCTGGTTTGTTAATCGTGTTCCGGTTGTGGCGAGTTGTACGAATCGTAAGCGGTAAGTTGTAGAAATCCACTTCCAGAACAGCAGTTCACCCTCCATAAAGCGTTCTTAAAACGAGGCTTGTCTACAAACGAAAATTATATCACCTGAAGAGCCGAGTCACACTACCAAGTACGTAACACTATCTTGCTTAGTCTTGACAAATCTCGGATAAATACAGAAAAGCGCCCTGGGGGCGGATTCTATATCTGACAACACGTATACTGGAGATCAGTGAACAGGGAATCCAAGGTCGTCCGGATCAGCTTAACGCACCGGGGACTGTAAAAATCGCTCCGTCACAATTTACCATCTGTCTGTGCGCGAATATATGCTGCGTAATAAGATGATCAGCCGATGATCAATAAGCTCATTCACACAGGTAATTCCGCCACTGACAGTGGATCCAACTAGGTCCTTCACGTAAGAATAAAAGTTTAAATTCGTTTTTGTTAGCGATGCTAGTCAACACAAAAATGATTCTGGAAGTAATAATCGGGAGAATCCTGATTCCACCTATTGGAGCAGTACGTATTCAGCTACTCATCTAGTACGTCCTTTGTACTACCTAGCGCCATATAATCTTTTCTAGCCTTCGGGTAACTCCGTGCATGAACCAGATAGAATTCGGTGCGGATGACAACCATACTTTATCCTAAGTTGTTCTGTTTCTCATTCCAAGCATGCAATCTTTTTTCTCGGTCGGAATACAGTGATCGAGGTGCAAAATTTGGTTACCGATAGATATCTCATAACCTTCAAATTTACTGTTTGTCCAGTTCATGCCACGTCATCCCCAAGTCTTCAACTGTCGCCCGATATTCATGTGCTTTCCTTGGTTGTCTGTTTGTGAGCCACTTATGCTCCTCTATTCTAGTGCTCAGTTGCCTGACAGTTTGGCCTACGTAAACTATCGTATAAACAGCCCGTAGTCATATCAGCGTGGAGGGGCTACTTCAGTGGAAACAGAACTGGCACAAATTTCTCTCTAGAATGTTACACTATTCTTAGCTCCATCTAACACTCTTATAACAACTTCAGGTGTTCCAGTTTTATAATGAAAGACTGCTGTTCCCACAAGCTCCCTTTTGGATCTTGGTAATGGGTCAAATACCTGCCTTACTTGTCGCCTAATTAGGCTCACTGTGTATCCGGTGACTTTAGGTCTATCATTTTTCTGCTGATATTTGTTCGGCCTCATCTGCACACAGCTCTCTTAGCTTATTGTACATTGTTGAAAATGTGGAAGTTCTGTGACGAGGCCTAAGAATCACACCACGGTGACTGGTAGCCGAGGTGATGGAAATTGCCAAGCAGCTCAATGCGAATAGAACAGAACTGGGTATGTAGCTGACCAGCTTTTGGAGAGCGGACTTAGACCAGCCAGGTTCACCAAAACCCTCGAAAGGGTCGTTAACTCACCCGGACAACTCAAACAGTGCAGGCAGTAAGATGGGCGGATTGACCGGAAAACGTTACAACCAGAGAAACTACAGTAAAAAGGTCATTGAGTGTGAGTCCGAGAATTCAAGTACAAAGGTCACTTGAGTGTTGACCAATCAAGGAATGAGAAATCTGGTCAGCCTCAGAATCTTTCAACCGAATGCTCAACCATCCGAATATAGACCACTCAGCAGAAAGGTAACCCTCTTTGAAGTGTGGAAACAGCTCAGGTTGTCACTTATCCTAACGGATAACACCAAATACTCTATCTTGATGAAAGTAACATAGCTGTGTAGACGTTTGATTCAGATGTCACCCAAATAGGGAGGTTGCTGATCTTTAACGTGACCAGACGTCTCAACAAACGTAAGATTTTTGTGCTACTTACTTGTATGTTAGTAAACGGTGTACCGATTATTAACCAAACCTTTCTGAAAATCTTGGTGTCTAGCTCTGGCTGGTTTATATTCCACCTCATGAAAAGTATGATAAAATTTCAACCAAGTTCTCCTGACGTGCCTTTTCTTCCCCCTTAAAACCTATCGATTTACCTGTTCAAACGTACGTGTTACAATCAGAAGTTTAAGGATAACTGATTTAGCAAAAATTTTCTGCAAGGGCGACAACATTCCGCCCCCAGATTTGCAATGTTTGCAGCAAGCATGCGTTTACACAGAAAAATTTGAACACAGCACCGTTGGAATACATGTAATCTGGAATATTCAGACGGGAACTGGAGTATATGATTACGAGGTTTGCTCTGGTTTACGTGGGTTATATTGGGATTTTCCAAGAAATAACATGGTCAGGCAGCAAAGAACCACTTGGTCTTCTTGGATAAGTCCTTCGATGGGCACAGATTGTGTGGTGCACATTTGGTCAAAATTACCCTGGAACCAGTGTCACTTCTCACTTCACGAATACTACAAATATCCGACGATTCAGAGACAGCCTTATTAATGAGAGAAATGTCCCAAGGGCTTCCTATTCGGCGAAGTAATAGGCAGTCGGCGAAATTACGCTCGTGGGTTCCATTAAATATCGTAATCTTCCTCAGGAAGACGTATCTGCAGGGCGACTGAAATTTGGTCTGTGGGTTTGCTCAAACGATAGTTATTTGTCAGGTTGGTGAAAAATTAAGATTCTGGGGACACCTAATGGCGGTGCGTAGCTCAGCCATTTGCGGAAACACAGCAGTATATCCCGAGGACTTATATGCCAAGTAAATTCACCAGCTTTAAGAGTCTAGAATATTTAAACATTTGAACGTAACAGTCTTGACATCATGATCGAGCAAAATGTGTTCATGTTAAATCAAATAGCGTTATGAGAGATGAATTTTCGACTTCAAAAACCGGTACCATCATACAAATATAGGTATGTCTTCGGTAAAGCAGTTGAATTACAGCTCAATTGAAGTAACAGCGAATAATGAAACTAGCTACAGTTCCGAAGACACCAATCTTCGTGGAAAACTATAGAATTCTGGTGGGCAATAGTTCTCGTGGATATATTTTTCTTACCTGGATCGTATTCAGGCCGTCGAGAAGGGCTGATATAAAAGATAGGGCACTGATCATCCAATAATACTTTGTGGGTAAAACTCTACAAGCGCCGATTAGTTCACTGGACATGAAACTAAGATAATGTAGGAGACTCATCCGTACTTGAAGATGTTTTTAGATGATCTAACTATGGGCTAGTAATCTTCCTCTAAAGGATCAAGGAATAAAACACGAAAACGGCAGACGTACCGCGGAAAACAAATGCACTAACCAATTTGCAAACGAGATCTAAAGTAACTAACTTTGGTAAAAAGAGCTTCAACATGAGGCGACCAACTGAGGTTATTAACTTGGGTAACCGCATGGTTTTTCAAGTCATGCGTAATGGAAGACAGATATTATCAACCATGAATAAGGTTGAGTTATCAGCAACCGATTTTCGATTTGGCTTACCTGAAGTGAGTGATGAAACAAACTCTTGGCACTCGGAATCACTAGCACAAAGGCAGCTTTGTCAAGAGCACCTAGCAAGTTCATTCAGTCCAATTTATAACTTCGTGTAAGCGTTGGAGATGCGATAACCACAACCACAGTATCATTATTATGCTTACACCGGTGGAAAGAATAATGCGTGGGAAATTCTTGGGCATGGGAGGCGAAAACGTGCAGGAAATATTGCTGGCATATACGACGCCTGTTTGATTTACTAGTGAGGATGAAGCATATTCACGTTTGTTTCACGACTCTAAACGAAATAAGATTGTCATTTTTTCTTGACTTATCACTTAGTTATTCTGATCAGCCATTTTCCCTTGATTGACTGTGTCCTTCAATCTCACTGCGTGTAACTTAGTGGCCAGCGTGATGACATACTGCCGAAATGATGAGCGCTAGTAGTTCTTGTTAAAAAAATGGCAAGTTTCTGGCGCACTTGCTTGATCTAAATGACTGCCGTTGTCGTCATCTGGTACTTCAATTTGTGCCACGCTTCTGCCAGCTGAATGGAGGGGTTGAGGTCTTTTGGCGCGGAGGCCAGTCAGTAGTGGCCATTGACCTGACTTTCACACCCCCCAGGGCGCTTTCAATATTTGCGTGTTAAGTGTCCCACGATCGTCACTTTCTACCACTGGTGTGATGCATTTCTTTCGATGACGGCAGATGGCAGTAGCCGCTGCGCGGGTATCCATATGGGGATGGATTGCTGTTTGAGGGGCCTGGACAACATGAAGCCAGAGAATGTGGTCACCGTTAGAGTTCACAGTCTCGGTATTTTGTGTCTAAGAATGCCCGGCCATAGTATATGATCTCGACCGACAAGTGCACTGAAGTCATTCAGCAAGAGAATTTAGGCGGCTTTCGCAATCGACTTTGACGCAGAATTTGTCTTTGTAGTCATCTGTTGAATATAGCATTAAAACGTATGCACGGATCCCAGTCAGTTTCGATTTATCAGTCTCAGGCACAATGTAGCAGGGGGTTCCTAGCTGAGTAATTCCGTAATGCGGTCATATAAAGCAAAACCAATATTATGATTCCGTTTTCCTCCTACCAGGTAGCCTAGCCAATAAAAGGTCCATCCCGAATCTGCTTCGCGAAGGATTCCTTGGTTAGCCAGCCATGTTGCCTTGAGGGACGTGACAACGATCCCGTTCCTTTCTATTTCCAGTGTAACCAAGGCGTGTAGCTTGCAGGACGTCCTACCTGGTTATAGACTTGGTCCTGCAGTTTTGGGGCGTTCCACAGGCCAACCATTAGCAGTCTTCTGAAGAAAAACGCTCGCCTCCGATTTGCTCATTTTGAGAGAAACTGATTTGGGCAGTTACACCACTCCTCGGACGCCCAGTCGGGAGGAGTTGTGACAGCGCTTTAAGATGGAGTTTTGGTCATTAATATTAGTATTCCTATTGTATCGGCTGTTATTGGTTAACTGCGCTTCGGTCACTGTTAACCATGCTGATAGGCGGGATAAAACTTCAGGATTTCATTTTGTTGAATTCCCTTTTCTCAAGCAGAACAGCAGAAGTCGAAAAGTCGTTCAGCTCTAGCACCTTTTCAGTACCTAACTGCTATGCAACCAGGAGAAAGCACGAGGGCTGAGATACTACCAGGTTTCCCAAGCCTAAACAGGGGAAATCAAAAGGCAGAGATTAGGTTCGAACCATGGACCTTCCGGTCAGTAAATTCGTGCTCTAACCACTGAGCCATCTCGCCTCCACAGCAGGAGTAACCGTATGTCGAAAAAAGACTAGACTATCTAACAGTGGTATGAGATAACGCAAGGTCTGGACATTTTAATTCCGGCAAAGAATCGAGAGAGATTTGGGGGTGTATTTTTGTATCTCAAGTCCATGTTACAACATAATATCCACAGAAATTTGAATGTGCATGGAAATACTACTGTAGGAGACTTTGTGCAAATAGACGGAAGCGAAGTTAGAATCAAGAACTCCCAAAGGGGCACTATACACTAAGCGGAGAAACTCATACAGCCCAACCGTATCATGGAGGTTGTAGGAACGCGTTAAATTCTGGAGCCCATATAGGGAGGTAACGACTGGGAAAATTCCACCTGATCTTTCTCATGAGATAGTACTTTCCTGGAAGTAAACCACTCTAGGTGGTGACTGATGAGGAACTCTGTTAGGGCGAAGCCTTTTCTTAGGTATTCTTAGGTATTCTTTGCACTTGCTGCTGATACAGAAGGCATAGAAGCTCCTACTGTTCAGTCATGATTAGTTATGATGGTACATTGAACATGGCCGTCGTCAATCTGACGACACATTGCAACGAAAGCGCATGTTTGTAGTAAAGCGTTCGTTCCACTCAGGGGAGGGAATGCGTAGTTTTATAACTACACTGTTTTAATGAGGGAAATTGCGTTTACTAACGATTTTCTTCATCTGCTTACCCTTGAATAAGTTGGGCAATAAAATAGACGACCAGGTTAAAATACTATACACTGTTGCTGTACAAAATTGGAGAGGATTTTGGTGGGCGTATGGAATCTCAGAGATTCTACATAGCTCCTCTGGCAAACAGAGAAGTCATCACGTGGCAACCGATTAGGCTGTTACAAGTATTCGTTGCCGGACAGCCTTCAACCGATTACTCGGTTTTCTATGGAGGAATCAGCTGGACTGATCTGGTGGTCTGTACCGTTCAGATGACCGGCGACAGCAGTTGCCACGTTCTCGTCTGCTCGGGCCTTTCAGTGAATGGCTAAATGTTCCTGGATTCTCGTGAGTTGAGCGTCACATTACTCAACCCTTTTAGGTTGAAAGGTTTGCAAACAAATGAATACATAACCATACAGGAATAGTGTATCAGCAAATTTTCCTTGACGCTCTTGTTGAACAGTCGGCTCTAATTTGCTGCATGAGGCGTTCTTCGGTATGCGGTAAGGCAGCAGGTCACCTTTCTGAACCTCTGTTACTCTTAAATAGCGGCTGAATCTATATGGATATTTTTGCGACCATTGTGCTTCTTGCGTTTATAACTGCTACATTGCGATGATTGCCTTATTAAAGCCTCCCGCTACACCTTTCATTTTAAACCAGGCTACTCATCCAGGGTCCGTACCTCCCAGGTTACTTTTCTTGATCCCTCATCCACCGAAACCTGTGCAGCTCCTGGCTTTTTTTCAGTTATTTTCAGTTACACAAAATCTCTCTTCACTAATTCCTATGCTGCGTACTTATTGACAACCCATTGTACTCCATTTTGTTTCTCATATGCACCTCGTAGATCATTCCAAAAACAACTCAGTCTTGTTACGGACTTAATATTTCACCCTAAGCTAGTCCAGCTGACTGCGCAGTTCATTCCTGTGCGGTGGATACAGGCAGATCGGTTCAGTATGACAGCAGAACTAGCATGCGCTAGTTGTACTTTTATCGATTTTTGGAGAACCAAGCTCTGGTGCAACAATCACGTGACTTCACATGGAAATATGCACTTACTTGACATAAAGCAGGAAAGTATAGTGACATGGACCAGAATAATCGATTGAGGTATATGTTGTGTCTAACCGGATGGCCCTCAGAAATCGTTACTCAGAGGGTACGGTGTGTCTGGTGTGATGAGATTGCATTCGACTTAAAGTGAAGTGGTTACCTAAGTTTCACAGCATCCCAAATCCCCTCATGAAATCTTTTGGTGAACGTTGAAAATTACGGCATTAATGTCCAAGTAACCATTGTGAAAAGGCGTGAGCTTTTTCTAGTGGACTAAGTACCTCATTATGCACCTGGTCTTTTGAGGATTGCAATCTTTCTGGGAGAGGCTGATAATAGACAAGTGAAAAAATCAATTCTGTTCAGATTCTTAACAAAATAGTAACTCATGAAATTGAGTGCTAAAATTGGTGACACATAGTTGGACGTCAATTATAGAAAAGGGCCTTTTTGTCTTTCAAGTGGGATGTCTTTCAAGATTGGATGGGATCAAACCCGAACCTCCTGCTTACAAACGGACCAGTCGATGTGATGGATAAATTAGTTTGCCTGAGAATCTGCATAGATCCCGGCGCACTGGTGGAAGACGAAGCCACTGCCCGTTTTGGTAAGGTCAGGGTGGCGTTTGCTAACCTACATTTGTGGCAGCGATCCGACATTAGCTTGACTGTCAAGGGTAGAGTTACAATATCACGGTCCGACCAGAGACGTAGCGCTTGCGTGTGGAAGACCTTGGAGGGCTCCCTGTTTTTGACCATCGGTGCCTCCGAAGCATTGCACGGGTCATGTGGGAACATAAAATTCGCAATACTGAGGTACGGGAAAGTCCACTCTCTCTCGATAAATCAGCTGGTCACATTCCACAAGTTACGATGGTAGGCCATGTATTTCCTATAACGGAGGATCATTTGCCCCGTACAGCCATCCCTTTCCAATCTTATGTCAGATGTAGATAACCCAGAGGCGGTCAGTTCATGACTTGGCAACGACTTCACTTTCTGCTATACTGGACAAATAGAACCACTTGTCATCAAAGTGCAAACAACGCCTTCAACGCATGACTTTCATTTCCTGCTTCTCTGTGAATGAAGCTGTAGCAGCCGGAACCACCGCACTTCGGTGTACGGTTCGTGAGCTGAATGACTGACTTGCTTTCTTCCAAGCGTTTGTTGCAGATGCAGCCTACAGCCAGCAGATAAACGGAGGAAACCTGTTATTCTTTCTTGAGCTAGTCTGAGCTACTCTCCGGTTAAATGTCCAAGACCCGGTAGTTCAACGTTTTCATCCTACAATTTACTTCTGGAGTACTGTCCTGCACTGATCAAGGTGTAATTGGTTCTGTTTGTCAAGTGTTGCTCAATGAGGTGAGCTGGGCACCGAAAAGCACCCGTTTGGCAGTTACTGGTTTGTTTTATCACGATGAATTTTTGATTTCATCATTGATGATTTTCTCTGTTGAATCTTTCTAACTAGCCACTGTGGTCAGCATCCACGCTGGAATGGAAAGAAAATTAACGGAAATGCGTGAGACGCGTACTTGTCTTGAACGCCGCGTCTTTCAACTTGAAGCTAGACTACGGCGTCTACACATACCTCTACCCAAAGAACTAGAAGACGATGACCGTCCACATACACACAAACGTGGTTTTCAGCTTTCGAAACTTTCCAGTTCCAGATCACTTTTCACAGCTAGTTCGGAAGCCGCTGTCATCGAAGAAGGAAGCACTACAACCCCAGATTCACTTGAAACATGATCGACGAATTTATTGACTACACTGGTAGTTTTCCACCTCCAAAGGTTACCGAAAAACTTTGACAAAAAGCCTGGTTAATGAGTTATTTCTTGGCTTCAATCTTCCTCTGGTGTTTCCACAAATGTGATATCCTCCCTCCAAAAACTGTTCAGGCCTATCGTAGGTGATAAATCACCTTGGTATTACACTCAACTTTCCACTGTCGTTTTATTTTGATCAGTTCCTAAGAAGTAAACAAAATTGTGACAGATATATGGAGTTTGACAGGTGAATTCTCAAGTCACCTAAAAAATGCAGGTGTGTATCATAGTACTTTAATCTTTTTAGTAAATTTTTTGGATCATTGACAGTCCCTGAGCTATTTCTTTGCCTTGTGGGCCATAATGAGTAGATTACCTTAATACTGTGGATATTCTGATGAGATTTTGAAATCGTTAGGAATCAGTACTGTGCATACATATCATGATCCACAAAACTTGTTCTGGACACCTATACAGGTTGGGATGTAGTACAGTAAACTGGATCAGCTTTACACATCGGTCCGTTGATGAAGGAATCAAAATCACTGTTGATATAATTATTATTCTTATTATTATTATTCCGATGTGGACAGACCACATCAGAAGGACGAGCAAAAGTGGTCTCTTTGTGAAGTGGTCATTTCTGTGATGGACTTGTCTTCGAACTATCTTATTTTTTTAAACGAAGTGGACGGCATTTTTGAGGCCTGACTTCCGTACGCACCATAGTGCACGGTTCAGCATGGTGTTTGTGCATAGTTCCCCCCCTTTTTTTCTAACGAAGTAAACTGCATGGGGGAAATTCCCACAGAAAACCATCTGATTGCAAATTATGATACATTTGACAAACTGGTACATTTGAAGCACGGTACAGTTTGACAGACATGAGTGTATAGTCATAGTTATTCCGGCTTAAATGGGTAGCACATCTATTCCCTGACATGTTTTAACTGAAATGGGAGTGAAACACCTCCGTCAATACTATCTGAACTTTAGAGAAGGTGCCATAGACCCCGCAAAATTCCTGTAGTTTCTCATTGGTATGTCGGGGTGACTGCAGTTCAGTCACTAGTTCCATGTTTTATGCAACTGTAGTTCCAGAGGTCAGATGCCATCCGTATCAAATATCCATCAGATACCCGTATACCTGAATGACGTGAAGAATCACTTGCAACTTATGTTTTGCAGTCTAGAGGCAAGCGTTGAAACCGGTCACAAACATGCAGGCGTATGCATTCTCCGTGATACAGTTTAGCTACCTGTCTGCGGCATCTTCGTCAAGCGATTTTTAGGACGACATCAGTGTAAACTTGGTTTGTCCATGAATTTTGCACCAGCTGCCGTTGAACCCATTTAAGTGGACAGGTAGTGTAGGGTGCGTGTGTAGTGGAGTGTGAGAAAGAGATCTCGATTAACGACATATGGCGGGGTTGCAAACACTCGGTTTGGAGCTGATGCAGCAAGCTAGGAAATAGTTGTGCCTCAGAGACCTGACACCCCCCCTCCGCTTTGTTCATAGGATGTCTGAAAAAAACAAGCCTAACATAGCCATCCATGCGTCATTCTCAAGAATGGTTAGTGACTATTGTGGTCTACGGTAACTATTTCGACGCTGGATACCCTAAAATTAGATCATTTATCTTAAAGTTGAAAGGTGTGGCGGGAGCCTTAAAATCTCGGTCGCACAAGAGCCTTTATCTTTTTTAGATTAACCAGCATAGAGGGATAGGTACGTGATGTTTTATCTCCCGTCATGCCTTTACCGACCCAGTTTGTGCAGCTGGTACATTTAACTTACGACGGAAATGATGGTGGTCTAAAAATGTCAAAAGCCGGTTCGTCCAAGAGGCAAACAAGGCGGCAATATAAAATTGAGAAGCCGTCTTCCAGCCAATCAACAGACCTTTATACTTAAGGCAAAACTGAATTTGAGTATTCAATCACCACCAATCAGTTGTTTCAGCCAAGACTGTATTTTAAAACAATTGGTAACTTCAAGCAAATACCCACCGACTCCATTTCCCGCAGTGCCCATCAGAAGTTGGACCAACCATGGGATAAAACATCTAGATGTTCAATCTAAATGTCCAACTAACATTGCTGTTAGAAATCTAATAAAACCCATAGTTCTACAATATGAAACTAAAGTTTTCTTTGGACTGAAGCGAATCTTATGGGATCAGCTTCCGGGCTTGTTCGGAATGAGAGTTATTTTGGCAGGAAGCACAACCAGAGAAGTAACGAAATAGTTCATACTTTCTGCTAATATATTGGTGTAGCACCTATTGATTTGGGCCTCGTCACTTGATTATGTCGAGACAGTGAAGGCGTGGCGCTTACAAATAAGGGCTGAATTCATTCGTATACTTGCGACAAAACCTAGGTTTCTGATTTACCAAAATGCAAACTGAAGTTTCTTGTGGCAGATGAAGAAGGGATAGTAGTTAGGGTTTTTCAGTCCGGTTGAAAATAGTGAAAATACACGGTGAAAAACTTGTTTGAGGAGATGGTCAATTTTGTTCTCTGGTAAATTGATGCCGTTTCAGCTAAATCATCTAAAGTGAGTTAGTTAACATTATTCGTTTCCCCAGATGGTATATTGAGAATGTGGAACAAAACGGACAACAATTTTTGAAACTGTGCTGCACACGGAGGATTCTTCGTTTCATTGCCGATATAGTCGCGAGAGAAGTGCGCAGAGACAACACTGAATTTACTCCATTGCAGCAAGTAAGAAGGTGGGTAGATTATATCCAAAAGCACGACAATGCGAGTTGCAAACGCCTAGTTTGTAAGGCAATATATATATATATATATGTATATATATATATACATATAAAGAGAGCTCATGTGCAGTGAGCTGTTGGTTTATGTACTGTCCCGGTTCGCGCAATCCCATGGGTGAAACTTCGGTGGTTTTTTATAAGACGACCACCCCTTTCGGTAAAAAATCCAGTTGACAAATTTCCCTACATAAAAATAACAAGTCATTCTCTAAATACACTTAGGTGCAGAGTGACTTGTTAATACAGGCAGGGTTTTCAGCTACATTATGACTAGCGTTCCTTAAATAGAAGGAAATATTTCCACTGTCAGAAACTGATAGTCAAACTGAAGAAAAGTCCAACTTACCGGGGCCACGGGTTTTGGTTATTAAAGACTCTATCCCAAACTACCTGGGATAGAAGTAAATCCTGGAAGTCAGTAAAATTTATTATTTGTTCTTTTTTTCGTGGGTAGGCGTCAAACGGCACATGGTTTAGGGTCCTCTACTTTGCTGACGCTGTGCCAATCGATCCCGGGACTTGACTGCGGAGCTTTGGCAAACTGTGCGCACCAGGTAAGTTTTCATAAGGTGTTTAACCTCCGTTTAAAAGGACTCTGCAATAGGGCGAAAGGCTGCTAAATACAGAACTAAATGTTAATAGTGTGAAGAGATTTGGGAATTTTATTGGCGACTTCATCCTGTAAGTGAAGCCAACCTATACTGAAAACCTGGGAAGCACTGTACAACTGTTTTACGCTTGCTTGGAATCTTCAGCAGTACGCATCTCACGAAACCCCAAATATTTTCTAGCCCAGTCACTCGTCCCCGATCAACAGTGCGATTAACTCGCACTTTGACAGGATACAGCGCCACTTTCAAACTCACGGAACGAAACCACCATTGAAATTTTCAAGTCCTTTCAAAATACCAGCAAAATATATGTACTATAATAAGTTCTATCACAGAAAACTTGATCCATCCTTGAGTACGTCTGGGATATTTGTTCCTCTGTACGCAACACGTGCTCCATTAGCTTACCATTATTTGTTCGACCCTGTTCAATTTTTAACAACATCCGACCGGATTTGCCAACACGACCTGAGGGCTTCGAGTGACTTGAGTATTTGAAACTTCGTTATCGCCTCATTATTGCAATTCCGGTTTTGTTTGACAGCATCTTCTTTAGTCACATGCCTCACTCCTGGGTGTGGTTCATGCTTCAGATGAACGTGTTACAATTACATAGAAACCAGGAATTGTGACGGAGTCTGGACGCAAAATCACTGTGGATAGAAATGAGGAGAACAGTTTCTCCATCTCACCTGGCGGAGATAGCATTGTCTGGACTCTCATTCTGTCATACGAGTATGTGTTGATTAGTCTTGATGGTAAAGCAACACTATGCTTAGTTTTGCCTAGCTGGCCATCAAATGATAATTGCCTAAAGTATAGAAGAAAATCTTCTGATGACCGCATTATCGTTTGGAGGAAACAAGCTTCCCAACGTTTGACAGCATATGGAAACAACACTAAGGAAGAGTAATATAGGCATTAAGCAAGTTGTCTTCCAAACCTCTGGGTGAGTTTGGTTTACAAGTTTACACTCAAGTAGCGTTATTCGGTGGTCTTCCGCTGCAGCAATATTCTGTTCAATCAAATAGTTGCATCTCCACAGTGTTCTGTGTTTATTCAGCGAAGTTCATTATTTTCCCCAAGCTGACTGCCTTCATCGGACGTAATCACCCAATGTTTAGGTAACACAACAAAAACTGGAATCCAAAAGCCGAATTTTGAAATGCCACCGTCGGGTGACTATGTTTTGATGAGCTGAAACAAATGAAGTAGTTCTCAGCTGCTTGGTTTCCTCCTAAGCCCTTATTACCTACGTTGAGCTCCGCCTTGATTACCTCTTCGAAATTTGACACTCATCTGTAATAAGGGATTTGAAAGTTAATTACTCGAAGCGCACGTTCAATTTCGTAATTAGAATCTCATGGTTGTACTCATTTCGGACAACTGTATTTCGTCACCAAGAACGCAATGCTTTCACGCATGGTCAGTAACAATGCCTCGAAAAATGTACCGAACCGGAGAAAAATGGATTCGAATTAAGTGCTGGAAACCAATCTGCCACCAAGGATGCCGAAATCAACAAAATTGCAGTGCTGAGGGAAATCGCTTTGCCGTCCGACTGTGGAGACTTACTGTTCGGTATCACTACAATCCAACTGAAAACCAGGCTCAAGACTAAAATCACAAGAACGCAAACAACTTTTTTTGGTTAACAATGCCAGAAATGCTTAAAAAACAGTCAACACTTTTTACGGAGTTTCTAATAAAAAGCCAGAGGCATAAGCTGGTAATTTCATGCGTAAGAGTCCTTAAAACGGACGATGCTGCCATGGCAAAACAAAGCTCTTTTTCTGCGCATGCATGTCTGTTCTTGCTTGTAAAGTGTGACAAGTCCCGTTCGAGGGCACTCAGCTAGCCTCTGATGATAGCTTCCGTGCATTGGAGTGAACAGGTTGTAGTAACAAAGACTCACTTCCGTATTTGCTATCAATTGAATTCCCGGGATCCAGTTCAGCTTGAATTCATCGAGTGTCTTGTATGGAGAGGAACTTCGAATTTCTCACCAACATGCGTAATCGTGAGATAGTAAGCCCCACGTTTATTCAAAGCCTTGTTGGACAACTTAATATTCTGTCCACATAGATGTAGTTATCAGTTATAACTGATATATTGTGAAAGCGAATGTGGTAAGATAGAGAAGTTAAGTGATTTTGAGAAATCTCACCCTAAAGCTAAGGCCCGATACTGATTGTTTCGATTATTTTGACGGTAACCATGTTTTAACTAGCGCATCCAGAATAACGTAGTATGTTTTCGTCCATTCAAACGGTAATTATAAATGGGAAAGCTTGTCCATCCAGATTTCAAAAATGAAGGGAAATGATGGGAGGTACTAACAAGCAGATTAGGACAACAGCAGTGGTTTTTTAGCACTCACTTCATGGGGAAATGACGATATTCACCAGCCTACTGTGGGTCATCCTCCGGGTGTATCAATGCACTTTTAAAATACACGTAAAAGTCAATGATTGTTGGGGACATTTAGCGGCGTCAAGGCCATGTACGCCTAGAAAACTCTACACACGTTTGAATAGGTCGAATCCCTCAAATCCCTCGGAATCGGGTTAATATTACGCTTCTTCTGATTTACGTAGAGAGTGTTGTCGGTGTGAAATTAATTAATTTTCAACTGAAATTTCTTCCTATACATGAGGCTAACTTAAAAGCGAAGAAGAGCTGTACAAATGATTCATCCCTGTTGGGAAATATCAGCAACGCGCATCTTACAAAACTCTGATGATTGACGCTATATCCTGTCTAAGTACGCTTTACCACACTGCTGATCAGTCATTAATGGCCGAACGGTTAAGTGTTCGTACTACGAAGCGGGAAATTGCAGGTTTATGGAATTTCGTGAGAAGCACATTGCTGATGATTCCCAATGAGGACGAAACGACTATACATCACTTCACAGCTTTTTTTGGTGTAAATCACTTTCGCTTACAGGACGAAATCTCATTTGGAAACCCCCAAATCTCACACCGTCAAAAACATATTTTGAACGCTTTCAGGTGCTTGCGAATACCGATTAGATTTTATGTTTCTAATAGGACTGTTAAAGGCAGTGCTCTAAAGAGAGCTGTTCAGAATCCCTAAAAACCTTGCCATGGAAGAGTTATTTTCTCTTGGTTTATTCCAAGTAATATACGAAGCAGCTACCTGTCATGCCTGTGGGAATATTAGATGCCAGCCTACTTTGGAAACTAAATTCCATGAACGTATGTGTTTCAACCGGTATGTTCACATCCTCAGGCATGAAGTGTTGAGCGCAGCTACACTTTTAGATAACCACTTCATGGATACTAAGACATTAACGGAAAGCGTAAATCGTTGGATTTCCTTCGTCAAACGTCTTCAAGGTCACTCATGTGTACCTATATCCCGGCTTAGCTCATGTGGTCTGACTACTTGAAAGTGTTGTTATTAAATTTTCCAGGTCCCCATACGAATGGAACCAAACCAACATCCCGTCCCCATAATGATTCGTTGCACTGATGCAGTCCATGGCCTGTGACCTCTACTTCACTGTTACTGGGCTAGGTGAAACTAGTGTCACCGTAAAATAAACATGTACAATAGGCATATTAAATTTTGACTGCATAATTGTGCGCGTAGAAATGGCAAAAGCTAAAACGATTGCATTTCACTGAACTTTCTTGGATTAATTTTGCCTTTGATAATTTGGTTCTTAGATGAATTCGACTGGCCAGCAAGTTTTCTAAGCTTGCATTCTGTAGGCTGTTTTCCTAAACAAAAATACTCTAACAGCACCCTTAGACTGTTCAGGAATTGGGCCGTGGATGGAAAACAAAATTTCACTAATTTGGATAAATCTTCATAAACCTTTTGATACGGGCTTCTTGCTCTCTCTGAAAAGCAAATTTAGCGTACGCTGGCTACATTTCCTGCTACAGCTTGTTGTTTTCAGTTCACTTCATCTTAGAAGCTTTAAAGAAAACCTAAGGTCACTTGACCCACATTGCCAGGACAAAGAAATGATGAAAGTTCGCATTAAAAATGGGAGTATCAACACTTTATTAGCCTTATAGAAACATGTGAAAATTTAACTGCAGAAAAACTAAATCGCCTACACAAGTTGAACACATGAACGATATTGCCCGGTCTATAGATCTCAATGCGTTAGAGTTTTTTGTATGTGAAATCCAAAAACTGAATAGGTTTTGATCTGAGTTTGATGAGTGAAACACGACTAGTCAGGTAGTCCTTTGAAGTACCTCCATAGGTATTTGTTAATCATTGTTTCTTGTCTGTTTTGTTATTCCGATTGCTTTTGTTCCGTACCACAAGGTTACTCACAATGGTCGAATCGTCGAATTGTACAACTCGGCTCCTAGGCTCGTATTTTACCACCAGTGACCAACCTACTTAGAGCTCTCAGTAAATTCCATTACAGTTCATTACAATCCGTATAGACGTTTGCTGTACTTCACTACGCTCTAAGGGATTGGAGAAGTTTGTGCTCTAACTGCACCGAAAACAAAATATCACTTGACAGCCAATGGACACCAGCAGATGGAATAATAGTCAGACGAAGAATATATGACTGAACAACAAATAAACACAAATCCCCGTAGGGCTCAATCCACTTAAAGGATTGAGGTTTTGAAATCACCGTCATTAGCTAGGAACTTTCCCGCGAGTTGACACCGCACAAAATTTAGGTGAAATTTCCAATCTCGGTCCTGCACTTAATATTCAACTATCTGTTCACGTTTTGCTCTTTGTATGTGATTTACTGCATGGTACAGAACTAGAATTCAAGTGCATTCCGGGCACCCCAACGGAAACTAAAAAAGAACTTCAAATCTTCTTCATGTTGAATAAGTGATGGGGGTGACGGTACTGCATTCCTTGACATTTTTACACGGTATTTGAAGAACCACCAACAAGGACAGCAGGCACGTACTTTCGCTAGGTGAGAATATGGATCAAAGTGAAACGTGAGAGAACCACAACTAGTAAAAATATCTGGGACACATTTGCGAGTTTTTGAAGAAACCTACAGAAGGTTTTGTTGCGAATTCGAAGGAAACGGGGTCGTCGAAACAATCGGACTACATCAATTGACAATATGATACACCAATGCGGGCATTTTTAAAATTTTTAATTTTCCTCTACCAGACAGCATCCGGATGTTTGCATGCGTATCTGAACAAAACCAACAGACAGTACTGTTTTCTTCTGAGGAGCTCTGAGCCATCAATAGCCTGATTAGGGAGGAGCAGAACCAGCTGGTTTCTCCTCATCAAAATCGGGTCACCATTAATCCATACATCCGCTTGTTTCGTGTCTATTCACAAGATTTTCGTCAGCAACCACATGAAGGCCAAAGCGCTGTCATTCTTGATGCATGTTCACTTTTCCTTTGTTCTCATTTACATGAAGTCGAAAGTCGACTTAATTAATGAGGCGTGAGTAGCGCAAGCCTCAGAGGAACTATTCAGTTCAGTGTCGTTTAATAAGGTTTACAATGCACAGGCTTTTTTAAGTTTCATCCGGCTTGATATTCAAAATAATAAGGTACGTTTTGTTGAGATATCGGAAGATTTTTATTAGACTTGTAAGTAACATATCGCTTCACAGAGTTAGCTACCCCTTTCTATTTCATATTATATGACAAGATCGTGGAGTGCCATTAGTCGTGAAGTGGTGCTTGAAGATATTTCACTGGTTATTGACAACCTGTACGAGATCCTTAATAAAGATTTGAGGTTGAACAATATTCCTGGTTTTGATATAAACGCGTCGATCATAAAGGATGAATGTAATCCGTCTTGGAAGACATACCACCATGAGTGTCGTTCCGGTTGGGGTTAATTAGGTGGATTTATCCAGGTCAGTCAGTTCACTCTTCTACTGTCGACAGCGACACCATGTGATCCTGATCGTGCTCAGCTGCAAGGTGTGTGCAAGTGGTATGCTCAGTCCACGCACGCTGTGGACACTGAAGTTAGATTATACATGACGTTCAAGATGGAGGATAAATTTCATAAATGACTATCAGAAACACGGAAATCAGTTGACCAAGAGCGTTTCCTAAATTTATTCACTCCCGGTAACCCAAGAAAGCGTTCTACTTGTGTTGTGCCATTCATCAAAATAAGACAGCCTCAGAAGTCAAGAGAGGCTGAATTTCCGATGATAAATTGGGGATCAATAAAACTTCAAAATACCTTCCTGAAGATTCATGATTGAAGTTATGTGGTAAAAGCGCATGGACATAAAGCGAGTCGTACTTGTATTGGGGATTTATTTTGTGGGTTAAAATTCGAAATTCTTGCCCTTTAGTGGAAAATATGCAATAAGTTAGTCGAAAAGCACTCCTGAAGAGGAAATGCCATGTCAATAACACCTAAGAGTATCCCGGTGATTAGCAAAATATGATTTACTACTGCTGTCTCTCTCTGTGCCGTCATTTTACAACCTTTGCGCAGGAGATCATTCCTGACTAACCAACATATGTTATTTTATGAGACCTTCAGAGTGTCAACCATGGAGCACCGTTCACGGGTGCATATTTCATGAAGTGAGGAAAATTCCGACTGATACCAACCATTTCATTCCCTCTCCACCATTGCCTTGTCCAGCCTACAGGAAATATCGTTTCCACACTTTTGTGTCTGGGTAGTGGGACCTTAATCAAGCTGGATTATCTTAAACAAGCTAAGATGTGAAAAGACAGTTAGGGTTGTTTTTCATTCCTGACAAGGTAACTTTTCGTGATTTATGTTTTCAAACCAAACATTAACCTCGGTGACAGTGGGTGCACTTAGTTTCTTTTAACACTATTCCAACACCCATTGGTTTCAGTAGTACAGTTTGGACGAACATTGTGTATCAGGTGCGTTGATATACATCATTTCGATTGATTGCTGCAAGGAGCATATTTTACTTTTTCAGCATAGGCGAGCGCTAGTGTTACAGAATCCACCCATGAAACAGCTTAGTCAGACATAGATACTTCATGTCGATATTGGAGGTAATCGACTGTGACTACCATTGGTCTAATGTCAAACCAACATGTCTCCTCTTGTTCGCTTCTGCGGACAAATCCCATTCAGTTTAAGGCGTTTTCCTGCCGTTGGTCACGTTATCTACCGGAAACCGATTGGTTGGTTTGGGGAAACTTAAACAATTACGGGCTGTCAATGCGATGCATATGGGCAATGTTATGTTCCCCTCAGTCCCGAATTAAGCCACTTACACTTTACATATTAAGCTAAGCAAACTCATACTTTCATTTACTTACTTGCCAAGGACCCGTACATGTCCATAAGAGTTTACGAGAGCACAGAAGGGAAGGAGGATGACAGTGAAGCAAATGCGTGTAGACATCAGCTGGTGCAGTATGAGGAGTCCATTGCAAAAGATTTTTGTACAGGCTGCAAAATCAGCTTGGCACATTTATTCAGTTCCAAATTATTTCATCTGACTATTGTAATTTTGTGTTGCCTTGACGGACTGCTTGTTATTTGTGTGTTACTCTTGGAAATTGAGGCACTAAAATTAAAGGTGAGTTTTACTTAGCAATTCACATTTTTTGAATAACAATTTCCAATGCCAGATATGGGAATATGCAACACCCATGTATGAGTAAAGCACTAGGTATTCTAAATTTTGCTTTTATTCTGAATGGAGTTGTCCGTTCTCCGTGGTAGTTGACTTCACCTGCACGCTCAGTCAGCGCAGATTCAGGACGTCAACCCAATGTAGAGAATCAAGCTCTTTAGTCTCCAAAGTTTCGGAGGTTGTGTGTGACTTGTCTTGTCTGTGCAATTTTACTCCATATAGTTTTGGAACATGCAACCGCGTCTGCATTGACTTTCAGGTCTTTCAATGTGCGACAAAGTGCCTCCTGTTCTCAAATCCATCTCACAGTTTTAGAATTAGATTAGGCAGAAGTGGGATTCGTAGAGTTAAGTTACCCGATTATCTGAGCAGGGGACTGTGGAAGTTGTGTTCTATAGCATCTGATGAGTGTTAGTCAATTGTCACCATTATTCGTCCCTGGATTGCTTTAACTAAAAGTTCGGCCGACTTCACTGGGTCAGCAAATTGTTGACTCATTTAAAGCTTCAGGAGTCGACGTCAATTCCAGTTTAGTGAAAATTCTTCCCCGAAGCAAAAGCAACTAATCAGACTTTCGCAACACGGGCCACTTTAGTGAGATATCGCTTCAAGACTTTACAAAGGAACCAGGACAGACCAATATATTTTGCGCCCACTCTCGACCACAGTGAAGCAGTTGGAATAATTAGCAACCCATCAGTTTTCCCAACTCACTTCCTTGGAGACAATAACATGGATGCCGTAATTTCCATATCCAACAACTATCAGTTGTTTCTCAAAACACTACTAAAACGGCTGATGCTGGCTTATTATGCTGCTTATGCTTCTCTATTATATCACAGACGAGAGACAACTTATTTCAGCTCACCCAATACAAGCTTGGAATCTGCATTGGTAGCGAAGAAAATAAGAACTCGGTGTTACGTATGTTAATGACCCTTGCAAATAACTATAGATCTGTTTTACACTCTGCTTTCGTCAGTAGACTTGTAAGGGGGACAAATGATTTAAGTTGACGCTATTTAGTTCGTGGTAGAATAGTGAATTTTGGTTAAAGAATTCATGATAATATGAGGCGAGTAAACTAGGGAATGTTCTTTTGGCAGAATGTATGCTTGGAAAATACTCCAAATAGTATGGTTGTCACAAATAATACGAAGGAAGTCGGTAACATTTATGTATCCGTGATCGCTGTGTTTGTAACATTTGATCACCACAGAATCGAAGGTCCATTTTCCAAAAATGATTGTACCGATTAAGAGAGCACGCATGATGATGCTATGAACTTAGTGGCCGCAACTAAATTTTCACTGCTCGTTAGGCGCGCGATATCTTACCTAAACATTCAAACACTGACAACACAGATAAAAAATGACAAGATAACTGATGATCCAGTGTCCTAACGGAACAGCTTATTTTGGTTTGGACCTGTAAAAACTACTGTTTCCGTAAATCAGGCGCACAGTAAAATTGTATAGACAAGATGTTTAAAAGAGACCTAAGTAAATCCCCCTCATTTAATGTTCTACAACTGAACAAGCAGCGCTGAGGTTGCCCCGGAGTTCAGTGAATTCTGTCGCTAAATTATCACAATATTGTTCTTCTGCTTCAACCTACAGTTTAGCTCTTGACAAATAACTAATAGGCGGACCATTGGGGAATAGTTATATGACTGATCTAAACAGACGTTAATTACCAAGGACGACCTGACAACTACCATAACATAGTTTGGCGATTTTATCGGATCTGCTGATAACCATAATATAATGTCACTATAATGTCACTACAACAAATGCCTGTATTTGGCCGATGGAATTGTGGTTCTGAGGCCAGTAGTATAGACTGCAAAGCCGGAGAGCACTACACAATTGTCTCACCTTTGCTGAACCTCACGGATAGAATTTCATCAATCAGCTACGATTGGGTGATTGAGTTTGTGCTTGACTTGTACCCGGACATAGGTAATCTGTACAGGACAAGTGGTAAGGCATTTCTAGGGAAGTCATGAACACTAGATCATTAGCTGTGCGAATAACTCATGAGTGGTGCAACATCCGATATTGACATTAACCCGAAGCTAAGATTTCAAACTAATACTGATGGAATTATTAGCCTGGATGTCCTCCAGTTTTGAAGAGATAGCAATGTTAACGACTCCTATCACGATAAGACAACTGTACAATGCTGCTCTGCCCTTCGGTATTATAGAACTTGGCCTCAAAAATTGAGATAATGAATCAAAATTACATTATTTAGGAAACTAGGGTAACCTGCATTCACAATGTCACGACGCCTGAGGCCGTGCTTATTTCATGATACGGTTATGTAGGGATTTTTTTCGAAATATGGAGTCTAGAAAACCCTTGTAGAAACCTCAGGTATCCATGCTTGTAAAATTAGTTTTCCTCATTGTACTTTGGTAAATTCCGCTTTTTACCACTACATTTACTTTCTGAAAAAATATTTTAACCTACAATAGTACGCATACCATTTTTTAATTTTTCACATAATTATGCAAATTACTGAACTACTTAATAACAAAAGGAAGTGAACTACCCCATCCTTATTAGGAACAACCAAAGAGCTCTGTCGCATTAGACAGTCGATAGTACATTAAAGAGACGCACAAAATGTAGTTGCCTAAGCGAGCATACATATAAGGTCATGTTGAACGGGGGGTGTTTTGGGGCAGGACAGTATATGAAAAAAGTTTTCAGTGTCGAAAAATGCAGGCCATCAATGCAAGCAATATATAACACATATAATGATCTTCAGAGATGACGCTTACTGGATTTTACCCAAAATCAGTCGAACATCCAACAGGCTGTTTTTCATGCGGTTACTGAGTCAAAAGTGTTTTAGACTTATGTGTTTTCTCCGTGGATCATGAAATATCTATACTACTCTCGCTTGTTCTGTCTAAGCGTCGAATAGTGTTTGCAAAGGCAAACTAGACAGGAACATCACAGCTTGCTGAGGTGCATTGAAAGTCCTAGCACTGTAACCTTAGAAGCCTATTCTTTCTTGATTTCACTTTGCATGGCTTTTCCACCGTGCCACTGGGCTTTAGGGGCTTTCAGTCTTCCTGCGATTCTCCAAGCCTTTAAAAGCATTCAAACCAAAACTGCTCCCTCTGGTTATTTCACAAAGTTTTCACAGACTGACTACAGTCAACGATGAAAGCCGAATGGTTTTGGTGTGTCTGTCTAGAATGATCCTGGTCAGGCACTCGGCACCATGATTAGGCCGATGAATGCGATAGTCACTTGCATGAAGAGAGTTGTTTGGCTTTTCTGAGTGGATGAAACTAGTGGGCTCCGTTAGTTCTGAGTGCAGTCACTTGGGTAATACAGTAGAAACTGTTCAATTTCTGACGTTAATTCTCTTCGGCAGTCATCACCGTTTGAAGCGTTTGCTACTGTTCTAGTTTTTTAACCGCACGGTTTTTTATCTGAATTTTCTAACTCGTCAAAACTGATATTTCCTCTTTGGTGTTTTTGCTAAATACGCATGTTGTCTTCACAAAATGCCTGTGTTTTTGTTCCGCGAATATTCATTTTTTGTGTTGCGAATAAATAAATTAAGCGTTCTTCTATAATCCTTCTGGCTCGACATTTGATAACGCCTGGTTCGGTGACACGTGGTTCCGTGACCACATACACTGACAAACCCAAATGCTATCCTCGAAATTAAGAATTTCCCGAGAAACTGGGCAATTCAAACGTCTGACAAACTTGATCAGGCACTTGGAAACAGTCAGGCGTCCAGTTATCAACAAAATCCATAAGAGAGTTACACCCCACCCTATCAGCACAATCCTCATGTATGTTAGTTTATCCCTCGTTAGACAGACGGCAAATAATGTTGCCACCCTGTGTCTACTTCTAGGGCATGGTTTATTTGAAAATTTGGCTTACATATAGAGAATATGCCAAGTTTTATGCGGTCCGAATCGAGACCAATAATCAGTTGACCAATCTGTCGACTTCTGACCCGAGGGTATTTTTAGTCTGACCGAATGCAAGGCTTTGTGGGAAAAGTTCAATAAGCCACACCTTCCATAAAGAAACATACTACACTCCCAATGAAAATAACGCCAGAGCAGGTCAAGTTGGAAAATCCACTTTTCGCCAAAGTCATATTCTAGAAATCTATCTTTCATGCCAGTGTCCCAGAAAGTCTATGTTACTGAAAGTATACAACCATTTCTTCCTAATGCTTTCATTTCTCACTTACTCAACTATCATACCACCTTCCAAGCAGACGAAAACCAATAGATCACACAGGAAAGAAATAAGCTGTAATAATAAGGCAAACAAGTGAAAAATAATTGCAAAACCCAAGTTTCAAAATTTGACCGTACGGTCCTTGTGGACGGAAGTATGATGTTAAGGACATTTAGCCCGGTTCGTTCTTCACAGTTTTTTGTGATCAATGACAACGTGCATTGACGGGGCCTAGAGTGATTATGTTAGCTCTGGAATGACCCAACGACATCCCAGCATTCACGCAACGTTAGGTGTAACGTTTTGGAACTGACAGCATAATAGACGTCGTTCAACGATTCGATCTATCAGCTAGTCAGCAAAATTCTCCAACAATGTGTAATGGTACGTTTTATCGCCATTAGAAGATGTTTCTTCAGAGTCAACAAAGCGATGATACAGACAGCGTCCAGGCAAACTGCAAACAGAACCTACGGATAAGAGTTCCGGACCCGTTTAAGTTGAAAAGAATTGGCTTTTAGTAAGGTGACTTGCAGACTGCTTGGGCTTAGTCAACGATAGCGAAAGTAATATACCTGTCGGAAGTGGTAACTTGATGTGGTCCCTCGCAATCCACAGCGGAGAGGTATCAGTGTCCCATTGGCTGCGTGGGACTTCATTGAACCTGAAGTCCAAACCTTGTTGACATACACATGAACTCAAGAGTGGACTTTCTTCCAAATGGCTTTTAAAGTAGAAGATTTGTTCTTTCAGATTCCGATAGATGTACCCACCTGATGAGCCCAAAATAGAACTGAATAGGCAGTGAGATGCCTGCGGACGTTGTGTGTTTGCTCCATACTACTTAAATCAACACCATAAGTTATTCTAATTCACATAAATCCGGTTCCCCTTCCACCACAGTGGAGTCCCAGCCAGGCAAAACAATTACAAAATCATTGAAATATTGTATGCTAAGTTGATATTACCTTGAAACTGAATCAAACATTTACCGGTACTGACCTTCGTGGGGCCTGACTTGACTTAATAACAACATATCTGAGAGTCTTTCCTTACAAGTAGTGTGATTACTGCAGCCCAAACCCGAATTACATGGTTACGCCCACACAGGGCAGATTTTCCAACAAGTAGTACTTGACGAACTCAGAAAGAAATTCGGTCATTTGTAATCCCTTCGAGGAGGCTAACATTTAATTGGTTCCTATTCCAGAATGAATCAGGCATCGAGAGGCATATTAAAGTTGATATTTTCTAGAAAGCTTGTGACTTCTTACAGTCAGACCTCACCAAGCAGAATGCAGCCTCTTGTGGCTGAAGATGAATTGCACGTTTTATTCCATATGGCGTTGAGCCTATCTAATCAGCTGATCAGGGAAGGCAATTGGTCGAGACATTTCGGCAAGGCTGAAAAAGCATTCCACAGTTTTCAACAGAAACAATTTTTTCAAGGAGAGAAAAGGATCACTTTGTCGAAGGCACTCGAAATTAGCTTTGCGCGTTCACAAAATCCGACCATATTCCTTCGTGTCACGTCACACTGCTGTGAAAATGGATAGGACAGCAGTAACTTTGAACATGATATGTTTCTCTGAAAGCATTGTCGCTCTGTGAGTTTATCTTTCAAGAAACAAGGGATGGTTACAAATAGCGCAGCTGAAATTGTGCCGCATGGGCAGAGTCGGAAGATGGGTGGATGTACATGGATGCCAATTCAAGATGTTCTCAGACCTAGTCAAATATAGCACATACTTTCAAATTGGCAAAAGCATCCGGCTTCCTGGCAGAATATGATAAAATGATAGAATCCTGATGGCAGAATTTCCTTTGTGCAATCTGTTACAACCGCTAACATCTTCGGTGGCTTGAATAATTTAGGGTGCCTGAATTTACGATGATTGCGTTGTATCAACAATATGAGTCACGCGCACTGGTGTGTTAACTGACCACGTTGATTTAAGGTCAGTGTAAACTGTTAGGTCACCCACTGTCTGATAAGCTCCAGTTTAGACAGAAGTATTATTGACGGTGTTTTAAGGCCTAACCACTTATACGCACAACCGACTGACAGGTCAATGCACGGTGGGCAATTCCTCAAAGTCGACAACTGCTTGCGTAGCCAGTAGAGCGCAAGTTGCCTCCCGACAGTCAGCTGAGTGTCCCTAGTATTCGTCTCACAAATAATATCGCAAATTACGGATCACAAACAAATCACTTAACCCGCAAAAGAAAATTTCCCATAAAAAGTTAAGAAAGCCATTGCGCAGCACGCTTGATTTGCGCGTCCGAAACACCTGATTTGCAGATCAAATGATTGCAACATCAGAGATCACGATCCCATAGTTACAAGACATGGTTCACAGTTAATAAACAGTCAATGGATTGAAGTCCACAGATTACGAGCAGACCGTTTACATCATATGGGGGCGCCCGGTAACAATGGGATGGATTCAGCTGTCGCTTATGATTCACAGCAACGGACAAACTTCGTACTATTTGCAGGTGTGTTTTAAATTAATAGTGTAGTGGAAATTCACCAAAATGGACACCATTCGTCTCGATTTCCGTTAAGGACGAGCATACTTTCCAGTACTGTCGTGTGCCAATCATACACTTTTGAGTTAAACTCGTTACAATGAAATATCGTCACAATAAACTATTTCGTGGCGGTATGGGCCACACCACTGCTGCTAAAACGAACTAGATTCAGTGCATTTGACTTATTGAGGTGCCGCTCCTGGAAGCCTGTTAGCTCTAGAAACAAGGAGTATGTGATATATGATTGCAAGAGAGCCGACATAGATGAGTTTGCTTAGTTGCAGTTCAGTCGCGCCTCATTAGACTTTGCAAAACTGTCTTCAACACCTTTGAGTTTCGTGAGATGTGCACTGCTGACGATTCGCAATAAGGATGAATTAGCGTCACAGTGTCTGTCGACCTTTCTTCATAGATATGCCCCACTGAAAGCATGAAGTCTCAATTGAAAACCGGTCGCAATGCCACATCCGACTTTTCCTTCGTATTGTCGGTCTTATCGACATTAAAAGTGAAGTATTGAATGATATCGCAGTGACACATTAGAGCTTCTAATGTCGAACCGGTTTGTACGCACCAAAGAACTTCTCTCTGTGGTGAAGAAGTTGTCATCAGAGACTGGAGGAATGTGACCGTAATAAAACCTATCTTTGCATGTGGTATTCCCTAATTAAAGATTTAGATTTTGGAGCGATTTTACATGTGCTTGCGAACTACTCTAGATGAGGCATTCTTGCTCAGAGTGCAATCGAAGTACTATGTATGTGCAATAAAACCACTGTGGTTTGTAGTACCATAGTCAGTTTGTTTCTTGGGTCACAAAGGTGGACACAGCATTGTGACATTTTGACTCTTCAACAGAAAGGTACTTTTCAGATGCCCGATTTTTTCCTCGGCCTGCGAGTATCGACCAAGATGAAGTGGACTGCGTTGGACACCTCGAGATTCCATACTATAAACTCAATCATCTTTTTCACCGAAAAGCAAGTTTGCAGAAAATTTCGGTGGTCAGCCGTGAAGCTTCATCAAGTTGGCATGCTTAACATTATAAATTAGAAGCACCGCAGACACATACTTTGACAAAAGTATGTGAATAGGGCTCAAACATTTTGCTTCAATACGGAGAAGGCTGTTCGTACTTATTTTCGTTGGTTCGCAGCTCCATACTCACACCGCTGCTGAAGCATTCTGAGTATAGTATGGTGCAGAAGACGTGACCATTTCCCGCAAAAACCTTATTGCGTGATTTGTGCAGATGCTCTCGTGCACCACAGTTTTGGCGTGAACCGATACAAAATGTATGAACGGCTCAATGAAATTTAGGTCCGTTGAATCATGGTTGGAATGTAATGGATAATGTGCCGTTTAGCTTTTCAGGTCAGAGTGGACGTATTCTTGATTTCATTATTGGTAATGGGAGAAGAACTAAAATAAATGACCTATTGGAAGCCCGAAGAAGTTCAAACAAAATTCATCTCAAATGTGCATCCACAGCCATATTTTGGGGCGCAATCTCAACTCCGTCTTGATGTAAGTACGAGCTGATCACACTGATGATGAGTCACCCGCAGCCCTACGGTTTTGCCATAAACCACCAACTGGGAGGCTGCCGGTTTGAATCTCCCTGGACGTTCGTGAGATGCCCACAGCTAATGGTCACCACAAACAATAAAATGGCTGTACGGTACTTCTAACTTCTTCGGTATAAATTAACTTGATTTACAGGACGAAAACTCGATTGAAATGCTTTTGTCTGTTCCACCCGGAACCCGCAATTGCCACAGAAAGCATTGAAGTTAATGAATGAATGTTCCACACTAAACTTCTCCGAGCTGGTCAAGTGCGGCAGACAGTGAACACTGACTATAACATTGGCGTTACCACTGTTGACGTGCGAACACAAACTGGTAATAAAACCTCCCAACGCTGGTCATTCAGACTAGAAGCTTATCTCGTGTATCGATTGGCTTCCCACGTGACTACCAGGCACGCATCAACTTTCACCACCCACACACTATTTTCTTACAAATCGCTTGATGTTGGAACTGTTGGGATACGCAACGTGTCATGCTGGAGTGACAAGTTGGAAACCAGAATGACCCGGCGACAGGTATGGCCAAGCAGTGCCTTACGTCCGGAAGGAGGGAACTGGGTTGCAGCGTGACCATGGGACGGCGTGGGACCGATAGTTTAATAGATACCTCGGAATCGATATTGTAACAACCAGCTATTCAACTGCTGTTCAACCGGATAAAAGCTGTCAGTGTTCGGGTTAGCGCTCTAAATTTTGCGCGCATCTAGCTCAATTTGTAACTATATAATGTATCATAATATGAGCAACTAAATAAAACCATTTTATTATTTTCATATTACGCCATCTTTCTAACTGTCTGTTCCACTAAATTTAACAGTATTTACCATCGACTATCAAATAATTATTAATTAAAATAATAATTCACATAGGTTTGGTTACCAGAGAATTCAGTGAGTTTCTGATGCTCAACACTTGAGGCCAAAAGAAATACTGGTGTATAAAACTCAAAAAACTGGGGATTCAGGTGTTGAAAAAAACGTACTTAATGTGAGAACAGAATGCTATGTTTTTGATGCCTGTGAGTGAGCACTACCTTTTAAATGGGCAGCATCAACCTCAGAATTTCTGTTGATTTGCTTTGTCGACAATGATAGTGGTTTTTCGGAATTTGTCAGCTCAATCTTCTTTATTAGAAGTAGGTGGACAGGAAATTATTCTGTTATGCACCTCATTCAATGGACGAATAACTGTAGCTCTCAACGAAAAACCTGGAAGAAGGGTCTTCAACGTAGCTCTTGACACTGATTTAGAGTGAGGCTCCATTGTGGTTTTTTTCATGAATGGTCTCTATACTGAGCTATGGAAGAGATCTGAAACGATAAACAGCCAACTAGATGCAATAAACAAACTGTGATGGGAATTTTTTGGTTGGGGAGCTGATCAGCTGATTTCAAGGCCAAGCGAACGCGTGGAGTGTACGGTAACACAATACGCGAGGTTAATTTTGACGAAGAAGCACAATATTACAAAATTTCTCCTGATAAAACTTTGTGATACAAGGACAGTTACTCCAAGTGTTAACTTGCTGAATTGAATAGCGTACAACTAGATGCATCTACACCGTTCTGCTAAAGAAAAAGGGATATGATGACAGTCCAATCCATGAACAAGGATTTACCCAAAGCAACACCCACTTGTTTTGGGAATGTCATCGAAGTTATTATTTCTTCCATGCACAATAGCATTGTAACCGTCATATTAACACCACCACCATAATTTCTTGTATCCACACATCTTTCATGGCTTCGCTCAGGGAGTTCGCTCTTTAGACTTCTGGGCACAACCAAAATAGACTAAATTAAAGACGAAAAATTGCGATATGATACGCATGTGCAAGATCTACGAACTAATCAATATGTCGCGCGTTTCTGGACATTGTATGAAACATACGTTTTTCTACTCTGGAGTACCTGTTGCTGACCGACGGTCCAACACCTAGAGTAGACAGCAAGTTTATTTGCGTTTCATCCGTACTGCACACAGTAAATTTGAGCTGGTTCTGCCAAACAAATGCACAGTTTTTTGGCTTTTAACCAGGGGAGGTTGTCCAAATTTATTGAACCTATGAGATGCTCCCTTAGTTAAGCAGTGCTTGGCAAATTACTTTCACATCCCTGATCTGTAGCACCAAATTTTCGAGATAACTGGTTACTGGGTTTATGGGATAAAGTTAATCACCTTAAACTGAGCTGTATAAAAGCCTAAACGCAAAATCCCTTCGTTCCTTTACTTACAGAGCTCCTCTGAATTGCGCCCGAAGTTAGTAAACGTGCAATTCGCTATCGAGTGCTGCAGTATGGCTATTGTGTTTTTATTTGTTGTCGAAATTCCGTTCAAAATATGGATTTTTGGGTGCCGGATATTCTTCCACAATTGGCTGGAGTTTATCGACGCCTTGGTATGCCTGGTCAGCTTTGCGGCCGATGCATACAGTATCATCCAGCACACCCTACATCATTACACTAATACAGACAGACCACAGAGTTATATGCAAACAACGCCATCTAATGCAACTCAGGGAATGACGGAACATTTTCCAGTGGAAGAATCTGCTGCGTCAAATACGATTGTGGATGCGGCCGCCCTATTGATCCTGTTTCGACTTTGGCGAGTGGTTAGGATAATAAACGGTAAGTTGGTTTCAGTTTTTAAGTGTTTATACAAGTAGATTATTCCTGTTTTCCCAAGACAGATCATCTTCTCCAGTCAAAACCACTGTAGTATGCTGTCGTTACTTTTCGGCTTGAATTGATACTTTTGTGATAAATTCTTGACTCGAAGCAGAGACTACGCGTTTTGTCCCTCTGGTCTGAATATCCCACCCAAAAGAGAGAAAGAATGAGACGGAGAGATGTCCTGTTTTCATATCAACACAGTACAGTTATTCATTGTAGAACACTGAATTGGCGAAATAACAGCAATTTTTACTCCCTATTCGGCAAACTCTCGTAAACTTAGTTATTTTGCGACTTGGTACAAAGAAATACAATTGAATATGGATTTCGCGGTGATGCTTTTGCATCAAGTAACTTCGCGAAACGAACCGTCTACAGACCGAAGCGACAAACCAATGTTAAAAAGTCTCAAGATGGTCGAAACATCGATCACACTGAAGAATGTTGTTGAGTTGGTCGAAATTCAAGTATTTCTCAGGAGATCGATCGTTTTGTTGCAAATCTTCACAGCTAAATAAAACGCAAACATGAACTCCGTATCCCGTGACCACGAATAACACACACACACACCGTGTACCAATTCACCATTGTTGTATTGGTTCAATGATTCAAATAATGCCTACATCATTTACCAAAACCAGCCAAAGCTTGTCCGGCGATCGATAGTATGTGGTGACTGGCAATCGTCAAAGGTATAAGGTGGGCGCTGATTCATCCCACCATTCTAATGGTTTAGATCACTGCTACATTTTTTCTTCACATCATCACCAAGAAACATGTGTGCATTCTCGGTTCACTTACTCGAATGTGCTATGTGCTGTGCACAATGTTTCCCAGTTACTATTGATTTACGGACAAAAGGACTGTAAATGAATACGTCAGCTATACCTACCAACAGATAGAAAGAGATCACTAAGAAATACTTCTTCGAATTCCTAAGAATGGACTGACTGACTGTGAGATGACTACGAGGTGGAAAGCCTGTGCCTAATGAACCATCAGTAAAACGCTACCTGAAGGCAGGGAGTATACTTGGAAGTTTATCATTGAGAAAGGTGAATCAGCGGTTCCTCTGAAACAAGCACCGAGAGAAAAGTCAACGTTTTGACAGAACTACACGGGCTCATATATTTTCATGACATCTCATTCGACCGTTTGCTTTTGCCAATCTGGACAGAGTGGACAGTAAAAATAGGGGGAAGGCGGCCAGCTAGCACAAAAACTCGATACAGGGAAGACAAGAGCAAACGAAGTCGGGGACACTGCATGACCACGGGTCAAAGATAGACGAAGTTCAACTGAGAGGCTCGAGCCTACGCTCAACGGAGAGTTAGGAAACCAGGTTTACGGGATATGTGCGTCCTGCTTTACCATGGAAAAGTGAAACGTAGCGTCATTGGAGCGCAACAGTTTTCGACAAGCGCAATACTAACTAGTTGTTATGACGAATAACAACCCTGAATGAGTCTGGTTTGCTAGTGCATTAGGAATGTGTTCTGCTGTGACTGTATTCCATACCTACTTGACGACTTGCCTGGCTACTTAGGCAAATGTTCGGCGACGCGAACGGATAAGTGCCTAGCTGTATAACCAGCGTGCGTTCCCACATTCATGTTTGTAAACGGACTTTGTAGTGGACAGCTGGCAGTGATATTCTTGTTGTTTTGTTCCAACACTATATATCAGCTGCAGGAACGTTTCGCAGTACTGCACTCAGTAGTCGATGGTTTGTTTAGTTGCATAGATCTTCCCCTCTGAATTCTAAACGGATATGCGCGCTTCTTTGGCACCCCTATAGAGTTCCGTGCTATTTGGCTGGTTCCTCTATAATACCAATGTCTACTCCACATCTAATTTGATGACAGCAGGTGACTGAATAATATGTCGGAAACATATATGAACTTCAGTAATCCTGTCGAACCGTTGGTTTGTTTTGGCGCTTGTTCCAACGGTTTGCTTGTGTGTGTGTGCCGTGGTTTGATACGACAGTTGCATGAATTCGGTCTTGTACACTGCCGTCCAGGAAAATGAACCGAACTAGGGCAGGATTCATCTGGTTCGGCTTACGCTCGCCAGCGTTTGTGCTCATGTTGGCTGATCCCACTCACATCATAAGGTCGTGCTGGTACCTTCGGTCATTATCCAATCCTGATTAGATGAGTCTCCCTATAACTTTGGCATAAATGTTGATACTTACAAGAATATAAAGCCAAACCAGACGAAGGGTGTATTTGGTCGTCTTCAAGCCTTGGATTTTATATTGACGGGGCTTGTTGTAATTTCATAAAGCAGATTTAAGACAGCTGATATTGAGCTTAAAACCATTTTCGCGGCCGGTTTCATCACCGTGATTTGTCAGTCAGGTTAACGAGTTATAAATCCGACTATACTATAAGAAAAACACGATGATATTTTCAAATCATATGGCTCCACCTATCATTTTTTCAACGGAGAGGTTCCTCAGCTTATTCGTGTACATTACATCTATACAGGACGTAGGCGCACCAACACGGCCAGTTCGATCTCATGGGCATAAATAACTAGCTGTACTGCGCGGAACAACAGAGAGACTGGCTATGACCTTCTGCTAAAAATGCTAAAGATTAACCTAAAATAGATAGACACCTGCGACTCCTCGAGGGATTTGGCGGCAGAAGACGATTGTATATCCAGTGAAATGATATACCTGGTCGTAGTACCTGAGGGTTTTTTCTACCCCGAACTTTTTAGAAGTCTGGTTCCCACTTTGGAGGTTGACCGAAAAACTGATAACGCTTAGGTGTTTTGTATCGCGTTCGTCTTTCGCGCATCAGGCTGAGTCGACAAACGGGTGAAGAGTGAGTCCAATCGGCCCAGTCCTGCATTACGGGTCGCTAATAATCAGTCTTGGAGTGTTGATACAAAGGAAATCTTACAGCCTAATACGTACATCCTGACGCTGTCTAGCAAAATTTTTGATACTTTCAATTTATCAGGCAATACTATCTAAACAAGGACCTATCTTAGTATGAGGATGGAGAGACATTGAATGTGTTCAAGCAGCGTGCATGGTTACACTAATTTCTGGGTTCCATATATTTAGCATTACTACTTCATATAGCCTCAGAGGTTCGTACTTAGGACCTATTCTCTGACTAGGCGCAACGCAAGTTCGGTCGTTCCAAACACTGCTATTAATGTAGGTCAGAATTTTTGCGATTTTCACTCCTTCGAGAATTTTTTTGAAGAGGAGAATGCATAGCCTTATTGCATGTTTAAATAACCTATGAAGGGTCCACTATCCCATCTTTAAGATGCCATTCACTTCTCATTATATAAGTTGTAATTCTCGGAAAGAAACATAAACCAAAAATGCACACTGACCCCATCACATGTTAGGTCACCAAGTCGATGCCAAATTACCGCAGCCAGTAGAAAAAACGAAAAAAAATCACGTATGATGAACATGGTTTCCACTGAAAGCCATTCTTGTTGAATCGGACCTTTATTCCTGATACAAAGACCACGACATATAGGGTTCATGACAATCTATTTCCAAGGGTCACAATGGCGCCCAGGCAGGTGAAGATCAAAAGGGTACGTATACACAGGGGGTAGATTGCAGTGTACTAAAAGCGCTAAATTCCTACCTTCCAAAACTAAAACCTCAGCTGCCCAGCCAAATTAGATGAGAGTACGATGTTAAGAACACACTGACGTTGTGTGTGGTCCCCATGCATTCATCAGCCAGTCGATGATCACACTTGCTTCGGTACGGCTAGGATCGGTGTAATTAGGTTCCTGCTAAACTCTGGTGGCAGTACACCCAACACTCCTGTGTTTTTAAATTCAGTACTGCAAGGAAGAATGAAAAAGGTCGTTCTATAGATTTACCTCCTAGCTGATACCCAATAGCCTCTAAAACATTTGTCACGCAGTGAAATATAACCACTGGAAAGGTTCCAGTTGTTATAGACATACTGTTTACGTACGCTACATCAACAGACCCATAAACAACTGCACGTTGTTGACGTTCACGCTTCCGTGAACAAGTGTAGGAAACAGTACTTTTGGCCAGACTGCACATTTTCCCTCGGTTACTGAATCGTGGTTCGTTGATACTCTGGAACAAGTTTGCTTCCACTGTGTCAAAATATGTGGTTTTGCTATCAAGAGGCTGTTTGATAGGTGAACGGAATAGAACCAATCATCAGTCGTCAGGTAAAGTTCATTTTTCTAAGAGAATTACATTACCGAACACTAAGCAATCCTAAATTAGTTATATCGGATATTCTACCCAAATAAGAACGCCTTTAACCTAAGGTTACAAGAAATATAGCTCAAGCGGACAGCACTGTTTGTCACCGACAAAGGAGAAGGCCAGTTCAATATACATCCCATGTAGTACCACAGAACCTGCTAAGGCAGCTCGCAAATGGTCGCATAGGAATTCACCATAGATGAAATTCCCCCGGCCATCTGCGCGTGATGGGCGAGTCTTGGGTAAACATTGCAACACATGTGCGTTTAACTTCTATGTGATAATTTCTGCTATCAGGACTAGGACGTTTTGGCAGCTCATTAACGTATAGAGCACCAGCAAGCAGAATACACCCCGAAATTCTTACTCACGTTTTTCCTAATTCTAACAACAGCTGATTGTAAAGCTCCGGAAAGATTAAGTCGTTCATCGATCTCGAATAAAATATGATTTGTCCTAAGCTCACATAGGTTCTACAGTTTGCTTTTTTACCATTCTCTTAGCTACAGTGCGAGATTACCGGTTTTCAACAGTCAAAGCCTAGCTGACTCTCAGGATACATGTCAGAGAGGAAAAACCCAACCACACAGCCCCATAAAACAGGTATCCTCTGGTTTGATGCCTGATTGCATAAAAGGACTAAAACCGTTTTAAAAGCAAAGTTGTTTTTTCGGCTACACTACGGTAGTTTGCACGTCCCTACTGATCGAAATGTTTCTTGGCCAAATATTGCTGCCGTGATATTCCTTAGCACACAGAGGTGGCACAACTTATACTGCATAGTGTATGCAGACATGACAGATAAATTGGTCTGGCTGTACAGTGGTTTTGCAGTAAAACTGAGTAGCCAGACGGTATAACGATTCAGCAAACGAGATAATGCACGATTTAGATAACCGGTTGCTTTGGTTTTTGCATTCAGTGATGACACTTACGTTTTTCATCTTTTGACTGGTAGAATGGGATGGTCTATGTGATGAGTCTATAGGTAGCTCGAATCCTTTCAAACAATGGGCGCATACTTCCAACTCTATTGCTCCGGTCTTTTGCACCAACATGGAATTCCGGTACCGATATCTTTTAATATTCCATACTGGTCAGCCTGGTTATTCCACATTGACTTATTGAGACGAGGTTGTACAGTGAGCGCATTTTCGGTCGAGTTGGGCTATCCATTCCATACAGCTGGTTGATCGTGCCAGGAAATTCTAAGGACTGGTTTCGCTTCCCATATGTTTTTCGCATGCATAGTCAACTACCGTTTTGCAACACTGGTCCGCATACCGCTCGGTGTTAACCACACACCAGAATGTTTGATAAGCCGTGCCAAACTCATTACAGAAGACTGACAAGTCTACTTACGCCTGGAAAAAAATCACATTCACAAGTGTAAAAAATACTTACGAATTTAAAATACTGTATCTAATCTGGATTGGTTGGGTCAAGTTACTTTAAATTCTACTGAGAAGGGTGTACTCAGGCAATCAATATGGCTTCAGAAACTCTAGCACAAGTCTCGTCCTTACACCTCTGCAGGTGAATCAATGATCGAATTCATCCATGAATGGACAATTCCTTTTGCCAGATTTGTAACTCATTCCGTTATTCATTCGTGTCCATTTAGACTACGCTGGTTCTTCCGTTACTTAGTTTCCTGCTTTTTGAGACTCAGTTTCCATAGTCACTGCTAATTATGCCTATCTGGTAAGCTTAAGGCGACATGGTGGCTCTTTGGGCGTTGCATAATATACAAGTGAATGGCCCTAAAATGTGATATAATTTCACTAGCGCTTTTAACAACCAAATCGAAAGGCCATATATTCCAACGTTTGTTTATGCGAACCGGAAATTTTTTTGAAAAACCTGAGTACTTTCAAACCCAGAGAAATGACAAATCTGGCTAAACTGAATGCCTTCAGAAATCACACACATACACGGGGTGCAAGATATCTCGCAGCCAGCTTGTATTGTGCAACATAGTTCCTTCATCTGATCGGCTTCCATGTGTGCACGCTAACAGATGCTGAACGGCCTCAGGGCCAAAATGTTCTGCAAATTCTCCTTGTTATTTTGAACCAGCACCAAATACAACGAGTATTGTCAGGCGATTTGCCTCTATACAGTGAAATATCTACCAGTACCTTGGGCATCTTCAATACAAGAATGTTTACTAGTCAAAATAAAGCATGTTATTTCAAGCCATTTTGCCATTATCTATTAGGCTGTCGACTTCACCCTTAATGCCTCTTGTCAAAGTTCGAAAAATATTGTCGATTGCCCGTTACAAAACTCCCAAATAGGACATACAACTCGCTTGATGAATGTACGAGACGAAACATTTCTACCGGGTGTTTGATCACTTTGAAAGACAAATACATTTTTCTCTCTCTGGAGTGATATGAATTGAGAATCAGCGCTCAACCACCATATTTTTTCGGCTGTTAATGGAGGAGAAGTGTGAAAAATGACTTTTAAAAATAATGAAGATATTGCTCAGCTCAGAGAACAAATCAGCGCCTAAAAAGAGACATAAGCGCTGGGTTGTTCTCCAGGCTGAAAATTTTCGTCATCAGCGAGGGAAACTTTGGCGAGCTGCTATCATTCCTCTCCAGAAACAAATGTGCAAGCACGTACATGAATGAGAAGCTATCGTTTTGGGATTCAAATTTTGCGGTTTTTATCATAGAAAGGACTCCCTGAGTGAAAGCCCGGGTTGTTCCAGAATGCTTTTTAATGTCAGCGTTTATCAGACGTAACCGTTACTCACTTACCTACATAAAGTAAGTTAGCTGTAAGGAAGTTTGTTCTACAATGTGCGGACTGCGGTTTTGCGAACAGTGAATGTTACATTAAGTATATCATTTATACTGAAACTTTTTGAATTCTATTTGTTACGATTCTTACATTTTCTATCATGCAGAATCCCATGTTGTAGATAATTTCGTTACAAGTAAGCATAATCAATGCCACCTTTCTCAATCCTCGGGAACATCATGTTTGTGCGAATGACACGCGCCTCGCACAACAGTCAAGTGACTCTTTGAACTTAAGATGCATGAGAATCTTATTTCATGCAATCGCAGTGGGTTTATTTGGTGTAATTGCTGAGCTGTTGAATACATTTCGACTGCAGAGTAAAATCTCAAGGGTTTCTCCGTGTGGAATGCGGTAGAGGAAAACGTCCACCACAGGACTCGGGTGATCGTTGGTTGTACATGGTTTGTGAATAAGCATACATTCTTTTCATTCCATTGCACAACTATTGTCATTTTGTTGTCAGTGAAAAATAAGTACTATTCAAGTTCAACACAACGTAGGAAGTTTTTCACACAGGCATGTATCCTTGCAAATTTCCACCACTGTAATCCGTGTACATGCTTCAACTTTAGCGTCTCCGAAATCGGCAGTATTTTTTGCGTACGACACTTTGCGTCGCCATAATGCAAGTCTTGGGATACAACTCTGGTAGCGGTAACAAAATTTTTCGCATCTAATGTTCTTTGGCGATTTTAGTCCAGCGAAGGGTGTTTTTCTTTGCTATCAAGCCCCGAGTGTTCTTCACTTTCTTGAAACTTTTGACTGGTCGCTGGGATGAGTTATTATAGATGGATTCTCGTTCACCCTCTGTTTTTTTCCGTTGTCATTAGATTTAGTGAGGGTATTCTTCGTCCAATCGTTTTCCATCCAATTGTTTCACGCAACAGTTAGTGAGTAAACTAGTTATCATGCCACTGGAACACCTAATAAGGGCACCGAAATAATATAAAACAAGTTTTAACAACGATTTTGTAGTCCGGGACCAACCATCTATTTGGTGGTGGATCCCCTTCGAATATTACGTCCACAGAGAGCTGCTAGGTGAATAAGTTTTACATTTGATGCATTTTGACTCAGTTTTGTGCGCATTTCCAACCAACATACAGTGTTAAGTGTCATAGGACGGATTATCAACAGGTCGGTGCTGCATTTACAGAGTTATGAGTGTAACCGAGAGCGCAAATCTTCAGCACAAACGTCACTGATGGTAAATAATCTTGTTCTGCCTGTGCGGAATTCTGGTTAACGCAGAAGTACAAAATACAACCCAAGTACCAATCACTATAGCGCAAAAGGTATTAGTGATCCCGAAAACGTCAAATTTAGGATTGTCATGAGGATTTGTCATTCAAACGATAAAATTAATGCTCTCGCTTCACGGATATAACAGGCGAAACCACTGTTAGGTGGGTCAGTGGCGGCTTACGTGAAACCAGTAGTGCACAAAGACGGTGATGAGAATTCACATCACGTGAATGTGGCAGGTAGTCAGAGTTTCAGCCGATCAGGTGAAAAAATAAACCAGATAATTTCACAAGAAATCAGTATATCAAACGAATCTACAGGCAAAAAAATTTGAGGCTTTTTCCTACCGGAGTGACGCCTTAATTGTGGTCGTTTAGAAGGAAAAAGGACTGTTGGCTTGTCTTTGAAGGCTCGTAACAGATTAGGCAGACTTCAGTGCAATAGCAGGCAGTCGGGTTTGCCTGCCTCCCAGGTTTTCGCCTTCTTTCGACCCGTCACAATTAGGGAGATACTGCGTTGGAATCCTTATGAAAACACAGCACCTTCGCCGGGTCAACTACAAGAACCTATCGAGTATCGTACTAACTGAAAGCGGCCTGGTGCAGCACATTCGGATGCTTAAGAACATCATAAACGAGAGATTCACCTCGGTTCCAGGTTAATCCCCCCAGCAAAATCAAATTGGTTAGCAAATAAGTGTATTTGGCTAATTTCGTGCAATTTGGGTTCAATCAGAACATAAGGTTGCCGGAAACTCCTCGACTGCGCCTGTCTGATTAGTCCCAAGAAGGGCGAAACCGGTGTCGGCTGTCGAAGTGCTTTTAGCAACCTTATGAGTCGTGTATTAGGTCTGTACAAGGTATCGAATATCGTACCAACTCAAGCATGAGGCGGCCTGGAGCAGCACATTCAGTTGAGTGAGAACAGCATAAGCGAGATATTCAGCTTGGTCCCAAGTGAGTTTTCTGCCAAAAAAAACAAATCATGTTAATGAATTAGTTCATGCCACCTCCCTCCGAATAACACTAGCTAACCATCCAGGCTAGCTGACCTTGTCAAAAAGAATTGGGCTTAAACGTTTTATTGAAGGCATCGATTGTCAAATAAAATCTTCTTTCAGAGAAACATTTGTGTCCTGCTCTAAACATTATTTCTTGTAGAAGAGCTTTTCACTCCGAGATTCCAAGAGTAGATGTTCACATAGCATTTGAGGCTTTGCTGGAGGAAATTGGAGAGTTATCGAACAAATTTTGGGTTCTCTTACTTTTTGTTTCCAAGCAACTTACAGTTGTGCTTTTCCCCTTCAACTCAGGAAAAGGAATAAGAGAATCGAACCCGAAAGTGAGCGTTGTCCCAAATTTAGGTAGCAAAATGTTCGAGCCTGTTTGAAAAACGTGCATTCCCTAAAACAGAAGGCGAGAGATAGACGTCTCAACAGGTTTTCGTCCATGTTTGAATCATTGTAAATGTTCCCGTCAGCAGCATTATCTCGGGGTTGTACTTTGGTATCAGACGTGTTTAAGAATGCACATTTGAGCGCCGCTGACCAAATAGCTAATATGGTGCGTAACAAATGAGAAATTTCTTTTTGATGGAACGTTCGTCACAAAGAGGAGTGTGGTTGAAAAGTCTCTAATACATATATGTAACTATGATATCGATAGCATTTGCAGTTGAACTACTCAAATGTTTCTTGGCCTAACTAGCCGTTTGGCTATTCAGACAATGAGCTGACCAATGGTGAATGATCAAAAAGTTTTGTACGAATTTCCATTGATCTTGTGGAAGACCCATTAACTGAGAATCCATATGCTTCGAATTCTACCAGATGTTCATTGTAATTGTGTGGATGTATCCTCCTTCTTGAGACATACTGGGTAATTTTCGAGGGGTAGAACATGTGCCCTTTTGTTCGATACCCTTCAAACCACATGTCCACCGACCGGTCTGCACACCTGCTTAATGTAATTTTGATGTGGTACCTGATCTAACCAGCTTCTGACCATCTAATTGCCAGGCAGGAGTTAACGGCTGGCTAGACGAAGAGTTTAATCTGAAATCAAAATTACCATCTTCGCAAACCGCGCGGCAGACGATGATTCGGTTGTTAGCAGCATAAAACTATTAACCGGAGAGTCACATAACCGATCCTGTCATGTCCGTTTGATGCGTACCATTAAGGATGAAGGTGCTTGTGTGGCTGAAATTTGCGGTGTCCGATCACACATATACATTAAATATTTTTGATACCAGTTGGAACGATATCTAGGAAACAACTGCTAATTTACCCTGGATTATCGCTTACACTCAGCCAACCGCTTTGTTATAAAAATGGCTCAGATTTTGCACCAGCAGTTTATAGACGCATCTTCGGGGTGTTGCGTGGTCAGATCATAAATCCTTCAGCTGGTGACAGAAGATGTACTCAAGCAAAACTATCTCCTTTCGATGTGCGGATTCCAAATTAGTCGCACTCCGCCTGCTGAAGAACATTGCTGTGTCCACAAACAGTTCGGGGCAACTTACCATCTGCGGGCATAAACAAGGCATGCAATAGGTAGGTTCGATGCCTAAAATAAAGTTAGACTAACTCGGTATAGGCGGTTGGAGTGGAAAAAGTTACCACGGAAACCATGAAATTCGCACCATTACACCACCAAAGTCATGCCTACTGGTGTCGAAAACATTTCATGAACGTTGGATAGAGATAGCAATGGGAGGCAATGGGAAGTAATATTTCCCATTCCAAAGGCTAGATAATGGATGATCTGGAGACATGGGGGCACGAAAACAGTAGAGCAGCTCTTTTTCACCTGATTCACTGCAGCGACAAGCGTTTGCTATAATCGAATTTTGTTGTTTTGCTAGGAAAAGGAACTTCGTTACAAAGTTGGGTGATTTCCATTTAGTTACATTCCAAGGAACCTCAGCAATCGTATCACTGACTAATATATAAGCTCTGATAATGAACATTTACGAATAACAGCTTCTGGTCGGATGGTTTTAATCATTTATATGACACACATTCAATAACTGCAAAATCCAATGGCAAAATCTTGTTTACAGTGGCACATTCTTCCTCACTATCTTGGTTTTTCGGTGGCATGCTGAACAGCAGTAGGTGGCTAACTTGAACAAATCGATTTCTCTTCGTTCTGGAGGAATCCATTTCCCCCAGGCCTGCTGATGGTTATAACGGAGATAAATCCTTACAATGTGAATCATATTTCTTGTAACTGGAAGTTTGGCTTAACAATGTACATCCCAATGAATCGCTGTCGTTTGACACACAATCCTCCAATGTACGAACGGTTGTTGAAATTGACCGAATCACGGAAAGACTGAGTGATCGCTCAAACCCTTATCGTGGATGCTGCGGGCTACTGATCGTAGGCATTCTCTTTTCCGTTTCGGCTGCTATCACGCATAAGCAACTCAGCCCACACTCTGGAAGACAGACGAGATATCTGCGCTGATACTAACTTAGTGATAATGGAAACCGTTCTGGTTAGACTTCCTTGCTAGCTCCAATTTTAAAAAAGAATATTTGGTTTCTGTTAATCGTTGTTTGGTAACAAAAGGCACGAGGTAATTTGACGCTAGAATTTACTTCGCACCTTCCTTTTTGTGGTTCATTAGTGACCAGAATTCTGACACAGCTTTTTGCAAAATTGGGGTGATGGGCGTTTTTAACAAACTTTTATTTATATTCGGGGCGAAATGGCTCAGTGGTTAGAGCGCGAAATTATTGACCGGAAGATCCGTGATTCAAACTCGACCTCTGCATCTCGACTTCCTCTGAGTGTGCTCTGGCAACCTGGCAGTATGCCACCTTTTATGCTCCCTTCGGGTGGCATAGCAGCTAGGCGCCGAAAGGGTGTTACAGCTGCACAATTTTGTATTTATTTACATTTTGTGTTACAAGGAATGTCAGCCACAATCAGTGCACGGATGAATCTGACGAAAGCGCGAAGTTTGTCTCGTGATTTGCATAGTACAGTAGGTAACGGATTACGAAGGATCTTTACACTTCAAAAGAGTGAAGTGAACCAAACAAGGTTTAAACCGATCCCATTGAGCGCCCTGGAAACATGTGATAACCATTTTGTTTAATTTCGTATTTATACTACATTCTCTGTGGGTGATGTGAAAACTCCCAATACTGTCAGCGTAAGGTCCTACTAGGTTAATGACGAAAATTTGGCAAGCCAGCTGCCAAGCCCACCAAACAGATCAGTAAGCAAGTATGAACACAAGGCTATCGTTACCACACACACTACTAGCTGCCGTACTCTAATTTGGTTGGCCAGGGAGCCAAGTTACTTCAATATTCGTTTTGCACTGTGGTTGAATTTGTTTGATTCGAGGTTTTTTGGAATGAGTTGTGAGTTTGGGAATCAGTGAGAAATTTAAAACGATTTGGAAAATAACGTTAAAGTAGTTCGAAAACATCAGAGTGGTTGAAAATCAACCGAGGGAGAGACTGAAGTACAATCAAGGCAATAGTCCTAATCAGAAACGCGGTTAAAAGTGGCTTAAACAGAGGAGTGATCATGAATATTCCTTTGTTGATAAGATGATCGGTGAGGTCTCTGCCTCTGGTCACTTCTTCACAGTTCCAGTTACAATGGCGAAGACGCCTGTGGCTACAATGCCTGCCACAACAAAAGTACATGCCATCCAATTCCTCCAGAAAATACACAGGTTGTGAATACAATAGGCTAAGTTTAGCTTTGTGGGGCCAAATAATATACGGGAATACGTTGTGAAAAGACTTGATTGAAGACAAAGAATTGAAAACTAAGCCTGTTTGGAATGACCACGGCAACCGACTCAGTGGAAAGATTTACGGTGACAAACTGCAATCAGTTCACTTAGAATTCCCCGTAAATGTTTGTGAGGCATGCGGTGGGTGTAACATTTTTAGATGATATTCCTCCAACCCCGTTTTAGTACAGCCTCCTGGATTCTTTTAAATTCGTATTATTTTACCTTTTCGAACTCAGCTTGCAAATACGTCCCTTAATTTTTCTGTCGAGCTGGGATTGCTGGTTGACTGCTAGTCTATCATTGATCATACTTAAATCATTTGAGATCAGGCTCGTGAAAGCAATACGAACGGAGAACTCGAGCAAAATATTTGAGCCCGAGTTGATAAGCGTCGGGTTTTTGAGTCTTCTGAAACCTTTGAATGAACGATTCAACTATATTAGATGTACAATGCTTCCGATTCTTAGCCGAATACTTGAACCCTAATCGCACGAAATTGGCGAAATACACTCATTTGCATACCGGTTTGGTTTTGACGGGAGACTCATCTGGAACCCAGCTGAAGCTCTCGTTTATGATATTTTTAAGCAACTGGATGTGCCGCACCAGGCCGCCTTATGTTTCATTTATTACGATATTCGGGGTATCGCGATACATGTATAGACGTAATTTGGGTTTAAGTAGGACATAAGGTTGAAGAAAACTCGGGCACTGCGCCAACCTGATGAGCCCCAACATGGGCAAAACCAGTCGTGGGCTGTCGAAGGGTTTTCAACAAGCTTATGAGTAGTGTATTACGACTTCCGATTCTTCTATTCAGATACTAGAACATTTCTTATAGCCACTCGTTGCCACAGTTTGGTAGAACGATGGGATAGGTGACTGTTCTTAGCTTCGCCGTACCTGGGAGTTTGTGTGCAAACTATTCTTTACCAGTCGAGGTAATCATTGCGTGGTAGGTTAGCTTTACGCTGTTTTTTTGGCGGTGCATTGGCATGTAAGTATGCAACCTAAGCTGTTAACACCTATGAAGGAAACTACTCACAAGGTTGCTGAAAACTCTTCGACAGCCCACGACCGGTTTCGCCCTTCTTGGGGCTCATCAGGTAGGCGCAGTCCCCGAGTTTCCGTCAACCTTATGTTCTACTTGTTAACACCTACTTCAGTAGATAAATAAGACAGCGGTTAACACCTCACATGATCCATGGCTTGTTTCTTTTACACAGTGCAGCCGTTTGGTCCGGGGCGACCCGTATCAGCGCTCTCAATCCACTTGCAATAGGGTTAGATTCACTAGGATAACGATTATGCAAAATACGAACGCCCGAGCCCGAAACTTAGTTTGTTGCTTCTGTGAGAAGTAGATGCATAGCAGTTAACCTAAACATCATTCGGGCATCCGTAAAGGATGAAGCGCGGCAAAAGAAGTTGATGATGCCTTTGAGTCAACTTAACCGAGAATATGCCCTCAAAAGCCAGCTCAGTGAAGTTGTAACATGAGGTGGTCCAATGAGTAGAGATAGCTAATAGGCAAGTGAAGACTGAGAGTCTGTCACATACCAGCTGGCGGTTCGGCCCTGGGTGGCTACATATTTTCTATATAACAAGTGTTTTTCAATGGTTTGCATGATTCAATATTTACTGGCTCAAGAAGCAACAGAAATACAACTAGGCACAAAGACACAGGAAAGTCTTTTCATCCCCAATGTCCCAAAAATTTTTCTAAACAAATTTTACCAGTATCCACCCTATATGGCACTCATCATTTTGTATTGCATTATGAGTATGGTATTAGTGGCATTGCATTATCGTCAGTATTGTATCCAAATGATTGCGAATCTTAAAAACTTTCTATACTGAGCATGACTCAACTCGAAACAGTTTAAATTCGCTTTGACTATCCGAATGGTCAAAATCAGCTGGTGGATTGCAATATGGCCAATAGATCGACTTAACTCGAATGAAACAAATAGATTATGAACAACTAACACGCATTCTGCTTTTCACCTAGTTTTTTGCTGTACGAATGTTTCCTCCCTTAAAGAGTTTGTTGCCTCTAGAGAGGTGGTTTAAGAGAAGTTGAAATTTTTTACCAAAATAAACCTACCGATGAGCGAACTAACCCCCAGAATGCAACAATTCTGTCCAAAAAAACGATGAGAACTTCCAGAGCAAAGTAGAAAAATACATCTGGTAAAACACGTATTATTCAGACAGCCTGCACCAAATTTGACTCGAACGTCTTAGAAAAGACTGGGTGCTATGTGAAATGTAATCTGATGATTTAAAAATCGCATCACAGCATTATAACTTAGGATACCTGAGTTCCAAAATTCCGGTTGCAACGGGTGGCCTGTAAGAATCATTACAAACAAATGAATACGCGTAAATAAAGCAGCAACGCGGGCCAGTTATCGCGCGTCATGATTGGAACAACTGTGAACTCATTTATGATGGTTGGCCCGGGGGAGAATTTTCATTGGCTGTCCTGGGTAGTAGTTACTGCTTAGTACAAGTCCATCGCTGTAATCCCGGAGAAGTAGCACTGCCCCAGCCAAATGAGGTTCTTAACTATAAGCCCACGGTATCTAGAGGTCAGGCAGTCGCTGACCTCAGACTACGAATCTGTGCAGGAACTAGCCACGCGCTCGTTGGATGTTTGAAAAATGCCAGATTAAGATGATAACGCGGTCAGTCACCCAGCAGTGTCGCCTTCGTTGAGATAAACTGAAAAGATGTGAATGATGTCACGACCCTGACAAAAGAATACTCTGAGAGGCCGGTTCCGGAGGCTTCTTCTAATTGGTCCGTTGCTGGGGAGAAGGAAAACTGGATCAAGGTACCGTGATCTTGGTTCGACTGCACCAGGAAGATGCATGTCTTCAGACCCTGTGGATTTAATCCACGCTTTGCTTCACTGTGGCTGAGAGCGGCTTGTCGAGAACGGGACCTTCACCAAAGAAAAATTATCCAGCGCTGCGCTAACCGAAAGACAACAGAAACACTCTGTACCTCAAGGCTGACACTCTCCTTTTTTACCTTTGGAGAAACGAAATTTTCTTTCTGGGAGACTTCAAACCACTTGTCGATCGAGAAAATTCTCTGTGACCAAGCGTCCTCAGACGTATCAATATCAAGGCTATAAACTCCGACGACTTAGACTACACGCTCTCCAGTCGCTCGTTATTGCCAACGTCCGATTGCGCATCCAAGGGCAAAACGTCCCCACGTAGACACTCGCAAACAGTGACCACTAAGCAACCCAATTAAGTTATCATTCGTCCGCGAGACGTTTGAGACAGCGTATCACAGTTGTGATTCAAAGAGATGACTGTAGAACAGATCACCACCTAGTCCAAGTGAAACCTAACATGTAGCTTCGTAAGCCGCAATATACCAGACCTCCAACTGGTGCATTAGGATTTAGGTGAAACATCCGAATGTTCCGAAAATCGAGTTGATGTACCGGCATCAGTTGGCCTTTGCAATGGCAGACTGCAATCCACCTAGCCTGATAGCGGAAACGTGGCATAGCTTGGTGACAACGTTAGTTGAATACATCAGGCAGCTGTGTCCAGGGCCCCTCAACTGGTTTGACGATAACAACCTGCTGGTAACGAGGAAGGAAGAGCGCTCACTACGTCTTTTACCCATCCAGACAGCGAGGCCGAGAAGAGCAATCTAAACTGCTGTCGAAAAGACCTAAATCAATAGCTCAACTAAATGAGGAATGAATATTAAGACAGCGTGAGTAGCTCACAGAATCCGCTGCTCAGCGGTGGCACAAGAAATTCTGAAATTCCTTGAAAACCATTAATGGGCCAAACCGATCATTCGTAGTGGATGAGTTGGCTTTTTGGTAAGGTGCCAGGTAACATTTCGGAATGTCCAGATTGCTAGAGTGGGTCATTTGCATGCACTAGGAATAAAGTCTAATACGACAGATTCCAAGTTAGTACGATATAATGCATAAAAAATCAATCTGAAATAGTTGTGTAAGCAACCGGACAACCAAAGTCAGAAGCTTTCAGTGAGCAGACAATTATTCCCCCATAGGTATGGTGATTGCCCGGATGGTAGCGAGGATTGTCTAACATCCGACGACTAATGTACAGTCACACTCGTGCAGTCAATCATTCACTGTGGACGTGTTTTGATTTCCGTACTCTTCAACCTCCTTGTCATTATGAATATTATTGTGGCCATTATTGTTATGGTGCGATCATGTTAAAATAGAAAACTCACTGTCAGTAATAAGTAGGGGTAAATTTAACTGGAAAATATTTGGGCGCCAAATATATGTAAAAACAACAGTAGTATAATTAAATGATTATTGACCTAAGTGCCACGCTGTAGGGCAAAAGTGTGTTCTATTCTCTAGGTTTTGCTGCCATTCCCCAGAGCTCCGATGAATAGCTGCTCAGCTATCTTTCTAGTTATCGCCTATTTCATCGCGTTTCACCATAGCCGAAGGCTGGGATGACATTCGGTTTCGGTGAACGGCTACGCCTGTCCTGCTTTAAAAAGGTTTTCGTAAAACCACACGCTCTTTTACAAGGCTTCATGTATTATACAAACAGTTATGTGGATGTAACTCAGTCTAGTACATCATTAAAACCTCATTAAATTGCATAATTTTAACGGCTAAAGAGACGTCCTGGTCTGATCCTTGCTGATGATCTACGTAGACCACTCATACAGTGTGGTGTCTAACGAATACCATACGCAAACTTCGTATGAAATTCCTAGCCTGAGTTTCTTCGTGCTTAGAAAGCTATGAGGAACCCCACTGACTTTTTAGTTGTTGGGCCGTTGAATTTTGACCTTTTATTCAACCACCTGCATTTTTTCAGTTTAGCACTCTTTGACTCGTGTTAGATGTCACTTTTACGCATTCGTGTAAAACCGGATCCACCCTAGCAAAGCTGAGTTCTACTCGGTCGCAAGTCACTGTGAGGCTTCTTATCTAAACGCCCAACTTACATTTTTGATGATGAAATACACAACCAGTCTAAATCAGCTCAAAAGGCAAAAGATTTTCCTGTCCGTTGGACTTGTTTTGTCGTCTGAACAACCGTACGAGCTGAGCTCAACTAGTTATCTACGCTGGTTAGCTCCACCATCTAACTGTGCCGACTAAGCTTGTGTGCTCTGATCTCTTGATCGATAACGTTTCCCTAGCTGGATTATTTGGTTTAGTCGCTCGTTCTGTGAAATACTTAGTCCTGGAATTAAGGTCTGCGATGATCCACCAAGAATGATCCCAGCAAATGAGGGTCACCATTCTATCGAGTCTGTATAAACATTCCCATCGGCCACAATTTAGTGTTCGCTCAAATGAAATATATCAAATCCTGATAAGCGCAAAAAGCCCCAGTTCTCGCGGTGACTTTCCCTAGGAATTGCCACGCTCTGTTGCTGTCTGATACAGCCCTTCCCGGAGGAGTGGGCACGTCAGGAAAATTTTTTTAAAAGTTTACTCCGAGGTCGGATTCACCCCTCGGGGAAAGGTGCTGGGTAAAAGCACTTTTTTGGAAAAACTTCCGCGATAGTCTACTTTTTTCTCGTTTTCTTGTTGCGACATTTAAGTTTTTGTACCTCTGGAAGTCTATTCTAATGTGGCATTATTACTAATTTCCCAACCGTGAAACTGCGATACATAGCAGCGCTTATGTTGTAACTGGTGTGTCTCCATCGGCATCCTCCCCTTCATTGTTCCTTTCCTCTGAGAGTTCGACGGAGAATAAATGGCCAACTAGCAGGTTATCCTTGGACCAAGAGCCCCTCGAATGGTTACGTACACTTTGAGCGTCAAGCCATTCAAATGCGTAGTCTGAAGGGAATATAATGGCTGTCATGCGTGCTGATTCTTTTCTTCTATTCTTATTGTGTGCAACGTGACCTTGTCACCACCGCATGTCTGGTTTAAATCAACCGCTTGTGTTTCCCCATCTTGTGGCCACCTTGCCTTGAGCCGGTGTGAACTTTGGGTAAATCAAATATTTCCTACTTACCTATTTGTACAGGATCCCATTTGGAATTAGAAGTTCCTAAACTGGTGCGTAGAAGCCGGTGTAATCCCACGATTTGAGGTTTGTCCAACTTTGTCATTTTACTATCGTATTCATAGTGCCGCATTCGTTGAACTATATGACTTTTGGGGTTTTCCGCTCAACTCAGCGCGGCCAACCTGATTGCAGCAAGTGACTGTTGGAATGTGTTCAGCCATATTTTACTATCTTGACAATGATACTGGCCAGTTTCATCAGCAAATTCTTTCGCTTCCCGTCTGAGAAGATTGCCCGTTATAGTCATTCATTTTCGCCATACTGACAGCAAACAGGTGTCCGCAGACTAATTGAGTATGCTGAATACACTAAATTCCGTTGTTAAAAATTTACTGCATCTGATACCTCCTTCGTTTGAAATCCATTCGATTAGTGTTCTTAAAATAAACATAATATTGATTTGAGCCTATCCACAGTCAGCCTTGACTGCTATGATACGCAAAGATTTGCCCTTCCGATTTAGTTCATCCGTCATCCTTTTCTCTTCCGGTGACAATTTTTTTATAAGAAGCATACTAGAACTATCTGTCCGGTGGCCTTGCACTAAGTTTGAATTTGCCCAAACAACACGAAAGTTGAGCTTAGTCTGCCTACTACCGGTTTGGATACGTCAGCTAGTGGTCATCTTTTTTTCGTGACAACCAAGAAAAGGGTAGATTAGATCTTCACTCTTGTTTCATCGTCACTTGAACGGGTGACATATAATGATATCACATCAAGTCGTTTGTGTTTTCTTCATGGCTAAGTCAGCTCACCCCTGATCCACTGGATGTAGTAGCAACACTTGAGTCAGCCGTCAGTTATTTTTAAGATCATGCCGGTCAGTCGGTTTAACCTCCCCTGACGCCGAATGTTCTCGGACTAGTGGCCTGACATAAACATCCTGCCTCAGTGATCACTACGCTGGATGTGTTTGCGAAACCTGGAGATCTTGTTAAAGACAGACAGTTGCTCCCCTGCCCTGCACGCTCTAGTGGCTTTCTCACCAGCAGCGCTGTTTAACAATACAGTCTATTGTTGGTTCTGCCACGAAAGCTATGCCATCCATTTCTAACAAGCCAACAACTTCTAGCCAGCTTTAACACCTTAATTACCAAGAAGGCATACTGTTTCGGAATTGAACAACTCGTTCACTCAGAGGATAGATTCTCTCTTGTGAGTTCGATATTAGGAGGCACCGCTGTCCAAAGAATACTGGTGAGCATGTTGCGGCTCAATTGCATTCCGTGTCAGCTGGAACCTTGTTTTTCACATCGGCCACGGTCAAAAGTTTTCCACCTCTTTATAGCTGTGGGTTGAGTGTGGTGATCCAACAGAATGATGTGACGAATTCGTTTTGCTATCTGAAAAGCACACTTCGTCTTATCGTACCGAAGAATGCAAGAGGCACTGGAAATAAAGAAGACTGAACATAGTAGATGATCTATCCCAGCAACCGTTTAAAAAACACTCGATTCACATTCTTACACGCATAGCACTGCCGATCTGAAGTACAATTTCAAATCTCGCTTGATACTCTGGTATTTGGAGTGTTTAACTACGGAAAGTATCTGAAGACTGATCGAAATTGGTAAACTCAGTAGTGAGGCAAAGCTTGAGCTGCACATTCACGAAAAGGATATCATGAAAGAGAGTCAGCCGAATCTCGTTTGAATGCTTAAATCATATTAACCGAGTGGGTGAATGAGTTATAAATATGGGACGAGTTTCTGTTTTAGTGTGACAGATGTGAGGCTTTCTGGTTTATTGTTTTTTGTTCTCCCAAAAGGACAATCAGATTTCAAAAGATTCCAGAAGTTCAATGCCCTACGCATTTACCACCCGTAATCTGTTCAAGAAATTAATCCTGGAAGTCACCGCTCTCCACTGTGTTCCTGGTTAGTCTGTGAACTGCCGAACTCACGTGAAAAAAACACAGATCAGGTTTATCTTCCCGCTGTTAGCTGAGTGCCGAGAAGCTCATTTTCAAAATATTATTCGGCCATGCGCGGTTAATCAGTGCATGAATCAACCACGCAGACACGGAAATCATCAAGATGAATAGCTATACTTTCCTTATAGAACCTTATGTACTGTAAACTAATATGTACCGAGTATTTGTCCTGTCGTCATCAGACAAGCTTTGAATCTATCACGCAGTCTGTAGGTCAGATTCGTTCATAGGGATTCTGGAGCTCACCACTGCGTGATCAGACTATTACTTCATTCATTTGTTAATTGGAACAGATTCCCCCTCATATTTTGCTATCCTCTCAAATGTCAGATTCTATGGTAGTGGTTTGGATGTTGTATCGACGACTGCTTTCAAAGATAAGCAATACTCCACGACCCCTGTGGTACAATTTCCTTTCCTAATCTACCGTCCATTTTGAAGCAGTCACAAGTAATGTTTACACCCACAGGATTCTACTCAAAGTTCAATTAGATACAAGTGAGTTCAGCTTACTAAGTTTTACACAGGCGGTGTTTTTTTAAATAAACACAGCTAAACAGCTTTACAGCAATTTGCTGGAAGTGGACGGGAGAACAGCTGATGTGAAAAAACCCATACAACAACTAAGTGGGTTGCAGTAGACGCTTGTTCACAAGTAAACCAAGCATGAAACACCCCCTATTATTGGTCACGCAACATGTGAGCCAAAGGTGTTGACACCAAGGAAACAACAGGGCTTTGGAGCAGTAGTCGAGTGTTTTGACTACGCGATTGCAAAGTGATTGCATCCAGTTAGGTGTATCGCTTTCGTGTTGTTTGCTGCGTCAAAACAAGTGGTCTAACCATAGAAACGAGTAAACAACTAAATGTTTTGCTGCCCAACTTTTGGGCAGCACCAATCTACCATAGCTCACCTAGGAGAAAAAAAGGTTCGTCGCTGGCGCTGTTATTAGCCTTTGAAATGGTGACAATTCTGCTCAAGAATTTTGGCCACCTGCCTCAGTCTTCCACTTTGAGTAAACTATATTCATTTTCACAGAGAGTTCAACTAACTAAGAGATGAACTTTCAAGTAAAATTATTTTGTGTGACAGTGATCATAATTAGCGAGTGAAAACTCAGTACAAAAGGGTGTAGCCCCTCGCATGATCCACAAAGGCGTCTCTCGTGAGTTACAGTTAGCATCGGACAGAAACCAGCAGAAACGGAACCACCCAACGAGTTTGTGGTAAATCTGCCTCAGTGACAAAAAGAGGTAAAATTCATAGGTTGTATTATCCAAGAAATCTCTGCCTCGTTCTGTCTAACTGAAAATACGGGAAGTTCATTATCCGGCAACCGTTTTCCCTAACTGACCTAGGCGATTGGTCAGGCTGCTCTTCTTTAAATTCTTTGGTGAGACGAACAAATTATGAGAATACAGGTGCTCGCCCCAAAAGTTATCATGGGAAATTCGTAAAAGCCAGGGGTGCAAAAGAATCACTACACTGCTTACAGCCTTACTTCCTACTAAGCCAAAACATCTACCAAGGGTTGTTACTGAGGCGATTGTTTTTAGCCGATGTTGTATAAATGGCTTTGTTCTGTTCACTCAGTCGGTTTCTGTTTCCCACAGAAGTGACATCAACGATGCGCAGTAAATTAGCATCGCGTTGTTAATTGGCGCTGCGTTGGTGTGTAGTCGTTGGGCAATGTTGGACTCATGTCTATATAGGTTTGTTGCTCCGGGAGAACCTTTGTTGATGACTGGTCATTCAGCTGATCGATGGTGTTGGTTGGCTAGTTAGTTAATTCTCTGATCGGCCGATATTCAGAGGAAATGTGAGCTTAACCTCTCTGAATCTCACATGTATGCTCTGGTCCCGTCGGCCGTAATAGTTTACACAAACCCATATCCACTCAGTCTACACTGTAGGCCCTCTCTTGGTTGCTTCATGTTGGTCGTGGTTTGGAATTCCAAACCCGACTCAAATAATTCATCATAAACTTTCACTCATTTATATGAAACAAACTTCCGCTAATAAACTGCAACTCAATTTCCACATTATAAGGACAAACCAATCACACCGCACCCGAAGCACTCCTCCGTAGAATGCGAACTCTACCTTCTTATGTCGTGTTTTCCGCATCATCAACACGTCGAGATTTCAGATTGGTGTCAAGGTTTTTGTTGACCTCATAGTAAACATGCCCAGCTGAGATGCGGAAGGAATCTACTGAATCCAATTCGCCAACCTAAATGCCGGTCAGATGTGTAGACAAGCTTTGTTGGACACAACAGAACTGGACACATCCATACACATTCATAACCAAAAAACCCACATGCAGAAACGTTCAGAAATCCAGTCTGGTCGGACTCTTCTTTTCATCACCTGAATTGCCTGAATCAACAAAGCCACAAAGCAATAATTATTGATGAGTCTCAATCTGACTATGAACTTGGTGTTTTGAGCTAAGCCGCTCCTAATTTTCGGCAATAATCTGCAAACTTCATACCAGTGTAACGGTGTATACTACTGATGAGGCATGCGAGCAGTCTGTTGTCCTGTCCAAGCTCCGCTGCGCGTCTAATGGAAGGTGACGTTTAGTATGGAACTTGTGCAACTGATTTGCAGTGTTCGTTTACAACTGTGTAACAGTCAATGAATATCCATGAAAATTCATGCAGACGCGAGAGAATATTCGGTTTTTAAAAACTATGTACATATGAGACGTCTAATTTCCTGTCCAATAGATTGTAACGGGTTGGTCGGTGTTTGCTAATCAACTACTTCGCGGCAAAGGGTACTCCTTTTTTCACTAGTGGGTTAAATGTTAACCAAGTAGGTTCGAATTCAACTTTTTTAAAGCTTTTCAAGTTCAAATGTCCCTACCCGGTTTGCATCCAACAATGACCGTCCTGACTATTCCGGAAAACTAGGTTAGCAATGGGAAGCTTGCCGTGACCTTGAATCGCAACTTGAATTGCAACAATGTGGAATTTTCCGCAAAAGGTGTGTAGGAACAAGAATATGACATAAAAATCGAGGGGCGATTTGTTCACATATACACAGAGTATTTCTTTCCGAACGGTAAACCTGGAAACTTGCATTCAACTGAAGCTGCATTTTCAAGTCCACGAGTCCCGTACCGACTGGCTGCTACCATCTGGTTCCACCACATCAAAATGAACCTATCAACCTCGGATGTTGTCCCACTTCCGATGAATCTATGGTGTTGTTTTGGTGTTTATCCTCGTAGCCGTGCCATCAGACTCTCCTGGTCCGAAGACAATTAGGCGAATGTGGCAGCCTGAATGTTTCAGCAGCCATTTTGCAGACAGGTATTACGGAAACTGTAGTCCACTGTGCACACGACATCCGGTTTTGGAACAAGGTTAGCAAAACACAGGTTCAGTATTTGAGTGACCGAATAAAGTGGACTAGATATTATTACATGTTTCATAATAGATTTGACAGGACGCTTCATTTGCCCTTGCGTATATCTAAGAATTTCCGTGAAATACTTGTTTGCTTCTTTTCGTGTTTGTCCGCGGGTCTCTTTCGAGGTCATTCTTACCACTAATCCTGAAAGACTAACTGAACTAGGATGTATCCTCGCTGGCTGCACAGCTCTGCAAAGCGTACTCCCTTTATATGTATAGGCTGATTTTATGTGACACACTCTCATCCAAATGCCCAAAGCTCCGTTGATTGATGCTACAGCCGCAGATTAAAATGAGCACTATACCTGCTACTTCCGCATCTACTGTCAACTGAAAGATATCTTGTTGGTAGGATGAGGAAATTTGGGAATTTTTGGTGGAGAATTCGTCCTGTAGGTGAAGTCAATCTAGGCTGAAAAGCCGAAAAGGATGAGCGGCGCTATATCTTGTCCATTTGCGAGTTAATCACACTGCTGATCAGCCACTCGTGGCGGAACGGTTAAGTGTTCCAACTACTAGCCAGGAGGTCGCGGGTTCGAGACTCTCTGGAGTTTCGCGAGCTGTGCACTGCTGATGATTCCCAATAAGGATAAAACAGCTGTACAGTGCTTCCCGGCTTTTCAGCATAGATTGGCTTCACTTACAGGAGGAAAGATATCTGATGATTTATGTGACCCCATACTTGGGTCCTATACCCGAAGCATAGACCAGCCTCATCATTCCAGTAAGTCATGTGCCGGTTAGTGTGACTTTTCGCGTTGTTGATTATTAGTCATCACTGTGCCATAACAATGGAGTACATTCCTATAATTTTTACGGAATTCGGTCATAAATCGCACGAGTCTCAGAATGTTGTTCTACTTTTGTGTGTGCTCTATTTACCTTGCTCCAAAAACCCGATTCCTAAAAACAACGCACTGCACACTTTCTTGCCAAGGTTTGCATAATCTTGTTGAAAACTGACAAACTGACTAGGTGCAGCAGATGGTACCTTTTGCGAAGAGGGTAATATTTGTTTACGATGTATTCAAAAGTACGGTGGTATTACTCGATTCACTACGCCACTTATTTACAACTTTTTGGTTAAGCTGTAAAAGAAATTAACTCCAAAATTCCCGCGACTATTCCTTCTGCTCAGCTTGTTTACGAATATTTCGTGTGCATCTGCGCGTTGCCATGGCGCTTTACATAAGATGATTCGCAGATTTGATGAAACAGAATATCACTAAAATGCTGTTTGCCGAATAGATGGATCGGCAATGAGCTATAGTATGCATAACCTGAAAACTAGTTTGGCTATCTGAATAGACAGGTTTGATTCTGGACGTAACACACTACTTACAAGGTTGCTAAAAATTCTTCGACAGCCCAAGACTGGTTTCACCCACGTTTGGGCTCATCAGGTAGGTGCAGTCCCCGAGTTTCCGTCAATCTTACGTCCCAATTGAACCCAAATTAGACAAACTTCAACAAATACTCTCAGTTGCACACGAATTTGGTTTTGACAGGAGGCTTAACTCAATTTAGCTGAATCAGACCACCATAAAAACAACAGATTTAGCTGAGATCAGTTGAGTCTCATATCAAAACCAAATTAGCATGTGAACTGATTCTCCTGCAGCCGGATAGCTACTATAAACTACTATAAACTATAAAACCATGGAATATGCGATTACACGGATGCCCAGATACTATACGGTCAGAATTTTCCCCCTCCTTCTGACTGAAGTTTTTTCGGGCAAACCCTGCCTAGCATCATAAGTTATCTCTACGGTACCGTGAGAACCGAGAGCTTGATATGAAAAGAATTATATCGGAAGGATGAGAAGCTTTGTTACAGTTCACATTGTTAGGCAGGAAGGTATCGAGAAGGTTGCAAGACAATGACTTTTTCCGTAGTTAAACAGCTGGGAGAAGCCAGTGGGATGCTCATTCCGGAGTCTACCTATTTTGTCTCCAACAGATTTTTGCAACCGATCCCAAACAGTGGAAATGGTGAGTTTTGCACCTTGGTGAGGCCTGGTATTACTTGTCATTTAAGGGGTTCACAAATATCGTCACTACGAATTAAAAATACAAATTTTTAATAAGATCATTACATGAGAAAAAATCGAAGTACCTGACAACATCTGTGATTGGTAGCCGACCGGTCGTATAAATATTTTTGATCATACCAAATGTAGCAGCTCTCAGTTCTCGCGATACCATTATTTGCTACCTTGGATGTTGATTTCTCGAACACAAAGGTGAACATTCGGAACATTTTTTTATTCGTGAAATTACTCAAATTCTTCAAATAGTGGATAGTCTCTTTCATTTGGCTCATTATGTAATCCACAGCATCTTAGCTTCGAACCAGTTCGAAGACGACCAGAGAGACTACTGTTCCTCATTCTTTAAATGAAGAAGTTCTGACAGTCAATGTACTATAGCCGAATCAGTAAGTTTCTTTAGAGGCAAGCTAAGGTCTCACAGAGACTAAATTTTGACGTAGCTGTTCACTTATGTCTACTCTCCCAGTGTTATTGAATCCGAAACAATCTGCTTGGGTGAGTTAAGAGATTTCGATGAACATGTTTTACCACGCGGTAAAACGTGAAGCTTACGATCCTTTCACATATTTTACGGCACTAGATTAGTGCACTTTGATGTTTATGGTTCGTAGAATGCATTTATTTTTGCTTCCCTGTTCACTTTGTGTTTCAGCCATCGTCATTTCCGTCACTACGGGTCAAGAGCAGTCAAGCAAAGTACTCCGCGCTTCCCTCAAGACGTCTCAGGACCGGGTAGTGCAACTAGAACAGATACTGCGGGAAAACTTCATCTCTTTTCCAGAACAATTGGACGAGCGTTAAACCAAACGACCATGAAACCACGTGTGCTGTCGCTTGTCCTATATGACGCATCAACAAAGAAATACAAATATCGCTTCTTTGTAGAAATGACAAGAACGGCCATATCCATTCTTTGTATACGAAAACATGGCTTTCAGTGATCAGACCTATGCTATTTTCCATTGAGTTTCTCTAAACACATGCTAATACCCCACTCTCTTTCACCAGTAGAGACGTTTTGCCTGGACGGATCCCCAGTAGGAGCTTGCACTCCAGATATGCCTACAAGCTCTGGTTTCCCTGTGAGATTACTGATGTTAGCGAACTGCATACTGAATTGACGGTTAAGTCTCCCGCGGTTTGGTACAACATAAGCCGCTCATTCATATAGTGCTCTGTACATAGAGTCACTTCTTCACTGTCAGTAAAATTTGATTCAAAAGAAATTCCTGAAATTCCCGTTTTCTATGTCCCAAAGAAGCGGTTATCTAAAGCAGGCACCAACAGTAGGGAACCAGATGAATTTTCTAGCCATTTATTCATTTGGGAACCACACAATTAAGCTGCTGAATTTCGCTTACTGGACTAGCTGTTGGCTCTTCGACCGAGGCAAACTAAGACTCGACCCTGGGTGCATGGACTTACGAGAGGATATATGTCATCCATGTACGTGTCTAGAAAAGCAGAAAATTTCAAAGTGTTTTGGAATTTCAACGAGTTGAGGGATATGCATCAAAGGACCAATCTATGTCAAGCATTACTTGCACGCTATAGTCAAAGCTAAGCCAGACACCAACACGAAAGTGAACTTCTTTCCCCGTATAGTGACCTCTGAAAAGGCTTGTCTTCGCAAGCGCATGACTCTGAAAATCGAACATAACTCAAACATAGATGTAGGGCATAGGGGGCTGGACTATCCCAAAGCGCCGAGCCTTAGACGCACACCCAAAATTTCTCTGAAAACATGGTTCGAAGGGTGGAAACTTCAACATAATGTTTTAGTGTTTGATGGTATTTATTCGAACCCTTAAGATCTCCCCATGAGGTTGCAGTTTTGCTGGAAGTTGTTTAAACGTACCAAGGGCCCACTATGGGCGCGGGATTCATATTTCTAATGGCTGAGCACGTTTTGTCCGTGAAGGCGGTGGATGATTTTTCAGAGAATTTAGCTCGTCCACGTTTCCTCTCCTTCAGTGCGTTTCAAACCACTTTGAGAGAGTACATAATCACTAATTTTGTAGTTTTTGTCCGCATAAACTCCAAAAAGAGCACCAATTTGCTTCTTTTACGTGGAAAAGCGTCCCACCGTTGCAGCAGGCACCCCTGCAGACGAAGTCAAGGCCGCGGAATTCATCTCAGCTAGTAAGTTTATCGTTATTTGTTTATAACCGATAGCACACGTTGTACTGGGTGCCCGGCCAGAAGGGAGAAAAGTAGCTAACCAAGGAGAGAAGGTTGGGGGCATACGTATTTTCGTGATCCCCCCACCAAGTTGGAACACATCCCGCTAACTAATACAATACAGGTGGGTTTTGGAATCATGCCTTATAAAAGTTATAAAAAGATCGAATTAGATGAAAAGTCACGTCTGTTGGTAGTGTGAGGAATTTTGAAATCTTTTTCAAGGAGAGTTTCGTCCCGTAAGTGATGCCACTCTATTCTTAAATGCCTAGAAGCAGTGTACAGTTGATTCATCCTTGTTGAAAATCACTAGCAGTACGTATCTCATGCAACTCACGAACCAATAATTAATTTCAGGATGAATAAATAGATGAACCATCCTTTTTGGCAGAATCCGGGAAGTTTTTCCATTCGCTAATCGCTTAGTATACCCCACGTGTAAGTGCGATCGACATTGGTCGAGTGAGCGATGCCGCGACGGGAGTTAGCTTAGGCCGATTGCCACGATTTTTCCACTTGCTGACAGAAATACCTCTCTCGGTGTCGTGTTTTGCAGCGCGAATCCTGTGTCTTGTAAAAACAGACCGTACCAGGCGCGTCTATGCCATTTTGTCTGAGACACTCCAGTGCCTCGTTTAACCCCACAAGCGCGTTTAAGGTAGCCTGAAAGTCAAACAAACAAACAAACAAGGACACAGTTAGCCACTAAGTCCAGCTACGGAAAATCTTTTGAATGCAATTGTTTCCATGTCACATGGACCTGACCATGATGTACTGGGCTTGGGCCGGCAGGTGTACGGGTAGCTGATCCTAAACAACTGGCGTCTCGTAACCATGAGGACCGTAGTTGCAATTAATCAAGTATTATGTATAAATTGTCTGGTCATCTTTTCAGACGAAAACTTCAGCAGGCTTTGGTTAAGCCGTACTCCTCACTGCTACAAAGCTGCAGCGTTTACCATGATCTGTGTTTATCTGTCATAACATTGGTCGGAACCATATGTCGGTAATCTTAACGTCACCCACAGTCTATAAGTGACTCAGAAAGAACTCACACAATGAGTGAAACTTCCTTCTGAGAAGCCGCCACTTGAGCAGCCCTTCAATAAGTGACCACGTGATGCGGCTCCTCTGACTGAAAAATGAGGGGCTTTATGTCCTGTCTGAGGCAATCGTGCTGCTGTTCAGCCACTCGTGAGTGAACGGTCAAGTGTTCAAACGACTAGTACCTGAGTCATAAAACGCTATTGTATATTGTGGTACGTGGCTTCCAGAAACAGTTCATCCAAAATTGGTCCGTTCTTTTTATGTTAGATTGCTTCCACTGCGTGACAGGCGGGTATGAACTTTAACTGGTAGTGCCAGGTCTTAGACACTCGCTGTTTTTCTAACGGGGGAGACGAGATTCGGTTAAGTGAGCTAGGTACAGTGGAACCCATATCACGGCACACACCAGAAGCAGTGATCGGCCGAAAACAGGTAAACACCCACTTTTGCACTGTCTGACAATTAAAAGCCGTAGTCAGCACCCCAGATAAAAATCGCTTACTCGAGAATGAGCGGGCACTGAAAAATGTCAAACAGTTGACCATTCTACTGAATGGACTTTGCTCAGCAGGCCGGTCATGGCAAAACGATTTAGTATTGTCAGAAGTTATCAGTAAAGGCACCAGTGCCTTGATTTTCGATGAATCAATTACTAATTGATGTGAACATTGGATAATTTTATTGTGACGCGTTTGAAGTGTCCATACTCAAGTTTTGCTATTGTAAGTCTCTGTTTCTGAAACGGTACCCTCACCATCGAGTTTTGGACTCCAATAGAGCCATTAATCGTCCTTGATTGCGCAGCTCACTATTTCGGCCAGTTATTCAAAAGCAAGGTACCTAAGTGGCTGTCAGTGATCTCACTAGGATTTTACTGATTTGCAATAAACCCCTGCTGTTCAATGCACAGAACCGAAAAAAGCTAGCAATAATACAAGCAAGACTGATCCGGTACTACCACAGACACTGCTTATCATGTCCTTGTAATGTTCAAGCACCCCTAATAAATGGAACGTGTGACCAAAGTGGAGCGAGTGATGAGGGCTTCTGTGACGTGTTTGTGTATTCTACCCAGGTGAATTATATAACAGCTCCAATGCCATCTGGGCGTGTGTGCCCAGATGACTGACCATTTTGCATGCGAGGGTTTGATTATTTCCTCTTCTCTCGAGATTTTGGAGGTAATAACACACGTTACATTACGAATGCTTTCTCTTCATGCGGACTAGGGCAGAACACCTAGGGATTCCGCATGCCCTGAAGGCTAGCCGTCGACAGCTGCACCTGATGAGACGAGGTTGCCTCTAGTGCTATCCATTTGAACCGGTAGAAGCCAAGCAGCTCCGAAGAATGAAATACGTATTACTTGGCTAGATGAATTGGTCAACTAAAAACTTTATCATTCACAGAGCAGTCACAGAGGATCATCCATCCACTAAGGTGGGTCTTCGCATTAATGTCACCAGAATTGTTATTGTCGAGAGTGGTCATGAAAACTTGGGTAAACGAAGTAGAAAAAGGCTCCGACAATCGCTTTCATGTGGCGTTGCGCAATTATCCAAGAGACTTTGTGCGCAAACATCTTCTTCAGGTCAGTAGAATGTAGCTGGTGCCGGCAACCTGCCTAAATTGTTTTACAAACATTTCCGCCACTAGTTCAAATAGCCGTTTAGTATTCTGTGGTGAACCCTGTCCAGTATCTGGATGCTTAACCAATTTTTAGTTTTGTATACAAAGTGAGGCATGTTCCAGGGAAATCAAAATGCCTCGGTAAACAGCGCCAAGAAAGGAGGTGCCACTACTGAGCAGTATGAGCTGACTTCTCCGCTTTGTATACAAGCACTCTAGTCGTGACGCTAATTACCGTTGACACTGAGGACCTGTTGGTTCCATTGCCCAGACCACACCCAAGTCGAACGCATGGTTAATCCGACCATTATCACATTGTGGGTTTTTGATACGCTAATCTTGCTCAGAAGGAATTTTGGTTTACCTTGTTTTTTCGGACGAGATTTCCTGTAGATACTCCCACTCGAAATGTGGTGGCCTCTTGACAGAGCCTGGGTAAATAGTAAACATCTGGGCACTATGTAAAAACTTAAGGTTTGTGGTGTTTTACTGTGCAGCTCTTTATGCATGGGAAAAGTCGCTGGGATGGTAGATATCCTCACATTTTCGTTGGATATGATAGTGTTTCTGTACAAAAGATGGTCCGATAGCCTTTCAAGTTTAGCAGATACAATGCCGTAGTTGAGAATTACATCAACACTCCACGTTTTATTAGAGCCGCGAAAAATTACGGTCACCATACCAAGTGACGTTGATCCCGCATTAGGGTCCGAGCGGGATTATTTGGAAATTTTTAGCCATACCGGGTGACTCTCGAGTAAAACATGTCACTGGTCTTGATTGACACTCAGTCTGAAAAATTTTGCGCAAAATCGTTTTGTGTCATGCTTCGGCACAGGCTGATTGAGCCCAGGCCGTCTGTGTAGAAATTCCAGAACAATCACAACACTACCCTCAAAAAAGCGCAAAAACATACAGAATACCTGTATACGTGTTCTCAGAGAGAGACAAAAATATGACCAAAAAAGTAAAAACCTGACGAGATCATCCCTAGGTACCTGTGGTGGTTTTCTGAGTCTCCAATGCTCGGTGGGAAAGCGTTTTGCACACCAATACATGGTGTGTTTGGCCTTCTTCATAGTCACAAAAGGTGCTAAAAGTCGTTCTGCATCTTGGTTTCAACAATTCCTTGTATTTTGTTTACTCCAGCGACGCGCATGGTTAGAACGATAACAAACTGATAGACATATATTTGGTATTACCTTTTGAGTGCTCAATTATCTCAGGGCTCTACAGGCTAAATTTCACCTATTTTTATTTGTTTTGCAGCAAGTTTCGTCTCCGCAAAACACCTTGTGTACCTGTGGAAATTTTCCGTAAGGGCTTAGAAGTTTCAGTGTGGTTTAACAAGCCCCTTTAATAACAGCTGCACTACCCATACTTTTCCGGCATCCACAGCCGCGGTTATACACCGAAATTTTGTCAGTTTGCTGAACTAACGCTGTGGATTTTTTAAACGTTGCACACATGCCATGAACCGCCCAGTGGCCGCTACGCAAAATAACGCTGTTTTAATTTTTTCATTCATTCAGTAAAACGAACAGTTGAAGTACCTCACGTTTGGCCCGATTTATTTACTCTTCTGGCATTCAACTTCTCCATTGTCGACAAGTCATCTAGGGTAATCAGTGACCACCTGGAGACAAACGCTTGATTCACGAGGTTCCACGGTTGAATTGTCTTTACAGTTAACAGCACTTAGGGTATGAATTCAGCGCAAATAACGTCGTAACAGACCTCTTCGGGAAACATTCCCGTTAACATCCAATCGCATACTAAGCTGAAGAGATTAGCCGGCTGTAATTTAACAAGACAGAGGCTTAACAGACCCTTTCTTCCTCACTCAGGCAACCATGAAGGCAAAACACTGTTGCATATTCCTCGTAGTGCATTGTCCGGCGGTACTTGGTAGTATACGGCTTGGTAGTATGCTCGGTTTTTCTTGATTTGCAGCTCGCCCATCCAGCCGGTTGATCAGGCAACGCTGTGTGCAGCCTAATACCAACTGCGAGTATGGAAAGCTCATCCCACCTCAAAGGCCCAAGGGACTGAATCTAGCCCGTCTGGCCTATTTGAAATGGGGAATGTTTAGTTTTTCTGTGTTTGCACAAATATTCTTGCACTGTTAATGTTTTTAAGAGGTTCACGAGCGCTCTGAATCAAAACAGTACTTTTTATGGTTGGCTCTAGGCCATTCCGACTTAAAAACGCACCTTTGAAACGAAAGATGTATTTGAAACAAAGTCGAAGGACCGAGTCAGACCGGCCTTTAGTAAAACATTGATCTCCATCTCACCCTAACCGACCGGGATAAGCTTGCGAAATTCGTCGACCTCAGGCCAGGTATCCAGCCCAGTCACAAGTTTTGAGGGTGCCACCAATTTCAAGCCCGAAGTACGCCTTAGAAATGGCTCTTTTACTTTCTGGAGAGGATGCCACAGTTTATTACTTCGCTACCTGCAGTATTTCCGTCCTTCTTGTCAGACTTAACAAGCACCATGCAAAAATCCGCCATCCACTTGCACATGAATTTTTTGGCCGATTCAAATGTTCCATTTTAAGGTCACCCGAGAAAGTGTTCTAAATGCCTATAATTGTCGAAAAGTTTTTAGCATTCGGGAGGTTCATACTTTTCTACAAAACCAGAAATATCTGACTTTCATGCAGGGACCTCTACTGCCCCAAATCACTATAGCTCTTTGGGGTTTGACAGAATGATGCTACGCTTAGCTTTCTGGGTTGCTAGGAAAGATGGAAAAAATCTTGTTTCTCAAAGCTTAATATTTTCCAGTTGTTATGAAATGTTCTATGGGACTTTTGCCTACAGCACTTCTTATCCCCATAATAGTGGTTTCAAGGGTTTAGGTGCTCAAGGACGACTTAGCACAACAGTACTCGCGAAGAGTTTCTCACATTACCGCATTTGTTTTTCTTCGTCTTTTTGGTTAGACCACTAGTGCACCCGTACATTTAAGAAAGGGTCGTCGTCCCTCAGCACTATTAAGCAATGAAGATTGCTGCGATGCTCAAGCGCCAGTGATGGGTAGTTCTACCGCACCGAACACCATTTAGACCGGCATCGCAAGCTCAATGAAACCATTCGGCTGTTTGCTTGGGCACTTGGCCAAACACGACATGTAATGATCAACTATCTCAAACTGATTTGCTAGTGATAATGTTCCCGAACAATCTGAAGCAACTCGCCATAGAGGCGTTACTGGATAGCGGCGACCATAGGATTCTCAGATTTTAGTGAGTCCGTAGATATCAGACACCTTCGGCAAAGGGGTTCGACAGTGCACTATAGATTTGGAAGGTCTTACGCACTGCAGGAAGATGCAAGCCGCAGGGCGTTGAATAACCGTAACTTGCGGCTTTGTGTCAAACTGCGTCCCGGTTGTGGAAGAGTTGGACTGGAGGAATTTTGCTGCTGGTTGGCTCCACGGATTTCAGTCGGAATAGGTGTAACACTTGTGGTTATCGCAAGTTTCTGTACTGCAGATGTGAAGGAAAAACCATCGATTTTGACGAAAAATTTTAAGTGAACCTCTACCAACCGAAGTTGAAAAAATGTGGGGAGTGACCTCAGAATGTACTATTGACATGTTCATTCCACGTTTAGGCCCGGAACGCGCGACGGCAAAAACAGTGCGAGCACATTGCGTTGTTCCGCCTTCTTAAAAAAAACTCGGCGGACAGGCCAAGATTGGCACATGTTTACCGTTTAAAGTTATTTGACAATAATGGCTGAGAAGAGAGTCTGCTTGTCGGATGTGCTCAGCATCCTACCGGGCCAAAAATCACGATAACTCTTGGTTTTTAAACGCTCTATACCAGGCTTCCCTCTGGATTCGAACGCACCCATCCGCCTCTATTCATTGTGCAACTCAAGTTATACGATTAGTACTTTGCTATGGGAAAACCTGGTCGGTTGAGAAAAAGTGTGGTTTCCAAAAGCGAGAGCCAGAAGCCAAGAGCCGTCTTGAAGTGCCAGACAGTAAAGCTAATGTTTGCGCAGTTCAAGTTCATCCGCGACGAACTTCTCAAACATCTTATTGGTGGAAGCGCTCTGCCAGGGGTGGATTGGTATTTAACGAAAGGCATTTCAGCACGTCTTGGCCGCACTGACGGAACATAGCGCCAAGCAGAACACTAAAATGTGTACATAATTTTCCTAGGGACCCGACTCCCGGGTCATTGTGGATAAGTCAGCAACACAGAGCGGGCTGGCGCCAAGCCGGGGGTATTTAGGGATCATGTAAGGCACTAAACTAGTTAAGCGGTCTAAATTGCTGGTAAAAATTTTGGGCAATATACACCTGCACGTCAGAACATGACTTTCATATTCAACTTGACTCTGAGTTAGAACCAGCTGACTTGCTTTGTTTGTGTGCGAAGTTTGGGCATCACCAAAGAAGGCCAGGAAAAGCGGTCAATATTCATGGACTTCTGAAATAAATAATGTTTATCCCCAACTGGTGGATGGCATACCGTCAGGCATGATCGTAATGCTACTGTTAGAATAAAAATATGACCGACGCCCGTTGTGGAAGCCCAGAAATGCAGAGAAGTGGGGCAGCCATATAAAGAATAGGGATTGTCTAACACAGATGGGCTTATGCAAACCTGGCACGATCTAAAAGCAGTGGGCAACAGGGACGGTGAAAAACAGTTAGTAGGTTTTTCTTCAGCACGTACATGAGTTTCCTGCTCTTGTGTTTACTTGTTTGGCTTTTAGTGTCATAACCTCGCAACCAGTTCGCATCAACACTTGACTAACTCTTTTTTCCGCAGCTGGCAAGAAACACATATAAGGCCTACTCACAGGCCTGATGCAGACAGTCTTGGAGAAGGCCATGCACTGTATGTCCGAGTTAAATCTCTCAGTGATCGGCATCGTTCTGTAGCAAAAACTTCCTCCCAGATCTATACACGATGTTGCTAAAGTCTACATAGTAGGCCTGCTTTAGGCAATTCGGGACGTTATTCTAATCTGTGGTAAGTTTGAGGCTAGTGTCGGGGGGAAAAAGCATATCCACTCAAGCCTCAAACCAAACGCCAGATATTACCAAACTTTCGGAACCTATTTTTACTGCTTCCTTAACAATTCATGATGGCCTGGTTTTCCGCCCCGAAATTGAACGCAAAGTGCTTGCAACCAGCTCAGTGAGTGACGATTATTAAATAGACCAAGCTGAATTGGAGCGTACTTTGGAAGGCTCAGGGCAGTCAAACGTTACTGCGGCTCCTTAGACGGAAAATACCCGTTTCTCCGGAACCTTTATCTGTGGAATAAATTTTTTTTGATAAAAGTATGACGTTTCGCTGTATGCATGCTCACGTAAAAAACAGCACTATCTACCTTAGTTTTGTTTTCCCTAAACCCATCTCCTTTCTTAACATTTGATGCACATTCTAGTCTTAAAGTTGCAGTGCTACGGTTTCGGATACGTTTGTCAGATACGTTTGTTGAGAAATCAGCTTCCGTCCGGTTTTTATTCTTTATCGCATTTGATAAAGCGTTAACTGAATACATGGAGGATAACTATGTAGTATCCGTGTGTGCAACATGTTATCGAAGCACCGACGCTATTTTGCGTTGCAAGTATGTATACTAAAAATGCGGCCAGCAAAACCAACGGAAAGTCGAGGTATCCGAAGAAGCTATCGATTTGAGCGCATTTCTAACTAGAAGCAGTACACGCAGCACCGGCTATCCGGTTCGTTTGTGTCTGAAGAGACACAGAAACCATGTCGCCGTCACCTCTTATTATCTGAAACGCAGTCATAAGGTGAGCAAGTTTTTGCACGACCGGCTTTCGGTACGTCGATGGCCAAAGGAAGAGGAGTCCAGCACCTGCATGGCCCTACAGAAGTATGAAACGCCGTCATGTGAAGTGTGGCAAACTGGCGGTCGATGAATTTGGCAAGGTCCTTACCACTCAGCACATATACAACTACCGCCGGAAGTGTCGGTCATCTTTGTTGAGTAAGTGACGCATACTTTGGTATCATTTTGGCAGATTATACGCCTTCGGTGTTGGCCAGACATCGAGAGACTGGATACATACTTGTGCCGCAGTCAGGGGAAGGTCACTAATGCCACACATGCTTCTCCAGATGGAGGCAGCTAGCGCTGTCCCGAAGCTTCTCGGATGTAGTAAATGTCGACGGAACACACGCGACAAACCGTTTTGGGTTAATGCTTTTAAAGCAACTAATATCTGGCTTGTAGATACAAGCTATACACCTTGATCACGGATGGCTTACGTAGCGGGCGCCCGGTTATGTATGCCTTCGTCGAAAATGAACAGTTTGCTCTCATGCGTAAACTGTTCGGCTTATTCAGGGAAATGATAGACGAGCCGCATCTTGTGAAGACTTTTGTCATGGACAAGTTGGCGGCACAGATGCGGGCAGCGAGAGTCGTGTTCTGCTGCGACGTCATGTTGTGCTACCTTTATATGAGAAAAGCTGTTGGGAAGCACCTATGTATCAAATAACGTCCATGTAGTTTTAACCACAGACACACTCTGCAAACAGCCGGCACATATTCCACCGCATGGCTTGCCTGGACAATGCCGTACAGATCTGCAGCTACTGCACCGCACAGATCCGAGAGTTGTCTCTTACCTTACGGCTCACTGGTTGTACATCACCCGCAAATGGGCTGTGCAAGCAGAATCCGGGATGGTCCATTTTGGTAATGTGACCAGCAGCTGCCTGGAGAACGCAAACGGCCGCCTGAAAAAACCGGGCGCCACTCAAACACACTGAAGCATGCCATACAGAAAGTGTCCTGATACGGCAAGTGGCTCATGTGAAAATATGAGATGCATACGTTATACCACTGCGACCGACGGGAAATCCTGGAGGGCGACGGCTACGTTCTAAACTCCGTCTGCCGAATGACTGCGTGTACATGTTCCCTCGTTTTGAGGTAATTGGGGCCGCGACTCTCCAGGCTACACTATCATAGTGTGGGAACAAACAAGTGAGGTCAATCTACGTTAACTAAACTATAGTTCTTGGTGCAAACACCCGGGTGCCCCCAGACGGTTGACATCTGTGCTGGAGAATCACATGCCTTTTCTACCAGGTGATGTGGATCCTCTGCATCAATTTGTTATCTGTCTATAGAGACTGGTCGGCTCCAAGCAGTAGGAAACGTTCTTCATAGATATCTTCTGGGTTGTTTCCCCATCCACTAACGGTGGCTGTCGAATTTCAACCTACCGGAACAAGGTATATCCCCCATAATTGTTCCCAAGCCACCGCCGACAGCTTTCGACGTCCTGGGTAAACAACTGAAACGAGTGGGTTATATGCCCCAGGTTTTGGGACCAAGGCAGGACACAGCCACCATTAAGCAGTTGATTGTTCAGGGGCAAATCTGGCTCGGTCAAGGCTCGACGTCTGCAACTGACGACCTGCCGTAGGTGGTTGAGGATACTGCACTTCAACCCAGGTGGTGGTCTGGGAACACAGACCTGGGCTTTTGGGTGCTTTGTGACGAACCAACTAGTACCGGTGACCGCTGGTGTTCAACGGATCGCGTATCAGATCACGTTTACCGTCGTGACGGTGAAGCTCGCCCGCTGTGCGGTGGTGCTCTTCAGGCTTGTCCCAAAGGTGAGCCCGCAGATAATTAATTTATTTTTGGTGCCTGGCCCCCAGCTCATATAGAAAACGCAAAGGTGTGCTCGCTAACCGGTCCACAAAGAGGGTATCTTGTGGTGTTTACGTGGACCGAAGCACATATTCTTAGCACAGTGTGTCCCGGAAGTCTGTGTGCGTCCGTATTTTTGGCTCCAAGGGCAAACTAGTAAACAAGCTTGAGTTATTGGCTTACTACTAGGACCAACGCTGTAGAGCTCTAGCTAAAGGAAGGGGAAGACGATGACTTCGTGTGACAATCAAAACGATCAATAAAATTCAACTTTTCATGTCCAACATGTTGGACCTTCGACTTTTCCCGGTAGAGACGGATAGGCGGGCGTCGGCCAGTTGATTATGCATCGTGAACCCCTAGCCGCATGTTAGTCGTGTGCGTCAGCTAGGTTTGTTCGGCTGTTCGCTATGATCGAACTAGGCTCCATGTGGCTAGTTTATTAGGCATCGGCGACCTTAATACTTCTACGCTGATATCAGGCGATGCACCAGAAACTCGGCCTGCCGAAGGAGTTCATTATCATCTGGAGCCTTACGTTAATAATATCTAGTACGAGTTTCCAAATATAATGATTGTCTGTGTAGCAGCGGTTACCCGGAACGGCTATTCACGTGGTCCCAAGACACATTATTCTTCTTCCGTCTCGCCAACCGGTGGACACAAGTCCATATTTGGCTTCAGGAGTAAAACTCCAGCGTATGTTCCAGCCAGCAGTACAATGTTGCCTCCAGCAAGTTCCATAAATTATTACAGCTGCAGAACTACCTGCCAGTTTGACCCACTGTAAGATATTCACGTTTTACCTCAAGTCATGATACCCTATCACAGTTATACGCCTTTTTCATTTCGATGTAACAGATGACCTGGAACATCCGCTCACTTAAAAGATCACTCATGCTGAGAGGATGCAGGATAACCTATTAGACATAGACATTCTCAACTATGAAGTGATAACCTTCAGAACGCCGTCGTTTTCAAAAATTGGATCCCATTCTGCGAATGCTGAGAGGCGTTGCTACTCTATTTGGATAAGCGAAAAACCATTCAAAAAAGTTAAGCAGCAATAGACGCCTTTACCTTTCCATCCGCTGTGCCATTTCCAATACGGAAATTGGCTGGCTTTTATCTGTTAAATGTTTACCTTAAGTACCTGCTGACGAACCGCTGCCACTCTCAAGGATGAAGGTCTTTTTCCTTCTCGATATGATTCCCAGGAAGTTGCCAATTTCTCTCTATCGGTTCAAAAAACACTCCCCCAGTGCTTTTTGCACAGGAGTGGTCCACTTTTTTGAGGCTGGTCAAAATCAAACTGCTTGATTCTGATTTTACGTACCGTTCTTAATCAGCCTCAATGAAGGACTCTCAAGAATATCATCAGCACTCTTGAATCTGCGAGCCAAAATGATTCACGGCAAGCGAATTGAAAGACGCAGGAGGCGCACTTCTTGACTGGCAGGACCAGTATTCACTGTCGGGCTGGCCACAACGCGGATCCTCCTCTAAAGATGATTCGGTGTGGCCCAAAATATTGTTCCAAGCATGTCAAGAGCCCGTGGGCCAGCGAATAGCTACGAACCTGTCTACATGTAGCAACATCTCAGGGACCCGTATAAAGCAACGGCAGAACAATCTGTAAATAATCCGCTTGCCCTATAGACCCTTATGTCCGTCGTGTTTGATCCGTGATCCGTGCTTGCTGACTATTCTGGAGATGAAATGCATGGATGCTCCGGTCAGGCCGCATAAGGCTGTCTTGGTGCAGAAGAACGAATCAGGTATTTGTGCTCTCAAACGGATCGAGACTGCGCCTTAAACAGGTCTATAAAATCAACTGAGAGCAAATTAGGTATCATTCGCTTTTCCAACGTGCAAACTGGTCTCTCTGATATGCATTTCCAGGTAGTGACTAAAAACCGCAGAAGGCTCTGGCGACCTTTCTGGGCGGTTCAGGTTTTCAAGTAGATTAAAGTGGTATTAGTGCTCATTCGCACTTAGCAGAAAGCAGAACGTGGGGCACGACTAGAATAGGATTGCGGACGCAGGTTGTGGGCGCCCAGAAAGGCAGGTAAGTGGGACAGCTATGCACAGCAAGTATGGTTCCACACGGATGAAGACGATCAATCATGACACGATCATGTCAAAACCTATTGGCGAGTACCTGGAAACCAGCGACGTTGTACCACCGGTGATATGGGAGTAGAATGAAGAGATGTTGTGACCGAGTTAGGACTAAACATTGGGGTGATAGGCAAGTCACTGATGCACAACAAAAATGAAAGGTGGCAGCTTCCAACTGAAAATGAAAGTGATCGCAAGAATCGGGGCTCTCTTAGAACCTGGATCAGCAGCTTGAGCCAAGGATCGTGAAACAAGGTGGTGAACCAGTCAGTCAGACTGGAAAAATGAGGGTCTTTACCCCCAGAATGCACCCTATTTAATATCCGGCAAACCCACCGGGTGCGTAAACAAGGCGTGGCCAAAGGCATCAGGATGAGGATTTTTCAACCAGTGGGTAGGCCGGGAGGAGGTTACATCAAGACAAACAGCAGCCTGGTATGGGGGGTATATATTCAGTGGGTCGAGAAAGTAGTCGTAACAGGGACTGCTCCATGTATTTTCATGTGCAGTTATAAGATGCTTGAACGATAAATACCAGAGGGGATGAACGCTCACTGGTAAAGGTATACTGAACCACGGATAAATTGTGAAACTAAATAAAGCGGTCACCGTGCCATCGTTGAGACATTGGAGTCGCGGAAAGTCATTTACGCGGGTGCTTTGGTTGGAACGGTTGTGTTAAGTAGGTACGTTCGAAGTTATTAGAATTATCCGAGGAAGTGTGAGTGAACAAGGCTGGTATTAGAATTCAGTGTTCTGGAGCTCATTGCGAAAGCAGAGTAGTGGGTGATCACGGTGATACTGCTATCCAGAATAAGCATCAAAACAGTTGCATCCAGAATGGGGGCTCAGGGGTGAAAAGATATGGTATGGTGCAAAAACAATGATGGCAAATATCCGCGACCAGAGTATCAGGCAATAGGGTCTAGTCGTAAATACTAATATCCGTAGCAAGTCCGACGAAACCGACACTATGGTTGCGCCAGGCTTCGGGTGGTAAAAGAATTTTTGTCAGTTAAACCTGGTCTTGACACAGGTCCACGTGGTAGTAAGTATGTGTTATTAATATGTGGGTTCCCGTGGTATAATAGCAGAGACAATAAAAGCGCATAATTTGGTGCCAAACCGCAAGTTCGCTGGGCAGGAGTCTGGCTCAGAAGGGCGACAGACATTCAGATAGGGCGGGTCTGGCCATGAATGAAATCCTCGGCGCAGAACTAGCAGTGGTAAGGAAGCACGTTACCTAAGTCGCTGCCAGTTTCGTCGTTGTCCAAAAAGCTCGTCTGGGAGCAGAGAACTAGGGAGTATGAATGGTCTGAGAATGAATTCATGATTCAAGCGTATGCTCATGAGGACGGGGGAAGGAGTAGCAGAAAGTGGAGGGTATGAGGCTTGTAAAAAAGCAGGCTTTCTGGGCCACTAAGAGGTACTCAAACGGTCCAGTCGCGCTCATTCTGAAGGAAAAAATTGGGAGTTAGAAGAAAATGTAGGCTTCCAGGGAGGTCTGCGCAAACAGCAGCGTATAGAATAGTTGAATAGATCGGTTTCTTTTGATGGGGTGGTAGATAATTTGTCCTCCGAGTATGCACGTAACAAAATAATAATAAGAAAGTAAAAATCATGAACAAGGTTAAAATTGTGTACAAAATCCAATGCTGGAGTTTCACGAAGCTATAATTGGGACGAAGCGGAAAGATGTTATCTGTCGAACGGTCTGGAGTCACGAGTAATCTTTACTCACCTCCGTATACGAAGATCAAGATAAGTTTAACTGCAAACATCTTCCTATGCTAGTCCATGCAGTAACAAAGAGGATGCGAAAATTAATGCGCGCGTGGTACTCAACCGGGAAACTCATCTGCAAACACAGTGGGATCGATTCAATCTAAACACCTCTGGGTAGAAGTAAGCTCGGGATTCATCAAGGTCAGAACAGCATATGAGGCCAGGGAGGAAAGTCACTAATTGGGCAGAGCCAGGCCACAAGTGGGACATACAGAATTAAAAAATCCAACGGAACAAGCTAATGAGGAGATTACGTAAGATAAAATGAAGGCCGCATAAGCCAGTCAGAATCAAGCAAATCGGGTAACAACACTAGAGGTCTCAAGAACAGATTGGTCATTCCACAAAGACTACTACTTCTAACTAACCGGTCAAAGAGCAGGAAGGCAGAAAGAAACGCAGGACGCAATAATCGCATGAATGCGGGTACAAACAATTGGACAAGACTCAAAAGGAGATCACCGCCGAACCAATCAAATGAGTCAAGTCGGTAAGACGGTACGAGTTGCAAAAAGGCCAAACGATCAACCGAAGGCGAAAATTCTACAGCCAGCTAGGTTACGTATCAAACCCTTGCCTGAACCGCTATTGACCCAAGTGAAGAAATGAAAGAAGTATCCGCTAAACAGCGCCACGAGGATGCCTTCTTTTGTGATTATAAAAATTTTGCGGGCTAATTGCTGAGCTGATCGTGTAGTTCAGCTGCCTCCATACCAACATCTAGCTAACGCACCTGATACACAATCATTCTGGTCCATTACCGAATGGATAGGTGTCTGGAACTACATTTGACGCACGCTTCTAGAAGGTGGATGAAATCGTTTCAAGTGACAACTTGATATATGAAGTGGGTTAGGTGTAGGATAGTTAACCGTGGGACTGAGGAGGGCCAAGGTAAATTTCTAAACCACTAGGAAACTTTGCACCGGCCGAATCAATCAAGCAGCTGCAACACTAGAAATAATTGAGGTGAGGCTGGAGCGTCCGTGAATCTGGGCGTACGAAAGCAAGGGGAGGACGGGAAAGTATTTTCAGCACGGCAAAGTTGCAGCCCAGCGAGGAAGTACAGTTTCTCAGAATGAGTTTTGTCTGGGTCGTCTCCCAATTAGTCTTCGAGTCTTTCTAGTGGGTTCGCAGGCACGACAGTATCGTATACCTCATTATAAGCGGTGATACGCGGTCATAACGAAATTTCCCCGGTTGTATACCAGACTCTTCGATTGCACCCGTTTAAGAAGAAGGTCATTGGCTTACTTCTCCAGCGACGTCCCACGTACTCAAATAGTGCATTTTTTCGGGGGAAACTAACAAACTTCGCCGCATTTGAAAGTTCAACTGCTAGGCCCCTGATTTACAGAGATTAATCATTGCACGGAATACCTGTTGGTCTTCTGAGTTTGTGGCAGTATTCTTTTTGAAGGAGGCTTTTGGCCTCAACTCGTGTTTACCCGTTTGAAATTTACTATGACTCATACGGACAAAGCTACGCTAAAATTTGTTTAAACGTACTCGACACCTACTTTTGGCGCAGAATCCATTTTAATAGATTACATAGCTCAGAGTGGTCGGTTTGTTACCGCAATAACGTTGCCACCTCCACATCTTTCCACCTGCTCAATTTGAAAATGCTTTGAGGGAGTACGTGAACAATAATTGAACGGATTTGTTCACGCAGACTAAAAGAGAAGCAGTCAGTTTCGGCATACGTGCGAAGAAGTAATCCCCTGTTGCGGCAGGCATCTCAACAAACAAAGCCTAGGCCGAGTAATCCGTTGTAGCTGGATTTCTTAAGATAGTTAGCACCATGAACCGGCAAGGTAGTAGCCCGTCCTGTTTGATAACTCCTCACTGTCACCACCCTAATAGCGGTAGCTGTCAAGTCTTTATATATATATATATATATTAATGCACATTATCCCATCTGATGTCGCCTCAAACTCACCATGATTTGTTAATCTCATCCCATTCCCTCGTCTTCCCAAGCTTTGAACTTCGGCAATATCAGGTATGGACGACCTGGTTGGCTGTTATCCACTCCACCTGGACCACGAACCTACACCTACAGGGATCTCCAGCCGGACCAAACAAAACCTGCGATCTTATATCGGCTTCGTTCTATCTTTGTTTCCTTGGGTGTTTATACATGGCCCCTCCACACTCAGCTAGCCCGATTAACCAACTATCCACGCTTCTTCCCCATACCCAAGCTCTACGTCATCCAAATAAATAATAGTTAGTGATATCAAACTTCCTGAGATCTCCTGTTCTCAACAACAATCCTCTTTGCGCCTTTCGCCTCTGTTTGTCCAACTTGATGGCGAAGGCTGGTCCCAGCTCGTAAGGCAACCAACACGCGGTCCCCACACCCTGGAAATTGCCCTTGTCAATGGTTATCTGTGTCCCACCGCTGCAGTTGGCCCGAAGTCCCCTGACAGCGACCATTGTATTGTCACTTGCCGCTGGACAAGTACTCAACCTTCTCCTCCCCTCCCCCATTAAGCTCCTTCTCCCTTCCCCCCAGCATCCTAGAAGCCTTTGCAGTTTTGTTACGCCACAAAACTTGGGACGAGTACTTTCTCGCTCTTGACACGCAAAGCATGGCCACCGTTTTTTACGGCAATGTACTGTCATCACAATGTCTATTTGCCCCCACAAGAGATTCCTGTGTCTCTGGTTGTCGTCCAGCCAGACGATTATCCCTTCTAGGCCATAAACTTAAGAAGTATCGTAGGCTCTTCCGTGGATCCAATGATCTCTCACTCCTTATTCCAATTAAAAACTCATAACTGAGATTACCACTGCTAAACTAGCTCTCGGAAAGCGCGAGGAATCTACCGCCGTAGCCCATTCTCTTCAATCTAAGATGCTGAGGCGCCTCTTTCACAGGCGCTGCCTCTCTAATTCATCTGCATTTGCAAATATCGTGGCCGCTGAAGGGAAGCCTCTTTCCGACCCCGCTGATATAGTAGAATCCCTAAACTCTTACTTCGCCAGCTGCCATGTTCCCTCCGCATCGACCCTATCTACTCATTGCCCCACTCCTGGTTCCAAAGCGACCACATCTATTGACGAGACAAACCCTTCTGTCTACACACTCTCAGTTACCTTGTCTGACTTAACATCCTCACGCGTCCGCCTTAGAGAATCCAGTTTCCCAGGCACTGACGGTATCCCTTCGCTCATCCTAAAAGCTGGTGGCCCGGACATCTCCGCCCTCATCCTTAATCTCTTCAATATCTCCCTTATTACTGGCACAGTTCCAAGTCATTGGAAGCACTTCACCATTGTACCACACTATAAATCAGGTCCACGAACCGCTCCAGCTAGCTATCGTGGCATCCCCCATACCTTCTTGCTTTCCCGTACCCTAGAAAACCTTATCAAAGTCCCCGTCATGGACTACCTGCTCACCACCAAGACTCTTAACAATCAGCAGTATGGGTTTATAAAACGGCGGTCAGCTATCACATGTCAGATTGATTTTTTAAATAATATTTCTTCCGCCTACGATGCCTGGCCGAGTATTATTCTTATCTATCTTGATATTCGCAAGGCGTTTGACCAAGTCCCAAACGATGCACTTCTCAACAAATTACGATCTACGGGGATTGGTGGCCCGCTACTAGGATGGTTCATTTCTTACCTCACTGGGAGAACGCAGGTCACCAAGATCGGAGATTTCTCCTCATCACCCCTTCCCATCATCAGTGGAGTTATTCAGGGTAGCGTGCTTGGCCCCCTACTGTCCTTACTATACATGAATACTTCCACTGATTTGATCAATCATGGATCCCCTTTTCTGTTCGCTGATGATATTAACAGCCTACACGTTTAAGGCCAGTGACTCCGTTTCTGCTCTTGCTAACATTCAGTCTGATCTGAATTCCTTGTCCCTCTGGTCCTCTAACTCCCGCCTTTCTTTCGCCGTTCCAAAATGCCGAGCCTTCCCACATCGATTCCAGATTCTTCCTGGGATGTTTATTCTTAATGGACTCTCGAGTCCTACTCTTCCCGAATTGAGAGATCTAGGTCTTAGGTATTCCTGGGCGTTTGTTTTTCCCAACATGAGTGTACAGAGTTGTTAAAGCCCGCAAGCTCTGCGCCTTCATTCGCCACAATAAATGATGCCTGATTGCCATCTTTAGGCGGTTTTTAAGACCCATTCTTGAATCCAGCTCTGAATTCGCCTCACAGTATTCGCAGGCCTGCCGGAATGCTGTGGAAAACGTGTAGCGCTCTTTCACTAAGTCCTTTTTTCCGGCGTCATCCACAGTCGTATCGTCTTCGCTGTTTGTCAGTTGGGTTGGCTCCTTTATGGCTGTGGAGCATTAGGTTGAACCTATGCCTCCTGCATCGCCTGATCTACCGACGGGCTGACATAGCTGGCTGCCTTGCTGAAGTTTCTTCCTGCCCTCCCTACAAAATGCGCAACTATGGAAGTTTGCTCCCACTGTCCACCTGTCGACCTGACTTTAGACAAACCATTTTTCTTTGCATGTATTCCAAACTATGGAACAAGCTGTTCTCCCATATCCGTACTATATCATCTCGTGCAGGCCTTCAAAGGGCTCTCGATTCTTACCTTTCTGTTGAGGGAGCCGAGCATCCTTTCGCGCCACAGCTTACACCAGACACTTTTTTTGAAACAGGCCCTAAGCCCTTCTAACTTGCGCTTTCACCCCTACTGTCCTATTACTTGGTCCTAGCATGTACATTTACCAGCTTGAACGCCCTAGCGTTAACCCTCAAGTGAGACGACTACCCTCCCAAGTGTTCTTGTCCATAAATCACCATAGTATATATCTCTAATGCACACGTTTTCCTCCTGGGACCACATCTGCACCTGCTGTCTGAAGCGTTGTTGTTTTGCAGAAAGCGTCTAGCGCCTGCCATCATAATTGTTTTCATACCCGTCTCCACTGACCTCGTTGCGTCTCCTTACCTCCGGCCTTAAGCCTCTGTGCCCTGCCAACCTATTCCTAGTTCTTTCAAGCCTGGTCCCATCCTTGAATAACTCTATCAGCTCTATTTAATGTTTGGTGCATTGCTTTTACTGGATTTAACTAACCTTAGCCGAACCAAAGCCTTATTTCCCCACCGTTCAGGACCATTCCGCATCCTCCGACCACATGCAGTTCACGCACATCAAATAGTGGGTCTGAAGACGCGCAACGAATGAAATAACTTTTTGTTTCCGCAGCCCACTCATCCACACATACACATAACACTGTGGTGCGCCTCTACTTTACATGCCGGTTCGTACCAACGCTTCGTCGTTGTTTAGCCATAGTACGCAGGCCCTGAACACCTACATTCTACTCCCATGGCCAAAAAGGTAGCTGCCGCTTCATTTGCCCCCGCGACTTGCCTCTTCCAGTGGCTGTTTGCTGTTTGCTTGTTCGAAATGACTGAGCTGTTTTATTGGCCTGGCTTCTCCCCAGACCGGATAAAATAACTGGTAGCTGGAGTTATTAATTATTGCACAAACCGCAATTATTACTGCTTGGTGGCTTGTCGCCCTGCAGATCTGGTAGCATGCACGAGGGACGAAAACCCCATGTGGTGGACGGGTACGCCCTGCATGGAGGGTCGTCCTGTTACGTAACACCATAGTGCGTTCGTATACCCGCCACCCCTCCGGTAGCACGGGTGCATCGCCCATCGCCGGTGGTTCCGTGCCCGGCCTTTAATTCGGGAAAACCATAAAAAGGCACCGTTGTTGTTTGTCTGTAGCTGAATTAGACTTGTCACGGTGTCACTTGTCTGACAGCGCCAAGAAATACCAGCGAATGACAACAGCCTTTCGTTTTTTGAAATATTCATGGGTAGCCTGGAGGTACTTGGCAAGGCTCACGGCTAACATCGACGTGCAAGGCTTGGCCACCTTCGTCTTAGTTGAGTTACACCACCCCAATTCCACTTCATCCTCCAGATATAACACACACGTACTTCCCTTTTGTTCTCCGAAGCAATCATATACATTTAAAACGTAAATTTCTCATTATTTCCTGATTACCAGTAGTCACAGCTAGCGTCTGATGGTTGTTTTTGCCTTGCATTATTCATTTCCTGGAGCTGACAGCAGTGACGCAGTGACCGGCCACCCATACTGTTACCCTCCTGTTGAGATGACACAGTAGATTCCAGTTAAACTACGGTTCTTATCCATTATCTCGGAAGCTGTTGCCTAACCGCTTATTATTTGTCTGCTCTCCCTGTTTACATTAACACTCATTTTGCACAAAGCAGACCCTTTGGTTGGATTTTTTGCCGAGCTAAAAATTACCGCCATGCTCGTGTGCATAAGATGGAGAGCAAACTAGTATCCTACCAAAGCATAAAATAATTGCTTGCCCTCTAACTCCTGATGCAACGTGCGATCCATCGGATCTTGCAGAAGAGTCAGTCCTTATTGACACACTTGCCTCTGCGATTAGTCAGCGTATAGAATGCCGCAACCAAGTACTGATATACAATGTCCCCGATCGCATCCCGCTCGAGCTCACAAAAACTGCGCTCTTGGCAGCATGTAACATGATGGACACCGCCGGCACAGTTCAACCACTCCGGAGCTCAAAATTATCTTTGCGTCGCCCAACATTGCCGTGAATCAGGGACGAAAACGATGCCATAAATCCACTGGCATTCTAGGCCCTCCGCTCCTCTACCAAAATGCTCCAAATCGTAAAGGTCAAAGCTGCTCGTACGCGACCGCAAAGGCAGCCTACCAAAAATTCACCATTCAGATTCCTAAAGCAGGCCATTGAAAGCTGCTCAACAGAGCTTCTTTCCGCTTCCCCATCTGCAGCAATCAGTACTCACAGTGTGATTCAATCGCAGACTTCCCACGCGACCAACCCCTTGGACAACCGCGCAAGCGTGATCGCCTCTGAAACTTGTGTGCATAGCAGCCGAGGAATTATTACTTCAGATAGCAACCCACTGGCTCTGGTAATTGACTCAACTTCTTATTCGTCAACATCAAACTTTGTTCGGCCCACAATCGCCCCCGACAACACTATAGCCAATCCTAGGCCAGTCGGGACTCCGGCCGCCTCTGCTAATGCTGCAGATGATGTTATGCCCAAATTCCCATGTACTCCGTCACCGATCATTTAAACCCGCCATACTGTGATGCTGACTCCGTTCTTTTGCGCCACACGGACATGCCTGTCAGCTTCATGCCCCGCATCCCCCGCTCACGACCATGAGCCCTCCACTTCCACCTTTGGGCCCCCGCCTGTTTCATTTCTGACTTCCATCACGCCAAAATGATTTACTGCTGATGTAACAGATGTAGTATTTCATCAGTGCGGAAATAAAGCTGCAGTCGGGGACGACAGCACTGGTTCTTCCTTTAGGTCTTCTGACCCAATGGCACTCCGTGTTTTTCCACCAAAGCGCTTCCTTGGGCTCAAACACCTGCTGTCAAAGCTTAGTATCGTACCGCCCTCTGACACACTAACTCTTCGAGTTCCTGCCCTTCGTTCTTAGTCTACAAATTCAACCCTACACCATATTCCACATAGGCACATCTGTGACCCCTCAAAAGTGCAACTCAGGCCCCTGGCAGGATCTCTAACCCAATTCTGTTACCTAATCTTAGTCCCCATCAAGTTCCGTCCCCTTGGCCACATGCACATTGCTTGCCTGAGATCCTTTTTTGACATCTATCTAACTCACCACAGCCTCTGCCTTCCCGAAGCCGCGTGCAGCTCCACCTCCAGAACCTTTAGGCGTATCCCGTCTTCCCAGTTCAAAACCCCGTCCACTACAACCAACGCAGAGGATTCCCATTCATCCCCAGTGGAGCCCCATTCCTCTCCTCAGAGAGTTTAATTACACTACTAGGGTCCTAGATACACCCTGTATCCCCTCCTTATCTTGCATCTTTTACTATAAGCCTCTTATATCATCTCCTCCAATCAGCCCAGTTTGGCTATCCGTACACTCCGCCCCCACAATTCGGTAGTGGAGACACTAAAAGACAGATCCTCCCGTCCTCTTGGCGCCCCAGCCATACCCTCTCCTCTCTTCTTACTTAAGCACTGCACCAGCCCACCCGTCTTGTGGGACCTCGATCCGGCTATTTCTGTTTAACTACGACATATGGTATCACCCTCTGATGCTGTTGATACAGCCGTTATAGACGATTAATCCACCTAGCTTCTTACTCGTTCCCCACGGACCCCAATCATCGGCACCGCCACCCCAACTCTGTCTCCGTACCCATCACGGCACGTCCCAGCATCTTATTGTCACACACCACTACCTCGTTCTACCTCGACATACAGTTCGAAAAACTCCTAATCTTCTGACCTTCTTCTATTCCATATTAGCCCCCCTGGGCTTATCAAACTTCTACTAGCCACGCCACCTTCCTCCTTGGTGCCCGCTAATAATACTTCTGTTGTTCTAATCAACACTCGCTCTCTTTTATATTGTTGCATTACATCCAAGCCATCTTTACTGCAGCTTGCCCAACCTTTATATGCATCATTAAAACGTGGCCTTTTTGTAGCACGCTTGATGCCCTTATCTCCCTTCCGGGATAAACTAACTCCCGATCCGATCGTCCCGACCACCGTGGTGGTGGTTGCCTCATAAACTCATATACTCAAAATGAACATCTTTCCTATTGATGATCCACTACCGGCACGTATCTCAGACTCTTTGGTTTCATGCCTATCAGTCTAACCAGCTGTTCATTCTCAAGTGTTTGTACATGCCCCTCCACACCCCACTGGCTTGGTTAGCCAACTATCGACGTTTCTTTCCCGCACCCAAACTCTATCTCACCAGAACAAATTAGTTGTTGGTGATCTCAACCTTCCTATCTCCTGTACTTAACACAACTCCCCTATTCGACTTTCGCCTCTGCTTGCCCAACATGATGTCGAAGGCTGGTCCCAGCTTGTAAGGCATCCAACACGCGGTCCCCATACCTTGAAAATAGCCCTTGTGAGCGGTTATATGTCCCAGTGCTGCGGTCGGCCCGAAGTTTGTCACTTGCAACTGGACGAGTACTCACCCTTCTCCTACTCCCTCCTCAAGCCCCCTCATCCTTTCCCCTGACATTCTTGAAGCCTTTGCAGTCTCATTGCGCTACAAAACCTGGGATGAGTACTTTCTCCCTCCTTACACCCAACGCGTTGCCAACAACTTTTGCGGCCATGTACTATCATCACTATATCTAGTTGCTTCCACAAGAGCTTCCCGTGTTTCTGGTTTTGATTCAGCCGGACGTTTATCTGTTCTAGGCCATAAGCTTGGGAAATATCTTGGGCGATTGCATGAGACCCATGACCTCTTCTTCCTGATTTCAATTAACAAACGTACGACTGTGATTCCCACTGACACACTGGCTCTTGAAAAGCGCAAGTAGTCCACCACCGTAGCCCATTCCCTTCAATCCGAGATAGTGGAGCGCCTCTTCCACAGGCGTTGGTTATCTAATTCCTCTGCAACTCCAAGTATTGTGGCAGATGACTGAAGACTCTTTCTGACCCCGCTGATATCGTGGGACCCTAAACTCCTTCTTCACCAGCTGCTATGGGCCCTCTGCATTGAGCCTCCATACCAATTACTCCTCAACTCATTCCGCAATGATCACCACTGTTGATAAAAAAATACCATACTCTGCACACTCGGTTAATTTGCCTGACTTGGCTTCCCCGCTAAACCGCATTCGAGACTCCAATTTCCCAGGCACTGACGGTATCCACTCATTCACCTAAAAGTTGGTGGCCAGAACATTCCCGCACTTATATTTCATCCCTTCAATACCGCCTCTATAACTGACACAGTTCCAAGTCAGTGTAAGATTTCCATCATCGTTTCAGCGTTGGTTTATTTGCACCTCACTGGGAGAACCCAAGTCACTAGAACCTGAGGTATCTCCCCATCACCGCTCCTCGTCACCAGCAGAGATATCCAGGGTAGTTTGCTTGTTCCCCCGAGAGTTTTTGATGTACATTCAAAGACATCACTGAGTCCGTCAGCAATGGGTCCCGTTTCCTGTTTTCTGACGATATTAAGATAGCTTACACATTCAGGGCCAGGGACTGTTTCTACTCTAGCAACATTCAGTCTAGTCTGGATTATCTATCCCTCTGGTCCTCCAACCTCAGTCTTTCTTCGCCGTTCCAAAATGCCAGGCTCTTCCAGGTGGATTCCAGGTTCCTTCTGGGGTACGTTAATGGACTGTCGAGTTCTACTCCCAAAGTGAGAGACCTAGGTCTTATATACTCCCGCGCCTTTAGCTTTTTCCAACATGCGTGGCAAGAAGTGGTAAAAGCCCGCTAGCTCCGCGTTTTCAGTAGCTGAGCATTCCACAGTAAACATCGTTTAGTTGATATCTTTAAATAGTTTGTGGGACTTGCCTCGGAAGCTAGCCCTGACTTCACCTCACAGTATTCACAGGCATGCCGGACTGTTGCGGGAGAACGTGCAACGCTTATTTACTGAGTCCTTGTTTTGGGCGTTAAGCGCAGTGTTTGTCACTTGGGCTGGACCCCTTGTGGTTGAGGCGCACTGGGTTATACATAAGCCCTCCGCATCTCCTGATCTATCTAAGCAGCTGACTCCCACTCTGGGTTTTCTTTCTGCCCCCCCTACAATGTCCGCAAGTCTGGATTTTGTCCTGTAGTTTACCTGTCGGACTGTATCTAGACAAAACTGTTCCGTTTGCTTTCATTCCAATTTACAAAACAAGCTCTCTTTCCATATCCAAACTGTATCCTATCGTGTAAGCTTTCGGAACATCTACAATTATAACCCTTCTATTGAGGGAGTCCGGCGTCATTTCGTGTCACAGCTTACACGAGATACTTTATTGAACGAGGTTTCAAACTCTTGGAATTTGCGCTCCCACCCTAACTTTCCTATCACTTTGTTCTAGTACATGTAAATATCGGCATGGGCACTAACATAAACCCACATATGGGACAGCTTCACTTCCAAGTGTTCTTGGTTATTAATCACCTCACCTATCTTTTATACAGACGTTTCACTTCCTATGACTGCGGCTGCACCTGCTTCATTAAGTGCATCTCTGTTTCCGATAGCGTTTAGCATCTGCCAACTTAATTAGTTTCTTACCTACCCCCACCCTCCCGGTAATTTTACACACCTTCGGCCCTGAGCTTCTGTGTCCGGACAGCAACCCGGTACGTTTGAAATCGGATTTGTTTTTCCCTTGTGCGAATTTGTGAAAGAATTCTCTCACTGTTCAATCTATTTACAGAGTTCACACGTGACAATTGTTGAAAATGTTTTTCACTCTAACATGACGTTTGCGTCATAACCTCTGTTATTTTGCACTCAATTCCTATTTTGAACCCATTCTCAATGATGACGCAAATTAATACAAGTTGCACTTCACAGCCATCATCGGACCACAACAGATGTGGACGAAATGGGTGTCCGTCGAATGTAAGACGTGGTATGCAAAGCCACTCCCGCAAGGCTTGGTAACACTTTGAATGCACGGGCTTACAGGACGACCAGGTAAGCCACCTGGTCAACTCTCCTGACCCGTTTGTCTGCGCCAGCTGCCTTTACCTTAGGGGGGCAGTGTATTCCACAACTAAGAAGACGGTCACCAAAAACGGGACCAAGTCTGCACAGCAAAATCCAATAGAACGTGTGACTGTTCCGCTTTAATCGGGACACTCGAAGCAAAACTGGAGCTTCTTTCCAAAGCTCTGGAGGATGCAAACGCAAAGCATACAGCGACATGGACGAAAGTTGACAAAGAACTTTCTTCGCTGAACGAGTACCTTGCGCTATCCCTCCCGGGTCCGCTGGCTGCGAAGAAAGTTATCCAGCTCTCTGATGCGGCAATGAAGACCGCCACGGCGTCTCTAAAGGACAGGCGCGTAAGGGAGAGCAGGCTGAAAATCTGGGGGTCGTTCTCCAGAAAAATCACGCCAATGAAGCAGGCACAGTCGTTCCTTGGTAGTGCCATCACGAAGTTTGACCACGAATTGCTTCACGCAGATTGGTTACGCAGGAAGGGAAGCAAGCGATCACTTGGGCTTCTGTTCACCCTTTCCTCTCCATCGGCCGCAGAGAAAATCTTGGAGCGGGCTGCCATCATTCAAAAGACCTACCCAACGATCAGGCGAATATCTGAGGATCGCCCTCTAGAGGCGCAAAAGCTGGGCCACAGCTGTTCCAGGGGGCGCCAGTTCGGCCGACCCCGAACTTATGGCTAAACCGGTTGTAGTTGTAGCCCCTTGTGCTCCGAAACGCAAGCCGACGCAACCGGCCGCGACTCCGGATCGCAGTTTCTACTCTACCACCACCCCTTGACCAAAGGCTGGAGCTGACGAGTTATCCCCTAAAGCTCGATGCTTCATCCCTGATCCTCTCCTTGATCCTCATTATCCCGTAACCGCTCCGCCCCCAAGCTCGCCATACCGTGATGCCAACTTGTGGCCTGATGTCACACAAACCGGCACGGTGGCCTTCAGCCCGGCA